>JAYESA010000004.1:176031672-176243800 GCA_036927795.1 Iris macrosiphon
TTCGAAAGGGTCATCCACTGGTCATATCAAATATAGGACATGAAAGATCGAAATACTGATGGCTGACGATTTTGATGGGACTAATAAAGTTGAACAGACATGTTTGCAAGCTCTCAGCATGCAAACTTGCCATGGAGGTCCTATTATAATTATTTCAATAGATCAATTGTGAGACCCGTCTCACTATTTTCGTATTCTCGTATTTGTATTTGTATTTGTATTTGGTATATGTTTGATATTGCTGTATAATTGTTTTCCGTATATTTTATGGATTTTTCTAGCTGCTTTTGTGCAATTTCTAGTAATGTGTATAGTGTTAGCCAACCCTTTATATATATTTCCCTCTCTTTCTCTCTCTTTCTCATTCTTTCACTTTTTCTCTTTTCCTTTTCTTTCCTCTTCCCTCTCCTCTTCCTTGGCCGAGAGCACCCGAGCCCTGCAGCCGTGAACCCTCTCCCCCTTGGTGGTAGTAGTGTGTTAGGCAAGTACATCTTGCCAATGAGGAAGAACTTGCAATATTGCTTTTATTTAGTTTTCTTGCATTTTCTTGCTTTATATTGTTCTTTATGAGTTTCTTCACATGTTTAATTCTTGGTATTTTCGAATTTGAGGACTTGGTAGCAGTAGATCTAAATTCTAAGTTTTGGGGTGTTTTTGAGTTTTTTATGGTTTTGATCCCTTAAAACTTGTTGTTTTCGAAAACTAGTAGTTCCATGTTTATGAGCGTATAATTTCAAGTGTTGTAGAACTTTATTTTGCTGGATTTGGATTTGAAATGATGATTTCATGGAGAAAACAAGTTTTCTAGACTTGGAGCTTTTCCATGGCAGACTTGCTGTTTTGGGACGATGGAGCTTCGTGCGGCCAGCCTATATGCGGCCGAGAGAGCCATGCGGCACGAACTCTTGGTCGCATATCTTTGCAGCATGCGCCTATTTTGTTGGGCGCATGACTGAATCCACACTTGAGTTTTTGAAACGAAGTGCTTGAAAAAGCTAAGTGGCAGAAACTCCTCGTGTTTGACCCGCTGAATGCATGAAGATCTCATGCGGCCAGACAAGCATGCGGCCCGTGTGCTCCATGCGGCCAACTTCTTGCATGCGGCTTGTGTGATCCATGAGGCCAACTTCTTGAATGCGGCCTGTGTGCTCCATGCAGCCAGCTTCTCGCATGCGGCCTGTGTGCTGCATGCCGCCAGCTTGTTGCATGTGGCCAGCTTACCTCATGCGCCTATGATACTTGTAGTAGTTCGACTTTTCATGATGTATTTTCTTATGATATTTCTCTTGTCTATCCTATTCTGCTTAGTTACTTATGAATGCAAGTTTTCTCTAAATTGCTTATAACCTGATTGTGACAACTTGTCAGAACATAGAATTTTCTGAACATGGATTGTATTAACACTGTTAATCTTGAACTCCCGACACCTGACCTGTACTGATATTCCTGATAGTAGCTCGATGAAGCGCACTCCTGATATGCTAGAATTTTCTGAACTGAATTGCTTGAACTGATAAGATAACTTCCCGTGGTTGATTTGATTATTTCTGTCCTGAATGTACTTATCAAGCTACTGTCCTATCCTGTATCATGTCTAAGGCAAATTCCTGAGCACCATGGTCAGAAATTCTTGAAACTTATCCAGGATAACAACTAGAATAATGAATTAGAAGCATCTAGAGAGATTTTTTGGCTACATGCAATCCCAGTATCCCAGGAACACCTGATGGATTTGGAGCTCTCCGTCATGAGGGGCACACTTCCAGCACGCCGTTGAGTGTTGCATTTACCTGTAAATTACTATACCTGATATAATCTATTGTATGTATCCTTACGATTGGATAACCCGGATAGTCTGCAAGGCATGTGGTTGTAAGGAATCTCAAATTGCATGTGTTAGTAACTATGACTGTGATAACCCTAGTTAGCTAATGATAGCAAGCCATATGACATGATTGGTCATGATTGCTTGATTTATAGTCTAGTCCAGTCTTGTCCTGATTTATTTAACAACTGGTCCGGAAACTGTACCTTGAGTACTGATTCCAGATATTCTTGATTAAATATCCTAGAACTGTTTAACTGTTATTTTTACCTGCTGTACTTATTTAATTGTTCCTTGTACCATTTTTTATTTAAAGGAATGACTGCTGGATTGTACAGTAAACCCTCACATGTCTAGACAGCCGTGACCGTATCTCGGGTATAGAGTACTCTGGTATACATAGTTGGCTTTGTCTGTCCCCGCTCTCCAGTATTCTGGTTCTAGGGCTTGACACAGTTTAAGTGGTAGCCTATGCAGGTCTGAAATTCAGAAGTATAGGGTTTACCAAATATTTTAGATGTCTTGATCATGATACTCCATGATCTCCTCCAGTGTCGAGTTTATATCTCTGAAATCTTGATTCAACATCTGCCTTGATCCTCGATCAATCATGTCCGTCCCTTTGACGATCCTTGTGTCCTTTATCTTTCAGGGATACTGTTCTAGGTCTTTCTGATCATCCAATCCGAGTTCCTCTAGTAGCAGGACAAAATTCTGATGTCCAGCAAACCCTTGAGGTTCAGCCTCATAATTCCGGAGCCGGGTCCAGAACAACTCAAAATGAGGAACCTCAGATCCAGCCAGTATTCCCCGTGCAACCAGTACTCGATGCAGGAGGGAAAAACAGTATGCTAATTGGTATCCTTTGGAAATTATTGGCATCTCAAGGACGTCGAAAGGACATACTTACTCAGTCAGTACATGAGGCTTTGGAAAGAGGCGGACATCGTGCCGACAACTCAACAAGCAACTTCAAGCGCCTCCAACCATCGCATTTCTTTGGCACCGAGGACGCAATTGCATCAGACACATGGCTTCAGGACAATGAAGCTATCCTAGAGGCAGCTGGAGTACCGGCTAGAGAGCAAGTGTCAGTAGTTCAATTGCAGTTGCTAGACTTGGCTCGAAACTGGTGGGCAGCACAGATTATTTAACTAACAGTACCCATCCCTTAGGCCGTCTTCAGTGAAAGATTTCAGACGAGATATTTTGACGCAGTGTCGCGTTATGATCTACAACAAAGGTTTAACAACTTAAAACAGATGGGCATGACTGTTAATGGCTATACGACAGGGTTCTGTAGACTCAGTCGGTTTACTCCCACCTTGGTGGAAACCGAATTAGATCGAGCAAGGAGGTTCCAACATGGACTTCACCTGGAGATCATATTGGCAGTGGAACAACGTGAGTTCCAGACTTTTGATGTTGTATTAAGAGCAGCAAGGAGACATGAGTATACCTCCCAGAGAATCGTGGACATGACTGGAGGGCGAAAAAGGACCTACACATCAGGGGGTTCTTACACCCAATCTTTAGCTCCAGACCCGACAGTTAGGACTTTAACTATCGGATCTCCGAGGAGGCTAGTTTCGACAGCCTCAGTTCTGCAAACAGTCCCAACCCAATCTCAGCCCCAACCCAAACTCAGCAGCAGGGTGTTCTCATTGTGGAAAGCCTGGGCACATAGTTTCTGAGTGCCGCAGAGCACAAGGGTTGTGCTTAGTTTGTGGAGCTCTAGGCCACAGCCAGAATCTTGCCCACACAGAGCCAGTTCATCATCATCTTTCCCGACTGGACCACAGTATAGGGCTTCAGTACCGGTTAAGCAAAACCAGGGTCAAAGGTCTTTGCCGACCCAATCTCAAGTGTTCCAGCAACAGAGGCCACAACAGTATGCACAGACCCAAGCTTAAGTACAGGCCAGGCAAGGAGGACTGCAGCAGAGATGACCAACACCGAGAGGATGAGGTCAGGCGATGGCACTCACTATGGAAGAGCAGTTAGCTTCAGGTGAAGTGGTTGCAGGTACCATTCTCGTCAACTCATTCAGCTTCAGTATTGTTTGATTCTGGTGCATCATACTCTTTTATGTCTGTACGATTTGCGACACGAGTTGGATTAGAACCCGAGTCCTTATTAGTAAGACTCAATATACTTATGGTAACAGTATCGTAGGAGTCGATATAGTTTATGCCTCGTGTCGAGTCGTATTGTGCGGACGAGATTTTTTCGCTAGACTGATAGAGTTTTCTTTGGGAGATTATGACATCGTCTTAGGTATGGATTGGTTGAGTGCTCGATACACAACAATAGATTGCTATGCTGGCAAGGTTATCTTTCATATTCCTCGAGAAGAAGAATTCTCGTTTTCTAGAGGCGAGACAGAGTCTTCATCAGCAATCTTGAGGATGGCAGTAGCAGAAGAAGTACAATTGCCCAGAATAGTCTGTGAATTCTCAGATATATTTCCAGAAGAGCTTCCAGACATGCCACCAGAAAGAGAGATCGAGTTTATCATTGATCTGCTTCTAGAAACAGCACCAGTATCAGAGAGAGTCTACAAGATGGTGCCTTCATAGTTAAAAGTCTTGTACCAGATGATAGAAGAATTTAGAACCAAGGGATTCATTCGTGCTAGTTGATCGCCTTGGGGAGCCCCAATGCTACTTGTGAAGAAGAAGGATAGAACGTCACAATTACGTATTGATTATTGTACCCTCAACACAGTAACCATCAAGAGCAAGTATCCCTTGCCAATGATCGATGACTTGTTCGGTCAGCTTAGTGGAGCAATAGTGTTTTCCAAGATTGATTTGCGGTCGGGATATCATCAAATCAGAGTCAGAGAGCAAGATATACCCAAGACAGCGTTCAGATAAAGATATGGACATTGGAAGTTTCTAGTAATGTCCTTTGGAGCAACCAATACGCTACCAGTGTATATAGATCTCATGAATCGTATTTTCATCCATACTTGGACAAGTTTGTGATTGTGTTCATCGACGACATCTTGGTGTACAGTCGAAGTGAAGAAGAGCACGGGCAACATCTTTGCACAGTTCTTCAAGTCCTTATAGAACATAAGTTATATGCTAAGTTCAGCAAGTGCGAGTTCTGGCTTGATCACATTTCATACTTATGGTATATTATTGCTAAAGGAGTTGAAGTGTATCCCCAGAAGATAGAAGCCGTTGAGTCGTGGCTAGTTCCCCGAACAGTTGCAGAAGTTCGTAGTTTCCTGGGGTTAGCCGGGTATTATCGAAGATTTGTGTCAGAATTTGCTAGAATTTATGCGCCCTTGACGCAGCTAACCCGGAAAGACGCGTGCTTTGATTGGACAAATGAATGTCAAACCTCTTTCGAGAAGCTCAAACAGAAGTTGATCACGGCATCTATTTTGACGCTTCTAGATGAGACATGTTGTTTCACAGTATATTGTGATGCATCAGGCAAATGACTGGGTTGTGTTCTTATGCAGCATGGCAAGGTTATAACTTATGTGTCTCGGCAGCTTCGAGACCATGAGAAGAATTATCCGACACACGACTTGGAGTTAGCAGCAGTTGTCTTCGCACTCAAACTTTAGAGACATTATCTATATGGAGATCGAGTAGAAATTTTTACCGATCACAAGAGTTTGAAGTATGTCTTTATCCAAAAGGATCTCAACATGAGGCAGAGAAGATGGCTAGAGTTGATGACAAACTATAACCTTGACCTTCAGTATCATCGTGGAAGGCCAATGTCGTAGCAGATATTTTGAGCCGGAGAGCAGGAGCTTATTTCCTTACGGCGCAACAATAAATTTTAGAAGATCTTCAGGAGATGGGCATAGAAGTAATATTGCCTGGCAAAACAACATTAATGGCAGGTCTGCAAGTTCAGTCCAGTATAGTGGAGAGAATCCAGGTAGCACAAGCAACATATATCAAGCTTCAGCGATTCAGAGCAGAGTGCGAGGCAGGACGTAGACCAGAACTGAGCATTCACAGTGACAAAACTCTTCGTTTTGAGAATCGTCTTTGTGTACCAAGTGGAGACATTCATCGGGAGATTATGTCAGAAGCCCACAATTCACAATATTCAGTGCATCTCAGAGGAACAAAGATGTATAGAGACATTCGTCATCATTTCTGGTGGAATAAAATAAAGAGAGAGAGAGAGAGCCTGATTTGTCTCTCGATATTTGGTCTGTCAACAAGTTAAATCTGAGCATCAGAAACCAACAAAACTTCTTCAACCTTTACCGTTTCCGGAGTGGAAGTGGGAGCATATTATCATGGATTTTGTGTCAGGTCTTTCTAGATCTCCAGCTGACAGAGATGCTATTTAGGTAATAGTGTATCGTCTCACAAAAGTTGTACACTTTCTTCCTTTTAGAATTGACCAGTCCACATAATAGTTAGCCGAGATGTACATGAGATAGATTGTCAGACTAGATGGAGTGCCAGTTAGCATAGTCTCGGATAGAGATTCCAGATTCAATTCTCATTTCTAGCAGAGTCTTCAGCAAAGTTTGGGTACCCGTCTAAAGTTCAGTACAACCTACCACCCGCAGACAAATGATCAGTCAAAACGTACCATCCACTCTAGAAGATATGCTTCGATCATGTAACCTTGACTTTGGTGGTTCATAGGAGTTTCACTTACACTTGGTAGAATTCTCTTACAATAAGAGTTTTCAAGCAAGTATCCAGATGGCACCCTTCGAGGCACTGTATGGCCGGAAGTGCAGATCTCCGTTAGCTTGGGACGATGTGGGAGAAAGGCAATTGCTTTGTCCCGAAATGATAGCCCAGACCGTTGAGGTAGTCAGGCAGATCCGAGAACAAGTTCGAGTAGCTCAAAATTGTCAACGTCATTGGGCCGATTCGCATCGGCGACCTCGAGTTTTCTGTTGGCGACCATGTGTTCCTTTGGATTTTGCCTACCCGGGGAGTCATCAGATTCGGTGTACGGGGAAAGCTTAGTCCACGGTACATAGGTCTGTTCGATATTCTCGAGTGAGTAGGAGATGTTTCCTATCGTCTTGCTCTTCCTTCATCGCTTCGCGAGATACATAATGTTTTTCATGTATCCCAACTACGACGGTATATACCGGATACAAGCCATGTTCTAGATCATTCAGAATTAGTTGTTGTTACCGACCTTTCATATGAGGAAAGACCTGTATCCATTTTGGACCGGAGAGAGAAGATTCTCAAGAACCGGACCATTCGTTTAATCCGAATTGCTTGGAGGCATCACTCACTAAGCTAGTTGACTTGGGAGCGCGAGAATGATATCCGAATCAGCTATCCGCATTTGTTTGACTTGTGAGGTATACTTGTTTGTATATCTCGTACCCTGATCTTGTCTTGTACACGCATGTCTTGTTCTAGATAGTTCGTAACTTATGATTTATATCCGTATGGTCTTATTTTATTGCATGTTTCCTAGAGTTATCTTGCTAGACCCGATGCCTTGTTGAAATTTCGAGGACGAAATTTTTCTAAGGAGGTGAGAGTTGTGAGAACCGTCTCACTATTTTTGTATTCTCGTATTTGTATTTGGTATTTGTGTGATATTGCTGTATAATTGCTTTTCGTATATTTTCTAGATTTTTCTAGCTGCTTTTGTGCAATTTCTAGTATTGTGTAGTATTAGCCAACCCTTGTTATATATATACCCCTCTTTCTCTCTCTTCCTCATTCTTTCACTTTTTCTCTTTTTCTTTTCTTTCCTCTTCCCTCTCCTCTCCCTTGGCTGAGAGCACCCGAGCCTTGCAGAAGTACATCTTGCCAATGAGGAAGAACTTGTTATATTGCTTTTATTTAGTTTTATTTTATTTTCTTGCTCTATATTGTTCTCTATGAGTTTTTTCACATGTTTAATTCTTGGTATTTTCGGATATGAGGACTTGGTAGGAATATATCTAAATTCTAAGTTTTTGGGTGTTCTTGAGTTTTCCATAATTTTGATCCCTTAAAGCTTGTTGTTTTCGAAAACTAGTAGCTCCATGTTGATGAGCCTACAATTTCAAGTGTCGTAGAAATTTTCTTTGCTGGATTTGGACTTGAAATGGTGATTTCATAGAGAAAACAAGTTTTCTAGACTTGGAGCTTTTCCATGGCAGACTTGCTGTTTTGGGACGATGGAGCTTCATGCGGCCAGCCTATATGCGGCTGAGAGAGCCATGCGGCACGAACTCTTGGCCGTATATTCTTGCTGCATGCACCTATCTTGTTGGGAGTATGATTGAATCCACACTTGAGTTTTGAAATAAAGCGCTTGAAAAAACTAAGTAGCAGAAACTCCTTATTTTTGACCCGTTGAACGCATGAAGATCTCATGCGGCCAGACAAGCATGCGGCCTGTGTGCTCAATGCGTCCAGCTTCTTGCATGTGGCCTGTGTTCTCCATACGGCCCTGTGTGCTCCATGCGGCCAGCTTCTTGCATGCGACCTGTGTGCTCTATGCGGCCAGCTTCTCGCATGCAGCCTGTGTGCTGCATGCGGCTAGCTTATTGCATGCGGCCAGCTTATCTCATGTGCCTATGATACTTGTAGTAGTTCGACTTTTCATGATGTATTTTCTTATGGTATTTCCCTTGTCTATCCTATTCTGCTTAGTTACTTATGAATGCAAGTTTTCTCTAAATTGCTTATAACCTGATTGTGATAACTTGCCAGAACATATAATTTTCTGAACATGAACTGTATTAACACTGTTAATCTTAAACTCCCGACACCTGATCTGTACTTGTAACGCCCCGCAACCGCTCGGAGCGTTACGCTGAGTCGGATTGAATGAACAAATGCTGGTTATATTTGATTTGTTAGATTTTGGGAAGAAGTATTGATTGAGTTGTTTCATGTGCAGATGGCTAGCGGGTTCGATGGAAATCAGGTTCTCGTTCAGAGCAGTACTGAGATAGCTGAGTTGGAATGATAATGCCATCTTCCTTAGTCCGATCGGTCGGATGATTTGTAGAGCACGACCTGCTCGCACGGTCATACCAGTTGAGTAGATCGCGCTTGCATCGGACCACGGGTTCAAGGGATTGGCCGTATCGGCAGGACAGGATGCCTAACGGATCAATCATTGTGAGTGGGCTCTTTCCCTTCTCCTCTACTCCTTCATGCCTAATAATATGGAAAACACGTAAAAGGCTTGAGTACTTGGGCCGAAACATTGGAAATCACTACACTGAGACGTGCATAGAGTGTACGCCATTGGCTTGGTAGGATTGTGGCTTGATTTGGTTTGTGCGTTGGATAGTTGGAGCTAGAGTTGGAATATTACATTTGAGGCAGTTGGTTGGATAATTGGGATTATGCTTGGACAGTTGGAATGATTCATTGAGGCGATGGGAATATCGAGAATTCGGACGAGCGAGCGTGCATCTGTGCGTGGGTATCACTTGGTCGCTTTGTCTTGCAAAGCGAGCAGTTGTGGTTCGAAACCGAACAACTGCATCGGCGAGGGTGTTGTGCCACGAATGGGGCATTGTGCCACTGAAACGGCATTGTGCCATGGGTTAGCTTTGAGCATGGGTGTTGCACTATTGGAAACATTGTTGAGAAGAGGCATTGTGCCTATGGAAATACTTGGATTTGGTGCCTTGGGCTATATGTTGGAAGAATGGTTATGGATTCTTTGGTTGGATGTGTTGGTTGGATTATCGGTTGAACGAGTCTAGGATCGCTTGGTGGGGCGAGAATGTTTCGATCCTCTCGTCATACCTACTGTGTCTGCATTATCACGGACAACCTGTGTGGCACAGGGTTTGGTTTCCTGGAACGGGATGAGGCACCGGGGCACCGGGACCGTTCTACCATGGAGGAAACAATGGGCATCGCGCGATTGGGCGCAGTACTGGTAGTCCGATACCACCAGACGGGAGTAGCTGCCCAACCCTGGATCGGGTAGGACTGCCCTATTGATCTTGGTCCGATCAATGTCCTTTATGGCTTTTAGCCAGTGACTTCATATAGATTAGTGTTGGCTTGCTTTTCTTTGGTTGGTTTGTGCTTCACGTAGGCACGGCCACCTTGCCTCGGCAAGAGTGTGCATTTGGATTGTAAATGTTGGTTGAGGATAGATATTGAGGTTTGGTTGATGGTTCGACATGTTATCGTGTTGCTTGGACTTGAGCAGGACGGTTTGCATGCTAGTTTCCCTCGAGTTGCTTATATATTTGCTTGTCGTTTGGTTTGAGTTGAGTGCTTGCATGCTTAAACTGCTTTACAGCTTTCTTTAACATGTCATCCCTATGCCATGAAATAAATCTAGGATTCAACTAGAAAGATCACCATATAACTGTTTGCATTCACTATTTTTACTTAGTGTCGGCTTAGGCGAGTGGGTTACCCCGCTCACCAGTACGGTTGTGTACTGACCCACGTTTGTGGGCAATATTTCAGGTACGCAAGCGTAGTGGCGCTGCTTGGATATACAAGGCATGATGTATGAACTGTAAGTACCTTTGTGGGCTAGAGAAAAGAGCAAAAGTATTTCATCGCCTTCGTGGCCTTGTCTTCGATGAGGCATTTCATTTGACCCTATCGTGAGCTTCGCTGCGTATTACTCTGATTGTGTGCTTGGTACACAATACTTGACTTCTGCTGCAACTTGGTTGTTTCAATGATAACATTTGGTGTTTGACAACATCGCCTTGTACGAGCGTAACTCCAGGCTCGTACGGCATCACGTCCCGATGAGAACGATGGTCCTGCGGGAGAGCTGTAAACGTGGTGATTCACGTTCAGCGGGGACTATCGAGCTTGCGGGAGATTGGGGCGTGACAAATTGGTATCAGAGCGCCTGGTTCATTTCTTCGGACTTGGTCCTTCGCTTCATCACAAACTCTAAATAGCTTCCGCGTGTCGTCTAGCTCTTGACTCTACTCAGTGCCGCATTGGATGTTTCATGCAATAAGTCTATATTTTGCTGGTTGTGGCTGCATGTTGTTCTTGGTTGTGTTGCTTTGGTTGGTTTTCGTTAGATCGCTTAGCATCGTTAGGCGTTATTGCATTCGTGCAGCAAGTTGGTTGGCGTTGTTGCATTTGTGCAACAAGTGTGGGCTTTCGTTGGGTTGGCTTGGCTTGTCGTTCTGGGAGTTTCTGATTGTATCAGTGGATCAGTTGGTTGGCATACGAGATTTGGTTATGTGGCATATTGTGAGTAGAAGCATTCGATGAGAATGAATCGTTGCACGAGTTGATCGTGTAGCGAATGTGTTGGATAGAAGTTGAAATTTTGGCTGTGGCGCATCAGTTGAGCAGGTTTGAGTTTGGCTTGGGATTATTAGAATAGTTGGCACGAGTTGCTCGTACAACAAATGTGTGAAACCATTGAGTATTGTATTGGAATACTTGGAAAAGATCGTTGCACGGGTTGCTGGTGTAGCGAAAGTATCAGACGGTTTGAGAATAACTAGAAGCATTGAGAATGGAACATAGCACGAGTTGCATCGTAAGATTGATAGAAAGATTTGGATGATTCAGGCATTGTCTGAGTTTTGTGTCAGACTTGAGTTTGGGATGGTAGGATCACACATTTTGGATGGCTCGAACGGATCTTGGATCAGTGCAAGAAAATCGTAATGCGAGTATCGACTTGATTCGGAGTGGTATATGGGATACCACATATTGAGCAAGGTATTGAAAATATTTTGGTTTGGACATCAATGGAATTGCCTGAACGGACTCGAGTAACAGAAATATAAGTTGGTTGGTGCACGTCGACTGAGTTGGAAAGAATGATAATGGAGCAAGCGATTGGTAAACTGAAGGATAGCGAGCACGGACTACGATTTTGGGCAACACATTTGAGATGTTGGTTGAGCAATGAAACACGATCTTAGTTTGGAGGGACAATGCGATGGATTCACACAAACTTGAAAGATTTTGGATATTGCTGCTGGAGAAGTCGACTCAGGTTTAGCGAAAGTGGAATTTTGGACAAGATGGTGCAACGATGGTAGACGGATTCTCCGGAAGACGTGGACGGATTGTGGCAACAACGGAAGGCAAGATTGTGGCAGACAGACTTTTGAAGATAGCTAAACGTGGGAGCAACGTCGGAGCAAATTATTATGAGGTTTGAGCAAGTTGGACGTGCATTGTAGAACGCGGCAAATGGATAAGAATTGGAGCAAGTCTTGAGTTTCGGAAATCATTGCAGTGGTAGTGCGAGAAGACGAACATGGCAGTTCAGAAAAATTTGATGAATTCAGGGCATAACGACAGATTGATGGAAGACGGTTTCAAACGAGCACAGTTCTCGAATTGTGGCTTGGATAGATAGCAAGACTCTAGGTGGTTAAGCAGCATTGGTTGACAGATCAGCAGAGGTAGTGCATGAATTGCTCGGATTCGGAAGTTCGCTCGGATGGAATGGTTGGATTTTGATTCGGATTTGCATATGAGATATAACATGGTTCATAGTAACTGTCCATCGTGATGATTACAATTATCGAGCGTAGCTTCGGGACAGCTGACCCTAGTGACTTGTCCGCCAGATCAGAGATTGAATATGGTAGACCCATAGAACGACCCTTGAGGCGGCATATTTGGGAATGCGTCGAGGGCAGATGTGTGTTGGAGATTTGGCTTATTGACTGAGAGTTGGATTTGAGAGATCCTTGGGATAGCCTACAGCTGAAGATGCAGCCGGAAGACCGAAGCGATGGTGGGATTGGCCTAAGTCAACTGATGAGATTCAGAGTCGCAGATTTTTGTAGATGGCATCGCCTCTGACTCATCGTGCTCTGGAAGGGATAGCATTTATATGAATGGACGACTGTGGCGGCTCGTTCAAATCAAATCTTTGCGAATACTGGAAGGGACAGATGTGCCTCAGATTTACAAGATGTCTCAGAACTTAGTCTGGGAAGCGTGCTCATTCGGAAGACGAAGGTGATATTCTATGCTTCGAGGCAGTGGAAGCAGCGCGAAGAACTATTCCATGCGCAACCTAGGAATTGTGGCGAGTGTGTCCACGTTGAAATCGTGGCGACACTATCCCTTTGGCGTGGCGGCGAGATCTTCCTGGATTACACGAACCTCAATATAGATGTTCACCCAGCGAGGTATTGAGATTGAGGAAGAGGTGTTTGGTTGAGCTGATGAGAGCAAAGTTGATATTTGGGTAAGTCACCTAGCTGGGGTAGTATCATTTGAGTTGATCGTTCGGTGCATGAGATATATTTGGAGATGTTGCTAGTGCGGATTCAAAAATAGTTGGATGGATTGAGTTGGAACAAGAACTGATTGAGTCGGTGGAAAATTATCATATTGAGAATAGTGCTCAAGCGAACATGTTGGAATGGAAATCGTGATTTGGCTCAATTGGGAGTAAAGCAAATGGATGCCTCGGACATAAAGATACCCTTGTAACTTGTCCAAATTCGCTATCGCAAAGCTCGGCTGAAATGCATGTATTTTAGGGACGCCTTAAATATGTGTATCGATCCAAAACTAAGCGATACGAAGAGTTCGTATTGAGCTGCAAGGAGGATGTGGGAATATAGAATTTGTACGAGCATTCAGCAGTGCGAGATGTTGAGTTAGAATCGTGAATATGTGAGTTGCATAGAGCAGATCTATGGAATTGGACAAGCGGCATTTGATAAGGAATGAGTACCAGCACAGTTCGTGGACGAACCTGATTCTAAGTGGTATATTATGTAACGCCCCACAACCGCTCGGAGCGTTACGCTGAGTCGGATTGAATGAACAAATGCTGGTTATATTTGATTTGTTAGATTTTGGAAAGAAGTATTGATTGAGTTGTTTCATGTGCAGATGGCTAGCGGGTTCGATGGAAATCAGGTTCTCGTTCAGAGCAGTACTGAGATAGCTGAGTTGGAATGATAATGCCATCTTCCTTAGTCCGATCGGTCGGATGATTTGTAGAGCACGACCTGCTCGCACGGTCATACCAGTTGAGTAGATCGCGCTTGCATCGGACCACGGGTTCAAGGGATTGGCCGTATCGGCAGGACAGGATGCCTAACGGATCAATCATTGTGAGTGGGCTCTTTCCCTTCTCCTCTACTCCTTCATGCCTAATAATATGGAAAACACGTAAAAGGCTTGAGTACTTGGGCTGAAACATTGGAAATCACTACACTGAGGCGTGCATAGAGTGTACGCCATTGGCTTGGTAGGATTGTGGCTTGATTTGGTTTGTGCGTTGGATAGTTGGAGCTAGAGTTGGAATATTACATTTGAGGCAGTTGGTTGGATAATTGGGATTATGCTTGGACAGTTGGAATGATTCATTGAGGCGATGGGAATATCGAGAATTCGGACGAGCGAGCGTGCATCTGTGCGTGGGTATCACTTGGTCGCTTTGTCTTGCAAAGCGAGCAGTTGTGGTTCGAAACCGAACAACTGCATCGGCGAGGGTGTTGTGCCACGAATGGGACATTGTGCCACTGAAACGACATTGTGCCATGGGTTAGCTTTGAGCATGGGTGTTGCACCATTGGAAACATTATTGAGAAGAGGCATTGTGCCTATGAAAATACTTGGATTTGGTGCCTTGGGCTATATGTTGGAAGAATGGTTATGGATTCTTTGGTTGGATGTGTTGGTTGGATTATCGGTTGAACGAGTCTGGGATCGCTTGGTGGGGCGAGAATGTTTCGATCCTCTCGTCATACCTACTGTGTCTGCATTGTCACGGACAACCTGTGTAGCACAGGGTTTGGTTTCCTGGAACGGGATGAGGCACCGGGGCACCGGGACCGTTCTACCATGGAGGAAACAATGGGCATCGTGCGATTGGGCGCAGTGCTGGTAGTCCGATACCACCAGGCGGGAGTAGCTGCCCAACCCTGGATCGGGTAGGACTGCCCTATTGATCTTGGTCCGATCAATGTCCTTTATGGCTTTTAGCTAGTGACTTCATATAGATTAGTGTTGGCTTGCTTTTCTTTGGTTGGTTTGTGCTTCGCGTAGGCGCGGCCACCTTGCCTCGGCAAGAGTGTGCATTTGGATTGTAAATGTTGGTTGAGGATGGATATTGAGGCTTGGTTGATGGTTCGACATGTTATCGTATTGCTTGGACTTGAGCAGGACGGTTTGCATGCTAGTTTCCCTCGAGTTGCTTATATATTTGCTTGTCGTTTGGTTTGAGTTGAGTGCTTGCATGCTTAAACTGCTTTACAGCTTTCCTTAACATGTCATCCCTATGCCATGAAATGAATCTAGGATTCAACTAGAAAGATCACCATATAACTGTTTGCATTCACTATTTTTACTTAGTGTCGGCTTAGGCGAGTGGGTTACCCCGCTCACCAGTACGGTTGTGTACTGACCCATGTTTGTGGGCAATATTTCAGGTACGCAAGCATAGTGGCGCTGCTTGGATATACAAGGCATGATGTATGAACTGTAAGTACCTTTGTGGGCTAGAGAAAAGAGCAAGGGTATTTCATCGCCTTCGTGGCCTTGTCTTCGATGAGGCATTTCATTTGACCCTATCGTGAGCTTCGCTGCGTATTACTCTGATTGTGTGCTTGGTACACAATACTTGACTTCTGCTGCAACTTGGTTGTTTCAATGATAACATTTGGTGTTTGACAACATCGCCTTGTACGAGCGCAACTCCAGGCTCGTACGGCATCACGTCCCGATGAGAACGATGGTCTTGCGGGAGAGCTGTAAACGTGGTGATTCACGTTCAGCGGGGACTATCGAGCTTGCGGGAGATTGGGGCGTGACAGTACTGATATTCCTGATAGTGGCTCGATGAAGCGCACTCCTGACATGCTAGAATTTCCTGAACTGAATTGCTTGAACTGATAAGATAACTTCTCGTGGTTGATTTGCTTGTTCCTGTCCTGAATGTACTTGTCAAGCTATTGTCCTGTCATGTCCTGCATCATGTTTAAGGCAAATTTCTGAGCACTACGGTCATGAATTCTTGATAACTTAGTCCAGGATAGCAACTAGAGTAATGAATTAGAAGCATCTAGAGATTTTCTGGCTACATGCAATCTCGGTATCCCAGCGGCACTTGATGGATTTGTAGCTCTCCGTCGTGAGAGGCACACTTCCAGCACGCCGTCGAGTGTTACATTTACCTGTAAATTACTATACCTGATATTATCTATTTTATGTATCCTTACGTTTGGATAACCCGGATAGTCTGCAGGACATGTGGCTGTAAGGAATCTCAAACTGCATGTGTTAGTAACTAGGACTGTGATAACCCTAGTTAGCTAATGATAGCAAGCCGTAGGGCATGATTGGCCGTGATTGCTTGATTTGTAGTCTAGTCTAGTCTTGTCCTGATTTATTTAACAACTGGTCCGGAAACTGTAACCTGAGTACTGATTCTATATATTCTTGATTAAATACTCCAGAATTGTTTTACTGTTATTTTTATCTGCTGCACTTATTTAATTGTTCCTTGTACCATTTCTTACTGATTTGTCTGCATGCTGGTTTTAGTTCCTAAGTTGGCTCCCTTGTGGTACTTGCTATTTTGGGGTCTGACCCCACTGGTTTTGTATGGCCAGATTTCAGAGCAGGATCATAGGATCTCCCGTACTTTCCGTCTTAAGATGGTGAACACCAGAAGCACCTGAGGACATGAGTGGGTTTCTTCTTTCTCGCCCACCTGATCTTGTATTTATACTTTTGAGACGTTTAGGCATCTAGCACGTGTTTAGTTCGTGTTTTGGAATTTGATATTTTAGCCTACGAGCCTACATGTAAAGCATATTCTAGACTATAGCTAGAGATGATCATGTAATATTGTACTCTTGCTAGTTCTTCATTTTGTAACTAGTTTCATGATCATCTGTGTATGTATAGTTTGGGATGCCTTACTATTATATGTTTGGTAATCATACATCTTGTACTTGTTGCTTGCTTGAGATTGAGACAACTAGGATTTTTGACATAGGAATGACTACTGGATTGTAGAGTAAACCCTCACATGTCTAGACAGCCGTGACCGTATCTCGGGGTATAGAGTACTCTGATATACGTAGTTGGCTTTTTCTGCCCCCGCTCTCCAGTATTCTGCCTTTGGGACGTGACATCAGTGCCCATCAAGTGATAACCATGATATGTCACAACCGCAGGGCGATAATAGTATATCTAGTACCACATTGGTGACCATCTCAGATTCAGACTTGTCAGAATTTGTAAGTCAGAATACTTGTTTGCTTCCTTCGCAGCCATCAATTAACTGATGACTGGATGTAGCAAATGCTCTCACTATTGGAATCTTTTCTCCATTCCTGTTATCATAATGTATATATTCCAACCTCTTGCTTGCAGATATGGACGATCCGATTAAACCCATATGGGATTAATAAGGTGGTTGTGTCACTGCAACGTAAGTTTCCTAATATTGCGAAGTGTCATTTATGAAATAAAATCAGAGAAATATCCGATTTTGTGGATAATCGATGGCAGGTATTTGGACTACTCCTTGTTCGATGATTTATGCTACTATTCTTCAAGCATATATTTCTCAGTTTTCCTCAATTTAGCTTTGAGAAAAAGACCCAACGGCCCAAAGTAATTTTTTTCTTGTACTGCAGGTTAAAATAGAGATCTTGGAAAAGCTTGGCTTATCGACCCTGACAGGTACGATAACTGTTCATAATCCACATACAAAATGCACGGTAGTTGGCTTGCCAAGATCTTAGAAACAATATAGTCAATTAGCTTTTCTGGTGCCAGACTTTTCCTTTTTGTAATTGTGTGAAAATTTAGTATATTAGGTAATAAGATCAGATCTTCTAGACCATTTGATCATGCAGACTTATCTTTTCTCACTAAACTATTTGCAAACAATTTGATCATGCATGCATGTAAATTTGCCGAAGAGGTTGAAAATGTCGTAGGTAATAAGATCTTCTAGACCATTAACCTGAGGGTTATCATAACATTTAAGTGACGTTCACATAGGCGTGACTCATAGCTCATCTTTTGATGATTTGGGGACTTCCCAAGTAACTAACAAGATTCATAGGCCTCACGCAAAAATTATCTTTCTATCAACAAGGAGATGATCCATTTCTTCGGATTATTTTGTTCCAGGTGCTAGCAGCTACTCAAACATCAGGGGAATCTGGAAAGAAATGGTTTCAGGGAATAGTAGATGTAGGCAATTTATATGGTTTTTTGAGGTTTTCAAGAGTTTATACACATCCCTATTGACACATGACTAGTGTCTTACGTGTATTCTCTTTCTTGATTTCGAGTGGGCAAGTAAAGCCTCTCTTAAATAATCTCTTTAGTTAGCAGGAACCTTGTCTCTTCATTTTACTTTCATTTATAGTAGTTTATGCTTTTGATGTATAGGATGCCAACTGTGTGCAGGCTGATGCTATGCTAGCAAGCTCGGTATGTACAAGGAAGAAGTAGATGGTGCAGATCATTTACATCAGAGAATCTCACTACAGTCTTCTTGAATTTTACCCGACCTTTTATTTATTTATTTATTTATTTTTCTTTATGTGATGTTATTCAAAATCCTGAAGCAACACAGATTCACTACCGTTAAATAATGCTAATAATATTTTTCTTTGTTTCTATCTGCAGGCTAGTAGAGGTCTTAGATTTCTAAGTTTATCAATGAGTGGGTGCTTAATTTTGATGGCCTTTTCGTATCGGTAAGACACACTTTGGCAGAATTATTAAATCTTTTCATTTAAGAAACCTATGAGTAACACATTTATGAGGAAGTTTGGAATTCCCTATGCTTTTCTTATTGTATTTCAATCTTTTCTCAAAATCTCCATCTTACTAACTTGGCCTCATGAAACTATAACTGTATAAATTCATGAGTCTAGTTGAAGCCACCATATTATATGCAAGTCCATATGAAAAAAGAAATCACCAAGTGCATGATCTTCTTTTGGATTCTTAGAATCCATACTTGATTTTTAAAAGACTGGGGGATTGAAAGCAAATTCTAAAATTATTTGTTTCTTACTATTTACACCCTACAAACTTAGCCGAGACTACACATTTAGCTGTATCAGAGTCCCTGTTTCGGGAACATGATATATGTTTGTTCAGGTTTAAAATTATTAAGTAACTCTGGTAACTTAATAATTGGAACCTCCCGGAATCTTCGTTTCTTTGGCACTCATGATTTTATCTTCTTTTTGCCGAACCTATGAAGCACTGCAAGCAAGATATGCCAACAGTTCAGAATATATTTAACCTCCCACAATCTTCGATCCATTGGCACTCATGATTTTATTCCGCTTTGCTCTCTAATGAGTCAAATATGAGACTCTCTACTCTCATTTTCCTTTTTTTGGAATTATCTTTACTGGTGTAGTGCAATTATTACCCACTCACATATTGAACACCCTCTTCGAAAAGCTAATCATGTTGCACATGTTTGGCACACTTTGGGCACTAACAGGTGTTGGAAGCAATATTCACATGCCTGGAATGGGCAACTCTTCTTACAACACGAATGTTTATCCTTTTGCCCAAAGGTTAAGGCACAGTACTTAAGCATAGTTGTTGTATAAATTTACTTACCATCCCTATCTAGAATAATAGAGATGGGATATCAAGAATAGTTTTATGATACATGTCTGATGTAGTCACATGCCACAGGGTGCAGAGAAGAGCAGTAACTGCCAGTCACCATCTTCCTTGTCCAAGTCAGCCAACTATCACAACTGCCATAACTGCCACAAGGAAAGGGAAGCATCAGTCTACTGTTATAAATAGTAGGGAGAAGAGAGGATGATGTATGTAAGAAATGAATACTTAGCTTTACTTGTTTTCCCTCTTCTTGAATTGTAACTGTTCTTCTTCTTCATTCAATAAACAGATTGTAGTTTCACCTCTTTAATGGCTGGGACATTTAGGTCTCCTCCCACCCATGGTTCCATGGGAAAGAGACCTAACAACATGGTATCAGAGCCACTCGACACGGTTCTTGAGACCAGTCGAGAGGAAGGGTCGAGTAGTCGAAGCTCTCGACGAGGATCATCGGAGGACCATCGGAGCTCCGCCGGAGAGGAACGACTGACAGCTTTGGAAGGTACAATTTCAACCCTCAACTCCAAATTTGACAATGTCACTCGAATTCTTGAGGACTTAGTGAAAGGGAAGGGGAGCAGTGAAGTTGCTCCATCTGGGAATGCAACCACAACAACAACACCAACCCTTGCACCAGTGCCAAATCCATGTGTACCCCAAGCTCCTCTCATGGGTTTTCTGTCATCTGGACTGAACCCTTACCCAAGCTCCACCACAGGACCATCCTCTTCTCTAAGCCCTCATCATGTACCAATATTTGGCTCCATGGGATTCTTGCAACCCACCAGCTCCCTTGAAGCCAACTATGGGAGACCAATCCTTGGTCCACCTCCACAATTTGACCAGATGCCAATACCCCCACCTGAGCACAGAACAAATCTTGCCCCCTCTCCACAATGGGATCCAAGAAACCCTGGGAATCACAATGCTAGAACACAAAATGGGCATGTTGCCAACCCAGTTGCTCAGAATGCAAACCCCCCTTTAGGATCCACACCATTGCAAGGAGCACCACAATTTGGGGTACCACAGGGAACATGGGTTCCTGCACCACAAGTTGGGGTGCCACAAGGAACATGGATTCCTGCCCCAGTTCTATTGCAAGGGACACCACCAGCTGGATTGCCACAGGCACTGTAACGCCCCGCTCCAAACGGTTACTTAAGAAATACTTCGCTGCTTCGACTCGGTTGAGAATCGAGTCTCGGGGAAACCTTACCGCCAGATCAACACGGACGGAGTGCAATGAACCCTTCGAATTAATCGAGCGGCTTCTATTGAAATAAGTCCAAGAGTTTTGTTGGTTGCTTTGCTTCTTGGTTTTGTGTTGCTTTGTGTTTTGAATTGCTTTCGATGACTTGGTTTTCATGATTTCGCTTTCTCGCTTGCGCGTTCTTTTCGAATCGTAAGGGCAAGAGATTGAAGTATGCTAACCAAGTATTGTTGCATTTTCAGGACGTATAACCAACGAGTGAACGTCGCTTAAGGATTCCCCATCCTCTCGCTCGATTCATTCGGTGAGTGGCTTAGGCCCTTTGATGAATCCTTTAATCTGCATGCATAATAAAGAATCTCTAGTTCACTGGAAATATGTTGCCTCACTAATAAGATAAGCTAAAGAGAAAGAAAAGTATTGCATGCTTCAAGTATAGAACTGCTACCTTACTATTTGCTTATGGAATGCTTATTGTCCCTTGTATGCTGTGTGCTGAGTATTATGGCTGGAAACTCTGGACTTGATCTGAAAAATGAGAAGAAGAGATAGACTTGTTGTGCATTGTTCATCGGTTGCATGATAGCATATTTTTCTGATAGAGCTTGTGTCAATACCGTATTTTCTAGAAAAGGGTATTTTGGTCATTTTATAATTAATTAAATATTATGCATGTTAAATATTTATTTATTATATTATTTATTTATTATTAGCATGATAGATTTATTTTTTTAGACTTGTGTTAGTGGACCTAACTAGTTTAGTTTAGACTCATGGACCAACATGTTTTAATTGTTAGAATTGAGCCCAACTAGAAAGCCCATTAATTAGGAGGATGATTAAATTAATTAAACTATTAGACTAGAAGCTTCCCTCCTTAATTAATTTCTTCATGAGAGGCCCTAAGGGATATTTTCGACTTTACATAGTAGCTTGAGGGAGGGGGCAAGTGAGGCCTATATAAAGGGGATAAAAACTTTCTCTCTCTTTATTTTTCATTCCAAATCTAGATCTAGAATTTCCCTCAACCAAATTTCATCAAATCCCTACCAAATTTTCACCCAATTACTTCTCAAATCACCATTAGAGACTAGAAGATCAAGGATCTAGAAGGAGGAAGCAAGGATCTACAAAGAGGAGCAATGATCTACAAGTTGGAAGCTAATTTCACCAATTTTGGAGGTTTCATTGGGAATCCATCTCCCAATAGGTATAATTCAATTTTTTTCCCTTAAAATAGCTTCTAAATCTGAGATTTAATCATGAATAATCAACCCATATGTATGTACTACCCATAGGATTTGGTTTTGTGTTCATAGGAGACCTATGGAGAAAGTTATGGTGCTTTTTGTGTCAATTTTGGGGGAATTCCGAAAATGACTTTTGTTGTGTGTGTCAATTGATCCTATAGATCAATTTGGCATATGTTTATGTGTTTGGGGCTAGTGTCGTGTCCATAATTGGGTACATGTTGGTCGTATCCCAATAATTTGGTGATATGTGTTGTTTTGGGGGTTTTCCTCCGACACGGGACTTTGTACATGTCGTATTTTGACACGGACACATAGATCTATATTTGACACTTTGTTTTGTTCATAAATATTATATGTGATTTGTTTGTGTCCTTCGGGGTAAAATTGGATGTGTGGTGGACTCGTGTCGCATGCGTATCCTAGATCTAGTGGGATACGGTGTGATACGCTCCAATTATTATGTGTTTATGTGTAGATCTAATTAATTGTGCTTTAATTCTTGAATTATAATTGTGTATGTATCTATATATATTATATATGTATTATGTATATTTATTATAGTGTTTATTGTATCATAGATCTATGTATTATATATGTATTAATAGAATATATATTATGTAGCTTTCTTCTACATGCATTAATATATATGTTATAATATATGTTAGGGATGTAAATATATGTATATATTTTATATAATATATGTGTATGTTTAATTAAGTAATTAGATTATTTATATATGATTATTTATATATATATATGTATGTAGATATATATTTATAAGTGGTAGCATATGTATATATAATATAGTAGATATATTTATATGTGGTTATATATATAGTTATATTATATATTGTTATGTATTTATATTATTATATAATTATATATATGTATACATATATGTATAGTTATATATACATATTACTATATGTGTGTGTGTATGTTACTATGAGGTATTTTATACAATTTACTATGTATAAGTGTATGTATAGTTATATATAGTTTTATATGTTTATTGTATAAATATATATTATGAGTTATATATATGTATTTAAATATATATTGTATAAATATATATATATGGTGGGTTATATATATGTATTTATATATATATATATATATATTGTATATATATATACATATATTTTTAGCGACAACAGCGAGCCAGAAGTGTCGCAACAGCAGCAACAAATGCAAATAATAGCAGCTTTTCAGCGACAGCAGTCAGCGACAGTTGCAGAAAACTGTCGCTAAAACAACAGTGTATCAGCAGAGTATCAGAAGCTTCAGCGACAGTTTTTAGTGACAGTGCAGGAAACTGTCACAAAAACTGCAGTGTATCTATATACACAGCAGCTTTCTGTGACAGTGGACAGGGTATTTAGCGACAGTTTGACAGTTTTTAATATATTAGATATTAATATATATGTATATATATATGGTAATTAATATATATATAAATATGTTCCTAATTGCTATTTGTATTATAGTATACTATATATGTATATATTTAGTTGTAGCATATAAATTTATTAGAATAATTAGTATACTTTAGTTATCAATTGTTATGAGTATTTTTTATATATTATATATTTGTAGGTATGTATGTACGTATATATGTATTAATAGTTAGTGTGTAGTTGGTAGTTAGTATTATTCTATTAGTACATACTAGAGTTATATTGGATTGATATATGTAATTATTGATAGGTAGTTAGTATATATATGAGATTTTGGCAATTACCTTGAGATATCAAGGTAAGTATCAAGATATACCAAGGTATGAGTAGTAGGTATTGGCATAAGTAATATGATAGTTGTAAACTAATTATGGGTTGGTATTAAGGTGACTAAAATAAGGTATATAGAATTATATAAATATTAAATGCATAGTAGTTTATAATTATTGTTGGGTAGTTAGTATAAATAAGGTTTTGAATTTACCTTGAGATGCCAAGGTAAGTATCAAGGTATTGGAGGATAATCAAGGTATTGGGTTTGGATATCAAAATAGAGTTTAGTATTGCGATACCAAGTTAGTTCGAAACCAAGGTATCCATTTAGTATCTGTAATTAGGATTTTATATATATAATATTGTTTGATATGTACATATGTGTTATATTTATCTCTTGTTTGCATATCCTGAGATACGGTATCTTAGTATCCTAAGATTTAGTTTGTATGGCCTAGATTCATAGTGTGTGAGCCCAATATCTTTGAGTTAGACTCATGCAACATAGAAATAGGTAGTTGACCATAATTTGACTATAGTTGACCATAGTTGACTTAGAGTTGACCTAGTTTGACTTTTGACTTAGAAATGACTTTATGACCTAGAAAGTTGACTAGTTTAATTTATTTCTCTTCCTAAAAACTTGTATTAATGCAATATTTCATATATAGGTCTGTGACACCAGTTCGGACATCATTTTTTATCATTTGCTCTGGACCACAGGCGAGTACATTCTCTGATAGTTTTCATTATTTGATTACCACTATAATTCAAGTATTTAGAAATGTTACTTATGATTCTTGACACGATGGTACACGGATTGGTATTGTTATTGGATCGTTAGTCATGGGATGTTACCTTGATTATGGAGATGGTATCGGATACTGTCCTTGTTGGTATTGGATAACATTGAATATTGTAGATTAAACATTGGATACATTGGCTAGTGACGTGTCATGATTCGATCCATCATATCAGTCGGGGCGGGGGAAATACCAATTAAATATGTGATCAAGAAACTATCGGCTAGTAGTGTATTCATTGGCTACTAACTAACCATGCAATTCACGTATGGTTGAGTTAGCTCCTTAGTGTAATCATTGAATCTCCTAGGCCGATCACATATTTAATTAGTATCTCAAATCACATAGTTATTGTAGATTCCATTATTCAGTTCATTGATTACCTTGTTCTATTCTGACATTATAGTTCATTCCTTTATTCTTGTACGCATTGATTATATTCTGTTGTTAGTATTGCCTATTCTCTCATTGTTCTTGATTATCAGTTATATCCTCATCGTAGATAGCATCTTCTATTCTACTGCTTTATAGTTTTTGTCAATTAATTGAAACTGCTATTGGGTTGTACTTCGCTCCATTCCTGACTAGAAAATATTTTTCAGAGGATCCGGGAGATTGGTGTCCGACATACTACGGACCTCAGCCTATTGATGGTGCAGACTTGGACCCACTAGTTCTGGAGTGACTGTTGAGAGATTTAGCCGGATTCACTAGTTAGCATAGTTAGTTCTCTTTAGCATTTTGGTACCGGATTTATTTTCGACATATATTTGTGTTTGGATATTATATCTATTTGTTGTTGTTATATTTTTAACTGCTTAGTTATGTTAGACTTCTGTGATATCTTCTTGTGCCATAGAAATATGATTGAGTATTGTGTTGAATTAAGTTGATTACTCTCTTCTTGGAGTTGAGATATTATTGGAGGTTTAGGCTTTATAGTAAGATAATTAGATAGTATAGTTGACCAAGACAGCGTTCTACCGCCGATGCTGTGGCGTAGGCTGGGCATTGTTCCCGACTTGCATCCCTACACCGGGTGCGGGTCGTGACACGTTTTTAGTGGTGGCCCATGCAGGTCAGGCTTCGCAATATAGCGATGTCGTGGTTGTACGACGACTTAGTTGTACTACTGCGAGCCTGCGATAGAATATAGGACATAGGATACTAGGAAGAGAGAGGTTTACTCAATCACAACTAGGAATTCCAATCTGAATTGAATCGCTACTTTTGATTCCTTCTGAATACTTTGAATATTGTTGTCCTTCCTTGATGATATCTTATCTTGTTTCGAATTGATCTCCTTTGTTTCGATCTGTCTTCAAGATGCCGCCGAAGACTAGATTCCATCGATCGGGAGCAGTTTCTGCGAGGTCTGCCACCTCTCAATCTTCCACTCAGGCAGTAGGGTTTGTACCTCCTATGACATCAGTTCATGTAGGAGTCTCGGCTGCCTTCGGGGGTTCTCCTCCACCTGTTCCGAGGACTAGTCCAGTTGCTTCGGAGGGACTTCCACCATCTCCATTTTCAGGAGATACCGCGCCGATGGTTGCACTATTTAGAGAGATGATGGAATTACAAAGGGCATAGATATAAGCCCAGCACAGGCAGTCAGATATGATGCGGCAGAGTATGGAAAACGCCCATCAGGTAGCTATAGCAGCAGTTCAGAGAGAGGCTCCTCCACAGCCACAGGATACTCAGATCAAGCAGGCAACATTCAAAATTTCAAGAAGCTTGAGCCTCGAGTTTTTAAGGGTACAGAAGGTATAGTCTATGCTGACGATTGGCTTGAAGATATCGAGCGACTCATGAAGGTATCCCGTCTTGCGGAGGATCTGAAGGTTGAGGAGGTAGGACTTCAACTATTCGACATTGCTCGCACTTGGTTCAGGAATGAGCCAATTCTTACTGATGCAGGACAATCTTAGGAGATATTCAAGGATCTCTTTAAGAAGAAGTTCTTTGCTCGGACGGACAGATTGGAATTAGGAAGGCAATTTGAGAGCCTTACACAAGAAAGCATGTCCGTAGAGGAGTATGCCGCAGAGTTCGGGAGGCTGAGCCGATTTGCGGAGTACTTGGTGAGAGAGCCAGAAGTTCGGGCTATCCGTTTCCGCGAGGGTCTGAATTGGGAAGTCAAGATTCTCATTCCGTCTTTCTACGAGACGTATTCTGAGATACTTTCGGAGGCACGCAAGGTCGAGCGGGAGTGGAACTTGAAGCCAAAGAGGGACCGTGATATATTTGGGGGTGACAGTAGCAGTGCGGGACCGGCAAAGAGGCCGCGGTTCCAGCAACAGCAGTTTCCAGTACAATTCGGAGCCTATCAGCAGCAATATCAGATGCCAAAACCTATTGTTGCTCCAGTACAAGCTCTGTAACACCCCGTTCCGCTCAAGCGGACTGCCGACTCAATCGGCAATAGTGCAACTGTCCCGACCCGCTTTGCCTCAATCAAGAAGCAAAGGATATCCAGACTTGTCCCTACAGAAATCCGGCTTAGGCTTTTAGAGGCTCGCTCAGACGTATCGCTCTACCGAGGCGAATCATCGCTAAGGTGGGTGGCTACGGTAAACTTGTCTTTGCTTAGCCAGCACACATAAAACCTGAAATCATATATGCTAGTCGCTAGGTGAATCACCCCCTGCATGCTAATAAATCCAATGCACCTAGCTAAGGGAATAATCCCAACCTGTATTGCTATGCTAGAACATGGAAATGAAATACTGCTTATATTCAGACCCTCGCATGCTAAGTCCCTTAACGGTTTCATCTCTCGGACTACCTTCGGGCCCGAGCAAACGTGCTGATTATGTTCCTTAGAACGCATGCTTGTCTGCTTGATTGTTACCGTGTTTTCATCCAAACCCCGGGAGACTACTACGTAGTCGTTCCGTGCCTGAATGTTCCTGCGAGTATCCGGGACCGTTAGGTCACCAGGCAGTCCCGAACCAGGGCAATGCATCAAGACAAGTTAATCACTGTACAGAATCATAATTCAAGCACCTCCTGTAATCGTGCACTACTGTACTACTATTATACTGTTCTACTGTACCACTGTACCACTGTACTCCTGTTCTACAGTACTCGAGTATCTAGTGAAGGGGAAACTGACCCTGACCCTGACCTGCATGTCGCGGACAACTCGGAATCGAGGCATAGTTTCACGGACGGTCTCCGGGGCACTGGGGCCGCTCCGATCCGGATGGAACTCCACTGTTTCAGCCAACTGTACTGGACGAGATAGTGTGCAGCACCTACCGTTCTTTCGCTGCATACCATCCGCTCCATGGCTGAACTTACTGTATAGTCTACTGTACTAAACGAGATGGCTTGTAGCACCCACTGTACTTTCATTGCAAACTACTCTCGTTTAAGACTAGTGTCCATAATGGCTTTGCCAGCGACCGTGTTCATATAGATAAGTCATCCTCGCTTAGCGGCTATCCGCGTGCGAGTCACTGCATCGCAACAACTGAACACCTGAACGATCATGTTTAAACGACCCTTCGTGTATGCATATGCTTGCCTCCTGAATGTTTATACATGCCTTTGCTCGAATTAACAATGTTGCCTTAATGTTGCCTTGGACAGGGAAGAGATGGTAAGTTGGTAAGTCTCGCCGTGTTTCCTCTCATGTTGCACGGCGCACTGCCCGACACGTTAAGCTGTTCAATGTTTGCATGAAACTGATCCTAAGGCAACTAGAAAGACAACTTAATAGTTGTGCACGAAACCTGTATTACGTGTTTGGATTTGTCGAGCGGGCGAGTAGCTTCCCCACCAGTGCATTTAATGTACTGATAATCCACCAGTTTGTATGCAGGGTGCGGGAGAACCTCGTTCGGTGCGGACGCCTCCTTCGTGCGTGCTAAGGCCAGGAGTTCCCTCTGAAGCCTTGCAACGGTGCGTCCGGGACTGAAGCACATATACAAGACATAAGTTGTGAACATCGCCTGACCATCGCCTGTACATTCATTCCACAGTTGTAGCCACTTGGCACGCTTTATGTTTCAGTAAGAGAGGCTTGAGCGACTTGTAATCTCGGCTATACGTCACCTGTAACACAAGTTTATATCAATAAAAGAGCTTGCTTTACTTCAACTTATGTTTCTATGCTTCCGCTATATTTGTCGACTCAGTGAACCTGTTACAGATCGCCTATGCGTTCATGACTCCGCTGCACTCGGACAATCTGTGCGACTCTGTGGCTTAGAACTCTTGCCGCCAGCCAATGAACCATGGCCTTGCACGGGCGTGGCTCACGCTCGTGCGGCATCACGCCCGGATGGGTTAAGCGATCGTTCCGCGGGAGCGCTGGCGAGGGTGATTCCTGCCTAGCGGGAACGGCCGAAATAGCCTACGGGAGATCGGGGCGTGACAAGCTCTAGTACAACAGATACCACAGTAGCCTCAGAGACAGGTGCAACAAGCTCCTCAATGCACCTATTGTAAGAAGACTGGGCGCAGTTGGGAGATGTGTCGGAAGAGACTTGGAGCATGCTTACATTGTGGATCAACGGAGCATATGGTAAAGGATTGTCTCTGGACACTTCAACGTCCAGGCCATAATGCAGATCGAGGCCAGAGAGGTGGAGTTAGGCCACCTGTAGCACCACAGATTGCTCATCACCCGCAGAGGGAGCTACCTCGGCAGGGCGGAGCATTTGCGATGACGGTCGAGGAGACCAATACTACAGGTGATGGGTTAGAGAGTCTGTTCTTTCTTTCTGTTCCTTTTATCTATTTTGATTGATTGATTCTTTAGTACCTTTTGGATGCTTGTGTTATATAGTTAGTACAGCTATAGAATACCCTGACAGAGACAACAGTAATAAGACAGAAGACAGGTGGAGACCATGACCATGCATGTTATTCTTTGCATAGGACTGTTCTTAGTGAGATAAGACCTTATTAGACTATGATTGCTGGGGGTTTGACCTAGAAGGAGTACGGTCACCTTTAAATTTCGAAGACGAAATTATTTTAAGGGGGATAGACTTGTCAATACCGTATTTTCTAGAAAATGGTATTTTGGTCATTTTATAATTAATTAAATATTGTGCATGTTAAATATTTATTTATTATATTATTTATTTATTATTAGCATGATAGATTTATTTTTTTGGACTTGTGTTAGTGGACCTAACTAGTTTAGTTTAGACTCATGGACCAACATATTTTAATTGTTAGAATTGAGCCCAACTAGAAAGCCCATTAATTAGGAGGATGATTAAATTAATTAAACTATTAGACTAGAAGCTTCCCTCCTTAATTAATTTCTTCATGAGAGGCCCTAAGGGATATTTTCGACTTTACATAGTAGCTTGAGGGAGGGGGCAAGTGAGGCCTATATAAAGGGGATAAAAACTTTCTCTCTCTTTATTTTTCATTTCAAATCTAGATCTAGAATTTTCCTCAACCAAATTTCATCAAATTCCTACCAAATTTTCACCCAATTACTTCTCAAATCACCATTAGAGACTAGAAGATCAAGGATCTAGAAGGAGGAAGCAAGGATCTACAAAGAGGAGCAATGATCTACAAGTTGGAAGCTAATTTCACCAATTTTGGAGGTTTCATTGGGAATCCATCTCCCAATAGGTATAATTCAATTTTTTTCCCTTAAAATAGCTTCTAAATCTGAGATTTAATCATGAATAATCAACCCATATGTATGTACTACCCATAGGATTTGGTTTTGTGTTCATAGGAGACCTATGGAGAAAGTTATGGTACTTTTTGTGTCAATTTTGGGGGAATTCCGAAAATGACTTTTGTTGTGTGTGTCAATTGATCCTATAGATCAATTTGGCATATGTTTATGTGTTTGGGGCTAGTGTCGTGTCCATAATTGGGTACATGTTGGTCGTATCCCAATAATTTGGTGATATGTGTTGTTTTGGGGGTTTTCCTCCGACACGGGACTTTGTACATGTCGTATTTTGACACGGACACATAGATCTATATTTGACACTTTGTTTTGTTCATAAATATTATATGTGATTTGTTTGTGTCCTTCGGGGTAAAATTGGATGTGTGGTGGACTCGTGTCGCATGCGTATCCTAGATCTAGTGGGATACGGTGTGATACGCTCCAATTATTATGTGTTTATGTGTAGATCTAATTAATTGTGCTTTAATTCTTGAATTATAATTGTGTATGTATCTATATATATTATATATGTATTATGTATATTTATTATAGTGTTTATTGTATCATAGATCTATGTATTATATATGTATTAATAGAATATATATTATGTAGCTTTCTTCTACATGCATTAATATATATGTTATAATATATGTTAGGGATGTAAATATATGTATATATTTTATATAATATATGTGTATGTTTAATTAAGTAATTAGATTATTTATATATGATTATTTATATATATATGTATGTAGATATATATTTATAAGTGGTAGCATATGTATATATAATATAGTAGATATATTTATATGTGGTTATATATATAGTTATATTATATATTGTTATGTATTTATATTATTATATAATTATATATATGTATACATATATGTATAGTTATATATACATATTACTATATGTGTGTGTGTATGTTACTATATGGTATTTTATACAATTTACTATGTATAAGTGTATGTATAGTTATATATAGTTTTATATGTTTATTGTATAAATATATATTATGGATTATATATATGTATTTAAATATATATTGTATAAATATATATATATGGTGGGTTATATATATGTATTTATATATATATATATATTGTATATATATATACATATATTTTTAGCGACAACAGCGAGCCAGAAGTGTCGCAACAGCAGCAACAAATGCAAATAATAGCAGCTTTTCAGCGACAGCAGTCAGCGATAGTTGCAGAAAACTGTCGCTGAAACAACAGTGTATCAGCAGAGTATCAGAAGCTTCAGCGACAGTTTTTAGTGACAGTGCAGGAAACTGTCATAAAAACTGCAGTGTATCTATATACACAGCAGCTTTCTGTGACAGTGGACAGGGTATTTAGCGACAGTTTGACAGTTTTTAATATATTAGATATTAATATATATGTATATATATATGGTAATTAATATATATATAAATATGTTCCTAATTGCTATTTGTATTATAGTATACTATATATGTATATATTTAGTTATAGCATATAAATTTATTAGAATAATTAGTATACTTTAGTTATCAATTGTTATGAGTATTTTTTATATATTATATATTTGTAGGTATGTATGTACGTATATATGTATTAATAGTTAGTGTGTAGTTGGTAGTTAGTATTATTCTATTAGTACATACTAGAGTTATATTGGATTGATATATGTAATTATTGATAGGTAGTTAGTATATATATGAGATTTTGGCAATTACCTTGAGATATCAAGGTAAGTATCAAGATATACCAAGGTATGAGTAGTAGGTATTGGCATAAGTAATAGGATAGTTGTAAACTAATTATGGATTGGTATTAAGGTGACTAAAATAAGGTATATAGAATTATATAAATATTAAATGTATAGTAGTTTATAATTATTGTTGGGTAGTTAGTATAAATAAGGTTTTGAATTTACCTTGAGATGCCAAGGTAAGTATCAAGGTGTTGGAGGATAATCAAGGTATTGGGTTTGGATATCAAAATAGAGTTTAGTATTGCGATACCAAGTTAGTTCGAAACCAAGGTATCCATTTAGCATCTGTAATTAGGATTTTATATATATAATATTGTTTGATATGTACATATGTGTTATATTTATCTCTTATTTATGTATCCTGAGATACGGTATCTTAGTATCCTAAGATTTAGTTTGTATGGCCTAGATTCATAGTGTGTGAGCCCAATATCTTTGAGTTAGACTCATGCAACATAGAAATAGGTAGTTGACCATAATTTGACTATAGTTGACCATAGTAGACTTAGAGTTGACCTAGTTTGACTTTTGACTTAGAAATAACTTTATGACCTAGAAAATTGACTAGTTTAATTTATTTCTCTTCCTAAAAACTTGTATTAATGCAATATTTCATATATAGGTCTGTGACACCAGTTCGGACATCATTTTTTATCATTTGCTCTGGACCACAGGCGAGTACATTCTCTGATAGTTTTCATTATTTGATTACCACTATAATTCAAGTATTTAGAAATGTTACTTATGATTCTTGACACGATGGTACACGGATTGGTATTGTTATTGGATCGTTAGTCATGGGATGTTACCTTGATTATGGAGATGGTATCGGATACTGTCCTTGTTGGTATTGGATAACATTGAATATTGTAGATTAAATATTGGATACATTGGCTAGTGACGTGTCATGATTCGACCATCATATCAGTCGGGGCGGAAGAAATACCAATTAAATATGTGATCAAGAAACTATCGGCTAGTAGTGTAATCATTGGCTACTAACTAACCATGCAATTCACGTATGGTTGAGTTAGCTCCTTAGTGTAATCATTGAATCTCCCAGGCCGATCACATATTTAATTAGTATCTCAAATCACATAGTTATTGTAGATTCCATTATTCAGTTCATTGATTACCTTGTTCTATTCTGACATTATAGTTCATTCCTTTATTCTTGTACGCATTGATTATATTCTGTTGTTAGTATTGCCTATTCTCTCATTGTTCTTGATTATCAGTTATATCCTCATCGTAGATAGCATCTTCTATTCTACTGCTTTATAGTTTTTGTCAATTAATTGAAACTGCTATTGGGTTGTACTTCGCTCCATTCCTGACTAGAAAATATTTTTCAGAGGATCCGGGAGATTGGTGTCCGACATACTACGGACCTCAGCCTATTGATGGTGCAGACTTGGACCCACTAGTTCTGGAGTGACTGTTGAGAGATTTAGCCGGATTCACTAGTTAGCATAGTTAGTTCTCTTTAGCATTTTGGTACCGGATTTATTTTCGGCATATATTTGTGTTTGGATATTATATCTATTTGTTGTTGTTATATTTTTAACTGCTTAGTTATGTTAGACTTCTGTGATATCTTCTTGTGCCATAGAAATGTGATTGAGTATTGTGTTGAATTAAGTTGATTACTCTCTTCTTGGAGTTGAGATATTATTGGAGGTTTAGGCTTTATAGTAAGATAATTAGATAGTATAGTTGACCAAGACAGCGTTCTACCGCCGATGCTGTGGCGTAGGCTGGGCGTTGTTCCCGACTTGCATCCCTACACCGGGTGCGGGTCGTGACAGCTTGCATTCATGCATTTAGTCAGGACAACTTGTGCACAAGGATTATCTCTCGAGCGGTCCCTGGGGCACTGGGGATCGTTCGGCCAAAAAAAGATCTAGATACCCTGAGGCTTGAACGTCCTTACTTACGGGAGGGTAGACTCGTCCATTAGTGGGATGGGCTTGTACGTCCCAACTGCTAATCCCGTGAAGGGGACCATCATATAGTTAGGGCGTATGCTAGGTTTACCTTCTTGCATACCTAACAAACTGATGCCTATTTTCGATTCATAAGTTATTCATATGCAAATTATGGCTAACTTGTGTGTCTACTGCAGGGATAATCGCTCAGCTGTGGGTAAGAATTATCATATGCATATGCTATAAATTGTCTATATTTCCTTACATGAATTGTTAAAAAGAAACTAGACAACCAGAAAGATCACCTAATAATGCTAGCTTCATATGCTTACTTAGTATGGATTTCTTAGGTGAGTTTGGCCTCGGTCACTCACCAGTACATGTGGTAGTACTGACCCACGTTTGTGGGCAATCATTCAGGTGCTGGAAGCGAGAGTTTGGCAAGCCTCTTGAATCTGAATCAGTGTGTGCGCTGTTTGTGGTATTAAACGAAAGGAATGAAATTATATTTCAATGACGGGGTTTATGCGAAACCCGCGCCCTTCTGTTTACAAACAAACTTGTACAATGTAATCCTATACGAGGATGTGGGAGTACAATTTATTTAATCTGGGTATAAATTGCTATAGGTGTCTGATCTGCGGTCGATCACTTTAGCCCTTGGACCACACGATGTTGAAGAAGTGCCGTGGGAGACAGGTAGCAGCTTCGAAGGTTGCAGAAGAGGTTGGACGCACGAGGCCAATGTCGTCGATCCCTGCTCTTTGCCTGCTCTCCGGGCTCTCTCTCTCTCTCTCTCTCTCTCTCTCTCTCCCTCTCTCTTTCTCTCTCTCTCTCTCCTTGGACGATAATTTTCATTCTGAAGCCCTTATTTATAGCACAAAGGGTCTGAGTATGACCCCTAACCTCCCGTTAGGGTAACCGGCATCTGTCTTCTTTAGTAATAATGATGGTACTTAGTGGGGGTCATTCCATTAGGGTGAGCTGGGGAGCTTTATCATGGTAGTGGAGTGTAATGATTGCCTTTTGTAGTGGAGAATCTTTTTTTTGGGTGGCAGAATGGTAGCTTTTTGGGTAGTGGAGTGATAATTAAATGTCTTTTATGGTAGTGGAGATGATGAGCTGTCCGCAGAATGGTAGCTTTTGGGTAGTGGAGTGATAATGAAATGTCTCTTATGGTAGTGGAGATGATGAGCTGTCCGTTTCATCATTAGGGTTGTAGGAAGAACTTTCTTCGTGGCGAGAATTGTCAGAGTTGCTTGTACTGTGACTATTGTTGTCCCGTAGCCAAATAGGGATTCCTTCGACAAAAAGTGGATTATCTCTATCATGTCTAGTATCCATAATCTGTTCTCTATCTTCAATTAGAGATCCAATCATCATTTCTCTTTCTTCAATGGTCCTTCTTAGTTGATTAATTTGCTCTTGTAATTCTTGCCTCCTTGTGACGATTGCCTCTCTGATTTGTGCTAACTGCTGTGTTAGTTGCCGTCGTTGTAGTTGTTGCTGCTGTTGTTGTCGTCTTCGTTGTAAGGATTTCTCGGGAATTCGTCGAACTGTTCGTGGTCCCAATCTTCGTAAATATCTATTAAGAATAATTTTGTAACAAATCTTTTTCATTGGGTAATTGAAGGGTTCCACCATGCTTCTAATCTGAATTACCTTCGGAGTCCACCAGGATCCTCATAGGGTCGTTATTGATGAGTAAGTCTTCACTTCTGGCCAATAGGCCTATTCGGCCCATTGTCATATTATTCATAAAATCTATGATCTTGGATGGTCCCTCGTTGTTCTCAGGTAATGGCCTGAGTCGATCAATGAGTCGATCAATAAGGATTGTATGTTTGGAAGTAGTAATTTGGGCATTAGCCCTAGTAGCACTTCGTGCAGCTTCAAAAAATTCTGTGGCTGCCATAAGCCTTTCATGATCTTCGTCGAAACCTTGTTTAGAAAATTTAATATATTCAAAGAAAGGTTCTTCGACGAGCCTGCTTAGTTCCCAGAGTTGGTAAGACGGGAATAGCTTGATATACTGCCTTTCCTCCCAGATACTCCAAATTCTGAATCGGAAGATGGTTTAAAATTTGGTGGCGTGAGAGAGCGCCGCCTTGACACAGATTTCTGGAAGACAGTCGCGGTAGTCGTCTTCAAAGATTGTATTCATATAAACTTCATGAACTAACCCCTTTTTTATATGGGGTCTGAACTTCTGTATCTCACGGAAACAGGCAAGAATATGGGGCCGTCTGTTGATGTTGAGGATGAGTTCTTCATTCTGAAAAAGGTTGGCAATTTCAGTATCTTCAAGCTTTTTGAAAAAGAGAATGAGTCTGGAGTCGTCCAGTAATTGCTGCTGATGCATGGCGAGCATTTCCTGGACCGTAACTTCCGCATTGAACTCCTCGATCTTCGGAGAGTTGATATCGAGGGATCTGAGTAGTTCCAGGACATCAGTCATCCTGAAGTTTACCAGGTCGTTTGTTCGAATCTGGGAGAAAATTGCTTTAAGCTCCTTTTGCTCGGTGGAAGTGCCAGTAAAAAGATCCTTTTCCCTGATGGAGAGCGCCTGTGATCTGGAGGTAGAGGAGAAGGTCATCATTCTGGAGATGAGTTGCTGGGCTTCCATTGTCTTTTTATCAAATTGCACATTTTTCTGCCTTTCGGCTAGTAGGGTTCTCTCGATTTGGGTCAACCAGTAACTGGCTCCCTTTATGTCGCGGGCCTGGAAAGCCCGAAAGCAGCCATTAAATCTCTCCCATACTGCTTTGTCTTTACTTTCCATTTCGGTATTGTACCAATTTTTGATTACAATATCCGAAAATTGTGCCTGTGTAATAGGTGGTCTGGGAGGGCCAGTAAAATGTGTAGGAGGAATAGCGGGTCTAATTGGGATGAACATAGGTCTAGGAATAGTTCCCAGTATATTTTTTCCTTTGTTAATCTGATTATTATTAGTTTGGCTATTCGCCTGAGTATTTTGGCTATTCGCCTGAATCTTTTGGCTATTCGCCTGTTGGAATTGGCTGTTCGCCTTGAGAGAGGTCTGGCTGTCTACCTCCTGGGTTTGTTCAACCCTTGATGATTCTGCTATATTGTTATCTTTGGCCTTTTTAGGGGCCACTTCTTTGAACTCACCCTGCCTTTTCATCTCTTGAAAGAGATCACGAAACTTTTTATAAAAATCCTCGTCCTCCATCTATCATAACCTGGTAAGAGTATCCGCAAGGAAGTTAGTATATCCAGGAATATATTTGACATCATAATTGAATATTTCTAGATACATTGCTATTCTGATTCGCCGAAGATTTTCTTCAGGATTATTAATAGTCTTCTTCTTCAAGAATTGTGCTACTGATTTATTGTCAGTTTCAATCAAGAAATGTCTATACAAAATATAGATTTTTAGACTTTTTATGGCTAGTTTAACAGCTAATAATTCTTTGTCATAAGTAGCATATTTTATTTGTACTTTAGTAAACCTTCCTGATGTGTAAGCAACAATTTCTTTTTGCTTAGCAATTAATACACCCGCCCAGAAGTTATCTGAGGCATCTGTTTGTAGAACTAAAGTATCATTGTCAAGCAGAAAATAAAGAATATTTTCTACCTTTATGGACTCTTTTATCCTAGCAATCTCCTCAATTTCCTTTTGATCAAGGGAAATAGGGATCTTGTCTGTATTCCATTTTCTTGGTTGTTCACCAGTTACTTCCTTGTATTTGGCTTGTTCAGCCGTGAGTTTTTCCTGTAAATGTTCTATTTTTGCTGATAGATTAGGAATAAATTTTCTACCATAATTAAGCAATCCTAAAAAACTCTGAAGTTCTTTAAGGGTTTTAAAGTTTTCTGGAAATTCTCTAATTTTGGTATATATGTGTTCTTGCAAGAGAATTTGTCCATTCTTAATGGTTTTTCCTAAGAAATCGATTTCAGTTTTGAATAATTCTATCTTTTTTGGACTTAAAATAATTCCATTATCAAGTAGTAATTTGCAGACATGCAATAGATGTTCCTTGTGTTCTTCAACGGTGTTTGAGAAGGCGAGGATATCATCAATGTAGACTACAACATAAGGAAGATGCCCAAAAATAGAATTTATCCATTTCTGAAATATTTGTGGGGCATTTTTCAATCCAAATGGTAAGACTAACCATTCAAAATGTCCCTGTGGGCAACTGAAAGCTGTCAATTCAATAGAATTTTTATCTTCTAATTTTATTTGCCAAAAACCCGATTTAGCATCAAATTTACTATAATACTTTGCACATTGAATTTGTTTAATAAGATGCTCTGCTGTGGGAATAAAATAGCCATCGAATTTAGTATAACAATTTAACTTTCTATAATTAATAACCATCCTTGCTTTTCCTCTTTTTATCTCAGCATGATTTCTTACAAGGAAAGCTGGGGAAGAATGTCTGCTGAAACTCTTCTGGATAAGCCTTAGTTTTAAAAGTTCGCTAATTTGTTTAAAAAATTCCTCTTTGTCAGAAGGGGAAACCATAATGCTATTTACTCTAACATTGGTTTCTTTGTATTGTTCCAGTAGCTCTATTTTACAATATCTAGGGGCATTATCAAAGGCTTTCAATGGATTGTCAGAGAAGAGTGGTTCTAACATTCCATAAATAGTCCTTTGCAACCTATTGTTATTGGAAAGATTGTAGGTACAAACTTTTGTATAATCAATGAGTGTGATTGGTTTTTCACCACGCTGTGCTGTGTGTGTAAAGTTTGAAGCTAAGGAAACAGGAAAATGTACTCTAGGGATAGATATTCCGTCAAGTTCAAATGTGTGTGTGTTATATGGTTTATAGTGTCTTAAATTATCCATACCAATAATACAATCACTGTCAAAATCCTTTGGTAGTAGTACAAAATCAAACATATAAGTGTTAGAATGTCCTTGTAAATCAGGGAAATGGACTTTAAGATTTTTTACTTTATGGTTGACAGACACTTGTCTTCCCATAAAATCATTTAATTTGCCTGGTTTATCATGTTGTTGCCATAAATCCTGTAGAATAAAAATTTCCTGTAACAAACTAGCTTCGGCTCCTGTGTCAACAAGAGCATGGATAGTAAATTCATTATATCCAGATATACAAATGGTAAGTGGTATGTATATATGTAGTTGTGCTTTCACTTTTAAGTCTATGGTTCTGACCATGTTTATATCAGAAGGAGTATCTGGAAGTTCTAGCACTTCTTTCCAAGTTTCTATGGAGAGATCTATATTGTCAAGTGATGTACTTGCAATTTCTAATTCTAGGGTATCTTCAATGGCAAGATTTATAGTATTATCAACTTGAGTATTGGTTCTCTTGTCAGGATTAAGTTTCTCAAATTTTCTAATATGTTTTTCAATAACTTGAGTAGTTCTATCCATATGTCTTAAAACAATAGTTCTATAGTTAGACCTTTTGACTTCTCGTATAATATTGCGAAATTTCCGTAGAAGGTGGTTCATCTTATAAGCCTGATCTATTTGACTTTCGTTATAACTAGTATGCTCTTTATACCAGTTAGTAGTCTTTGACATTTATTGAAGCGAAAGAATTCTACCCCTATCCTTTATTTGTGATAAAGGAATTTTTACTGACATTTTTTCCGATTCATTGGCATGCTGATTATCAAGCATAGTCTTGGTTCTGCCTTCTATTGGTGTGCTAACACTTATTCTATGTTGTATGTCTTGTAAAATGTTGGGTGTTAATTCAATACTAACTAGATTGTCCATAGAATTAGATCGGGTGATATGGGGAATGCTTGAAGTAGTGGTCTCCGACTCTTTTTGACTGCTTAGAGGTTGTTTTCCTCCTTCGATTCTAGTTGATATAGTATTTCCAGAGGCAATAAAATATTCGGTTGGTATTTCTATCTTTGGTTTCAAAGATCTAATAAAAACTTTCATTTCGTTATCATTCTTAAGATGTTCTAATCTAATAAGTCTAGGTTGGATAGTTTTTCCCATTCCTACTTCAAAGAGTCTTACTAGATTTTTCGGTGTGATAGATTTGAAAGTTGGCGTATCGTTTAATGCCATACAATGTTCCCATTGTATTCCAAGTACTTTGGAACCGGGCATTAATTCAATTCCTTGGAGGCTCACCGATAGTATACAAGTCTTTTCTATATTATGATCATCTAGACTTATAGAAAAATCTGGGTGTATATTGATGCCAAATAACCTGTTAACAAGATTGGATTTAGCTCCTCCTATTATACTATTTAATGGATTATTGATGATTCTCTCATCTATGCAAACTACAAGAATAGGAGTATCTATTCCTGTTCGGAATAGTCCCGTTATTTTAAGCTATATTAGGCCTATATGTAAATATTTCATCTTGGGATATTTAGCCCTTAATTTCTCCATTTTTCTTTTGTCCAATAAACTGATGGAGGAGAAATCTTCATCTCCTTTTAATTCTATATTTCCTTGCATCCTTTCAAAAATATAGGTGTGCTTATTCAGGAATCTAGACTGAAAAGAGATGGGTTTATAAACTTCCTTTTTATCAGAATGTGGTATTGCTTCTTTGAGTTTTTCAAGGTCATCATCGGTTATTTCAAATTGCTCCCCCTCACTTTGGGGAATACTAGAATTACTAGTTTCCTCTGAAGTTAGGGTATTCATATAAATTCTAAATTCGCAGTAGCCGTCATGTAATTCACTAGAACTTGATCCAGGGGAACTAATGCGGGGTTTAGGAGGAGTGTCTTCTATTATAGGTAAGTCTTCGTATTTATGTATAACCAATAAACCTAAAGGATTACCTCTTTCGACGAGATAGTCTCTATCCTCAAAGGAAGTGTTTTTCATTATTATGGAAACATTATTTCGAGAAACAGGTTCAATAAAACCATAAGTAATGAATATATTTTTTGTAGCATGTAATGGTATATTATGAATAATGCCATAATAACCTAATGGCAAAAATATTCTGATATCTAATAATATTTCCTGGGTATGATATCTTCTAATTCTGCAACTTTTACTGGCATATATAATATATCCTGCTGATATTCCTTCCTTTTTAGGTAATATTGTATTGTCATTTAATAGGGTTATCCTGATTGAATTTTGGGTTTTATTGATAGTAACCATGTTTATTTTTAAATGTTTCAAGGGTTCATATATGTTGTCCTCAGATTGTTCATCTGTATCATCGGATTGTTCATCCGAACTTATAGACTCTATTTCGTATATAGAAGAGGCAGAAGTATCACTATTTATATCATTAATAGTTCCGATGTTGATACCATAAGTATCCAAGTCATCAACTATTATGGTATGAATATTGTTAGGACATTCGTTTGCGAAATGACCTTCCTTATTACACTTAAAACATTTACAACCTTTTCTAAATTTCTTTCGTTTAATGAACTTTCTTTTCTCATATTTATGGGGTTGCTGTTTAAAAGCTGGTTTCCACTTTCTCTTGGTAATTTTATATTTGGTTTTTCCTTTTCCTTTTCTTCTAAAGAATTTCTTTTTCTGTTTCTTCCATCCTTTGGCTTCGGGTAGACATCCAAATTCGGCATTAATATCCGTATTATATTTAGAACAGCAAGAATATCCTAACCTGGATTTCTTAATGGTTCTATCCATTTGTTTTTGTGCTCTTACTTGTTCACATGCCGTTTCCATAGTTTTCATACATGCTTTCTTGAGCATTCCCGTAGTGTGGACATTATTTCTTATTTTATTATATTGTTCTTGAATAATATTATTCCAAGGATAAGGAATTTTTGTAAAAAATCCTCTAATCCAGAAATCCTTTTGTCTAGTGCTTTTTAGTCGAAATATAAAGCCAATATATTTAGTAATAAATTCTTCGAGTAAACAGATATCGCATAAAATCATTTTATGAAGAAGTACCTCATAGTCTTTATCATCATTACCATCTTCTCCTATGAAGTCGGCTAACATGAGTCCTAATAACTTAGCCAATGCATCCTGAGGATCTTCGGTCCCTCTAATTTTGTCTCACTTTTCTTTATTAGTAGTTTCAAGGCTAACTAACCAAGCTCTCGCGCTTCCCTTCCAAAAACTTGTTGCATAATGGATCCATTGAGCAGTGTTAATATTTCCAGGTAAATGATATATCATTCCACCCATTTGTTGTGACCATTCACCAGCGTATTCTTTTATTTTCTTATGTGGAATATTGTCTATGTTAAAAATAAGTCCTTCTGTATGTCTATAATCACTGGCTTTATGATACCTAACCCAATCTTTCCTATTTTCAGGTTGTTTTTTGGTGTATGGAACCATAGCTCTGGTTGGCATGAGGCTTTCAGGGGGAGGTCCGATAGATCCAACGTCTTCAGTGGGTATTTCTTCTAGGGTCATACCTCCACCACTAGTACTTCCTACTTCTTCATTATGTAGAACATGAAGGGTATCTTCGTCTGATTCACTATCAGTGCTATATTTCCATTTAAAAAAATCTATAGCTTCTGAATATTTTTCATAGAAAGCATAAACGGCTTGTTCGTCAATTTCTCCAAGGAGTTCTTGGCTTTGTAATTTAAGGAAATTATGGTAGTGTTCTTCATTAATATCTTTAATATTAATATGATTATCTTCTTTTGACGAATATTTCATCATATTGATGTTCCAATGGGCAGTTTTAGGGTTCTGGTTGTGCCTATCACCAAATCCTCTAGGGTTTGGAAGGTTTATATTTTGCAATTTTTGTATTATATGTTTGATATCATTTCTAATATCGTGTAATAGATCTACTATAAAATTATATATCCCATGTTCTGGGTGATCTCTACTAGACATGTGTACTATGTGTTCGTAATTATTAGAAAGGTTTAAAAAACATTGGTGTGTGTCTGCATAAATAAGCTCTGAAGGTGGTTGTTCGTTGGTCATGTGTTTATAACAGGTGTTCTTGAATATAATCATCATATTGCCCCGGAAGATTTTTCTAGAATATATTTTAATAATTCTGTGCCTTTTATCCATTTTGACCCACAATTCTGCGGTTTGTTACAGTACCCCCATTACTTAGGTTAAATTAACCTGGCATACCGTGGATTTATGGCGGGGTTAAGCTGCGAGTATTCCAACCACAAGCTTATACTACCGCTTCACAGAATTGGAGCACAGCATTGGTTCATTTCCTACACCATGCGTAAGGATTTTGGGCATAGAATTACTAAATATAAGGAAGAAAAATCTTCCCGTGCCCTACGAGATCATATTCAAGAACTAAATTCTTAAGCTATCATAATGGAAAAATTACTTACAGGGTTTAAAGTTTGGCTCTGATACCAGATTGGGAGCTCAACACACACTAGAATGGAATTGGGAGCTCAACACACACTAGAATGGAAGCACAACACACACACAAACTCAGAGATTTTATTCACAAAGATGAAAATCTACAATGGTGGTATCTTAACCCAATCCTCTGCATTAAATGCAGGGATCCGCCATCATACTGTGGTGTGCGTCCCGAGGGGTCTGTGCCTTTTTCCAGCCGTCGTCTGGGTCGCCGTGCAGCACTTTTTGTCAGGAGTCAGAGGCCAGGTTCACTGCGTGACTTAACAGGTTCATTTCGGGGAAGACGAAGCGTTCCTCGTACGCTATTTTAACGCTGCTTTGAGAGCGGCTGAGTTTTTACGCCCTGGAGGCGATGGGGGGGGGGTCCCGTCTACGCCGAAGCGGTTTTGGACGTGCTGCACCCTTGAGCTCTTACGCCTGATGGCACTAAAGGCCTTTGCTTGCGCTGCTCTATATCAATACGCCGCATAGCTTTTGCCAGCGTATTTTTCATGCTTCTACAAGACCCCCTTCAAAGCTTTTAAATTCCTCGGAATTTGAAACACTTTGAATGAAGCATGAATGGCCCCTCGTGACTCGAAACGTTTCTGAATGGAGCGTTGAAACGGTCGGTGCGACCTTTATGGCAGATTTATTGGGGACCGCTGTGATCTCTTTTGCCTATAAAAAGGCGGGGGGGTTAACCTGTTTCCCCATATTCTCATCACCATGCTGAAATGATCGCCGGAGTTCGTCGGGTCGATCTGAGGAAGAAGGAGATCATGTTCTTCCAGCATGTTGGGAGCCGAAAAAGATGGCGTCTTCGAGCAAGTGTCCACTGCAGCGATGGATCATGGAAGGATATCTTAGCCTCCCTTGCTCGGGATAATCAGCAACTTTGTATGGCGTTGCGTCTGGCGAGAGGAACGGTCGTTCTTGACCGTGCTGCCTATAACTGGCGCCTTCTCCTCTTACCTCCGGTGACGAGAGTTAGACAGACTCGTGCTGTCCTGGTTTAAGCGGTGCACGGAGTAGGGGATCTGCAAAATCTATGCAAGCCCCAACTCTGTCGTGTCCGCCGGTGATCATCTTCTTAGAAGAAGAGGAAGACCTTCACCGTCGTGAGAACCTGTCAGAACAGCCTCTCGGTGCGATCTTCAGACGACGAGGGAGTCTTTTGTAGACGGAGTTTCCCTAATATGTAATCATGAAAAGTAGAGAAAAACCCCTGTAGACAGGGTTTCCCTCATATGTAATCATGATTTTAATCTTCAATAAAGTCGTCTTTTCTTCATATGATCACTTGCCATACGTTGCTGTGAAGTCTGAATGTATGCAGCTTCGACACGTCTGATACTTTACGCGACCCTGTATAGAGAGTACTAGGTTCTGTCTTGTTCTTTACGTGCAGCGGATAGTGCATAGAGCGCTGCTTTAGCATTTTGAGCACTTAAAACTGTCCTGTTGCTAGGACTAAGGAACCGCGTAGAGTTCTGAACTGCTGCTTCTGATGAGCAGAACTTTGTTCAGTCTTCGTCTTCAAGAATGATCTCTCGGAACTCCCTTGAAACAGGGTCAAGGATTCTGGCTGAGTTTTGTCATCTTTGACAGACGAGATGTTCAGACTGGAGTCCGGATGAACCTCCAATTTTGGGACCCGAAAAGAGTAATTTCTTAATGGTTGTACTCTGTCCATTTCGGGTACTTGGGGTCAAGAACGAGTATCTTCCGTGTGAACTCTTTGCACTTGACCGGGTCGGGGACTGTTTTGGATAAGCGGAAAGTCGCGGAGTGCGAAATCCTCAGCCTGTAGCGTCTGGGCGTAAAACACCGTTGAGCGCGAATTCGTAGACTTGTGGTTCCTGAGCGTGAAGTCGTAGGTTTGTCGCCTCTCGAGCGTAAAAGCTACCGAGCACAAAGGCATCCGGGCGAGAAAAACCATAGACTTATAGCTGCTTGAACGTAAAGCCGTAGAATCGTTGTTGTTGAGTGTAGAAAGCTCCTTTAGCGTAGGACTTGTGGATCTGTAGCTCCTAAAAAGAGAATTTCTTCGAGCGTGAAGTTCTGCGGATCTGTTGCTTCTGAGCGTAAACTGAGCGCCACCGAGCGTGAGATCATCGATTTGGTATCTGCTGAGCGTAAAGCCGTAGGTTTGTCGCCTCTCGAGCGTAAAAGCTACCGAGCACAAAGGCATCCGGGCAAGAAAAACCATAGACTTGTAGCTTGCGAGCGTAAAATCGTAGATCTGTTGCTGTCGAGCGTAGAAAGCTCCTTTAGCGTAGAACTGCTGAACTGTCTTGCGCGAAGAATTTTTCGAATTCGCTGACTGTCCGTCTTTCGAGGGTAGTGGGTTGACGTAGCACCCAATCATATCCGACTATTAATGCAAGACTTGGTTAGGGTCTCGAGGAGTCCGTCCGAGGATTCGAGGAGTCGATCCGGACTCTATATATATCCCAAGCTTTGGAGAGAGAAACTTTTCATCCATCTTCTGCGAACGAGAGTTCTTGATTGTTCGAGCTTTTCTCCTTCATTCCTTCTCTGAGCACTTCGAGCTTTCAGAAATGGCGACGAAACAAACCTCCTCCGCTAAGGGAAAGAGCATAGGTTCTTCTTCTTCTCCCACTGCCCCAGCGAGGGAGTCTTCGGTCGGGCAAGGTGGACTTCCTTCCAAAAGTATCCCGTCGACGGGCAGCGCACCCGGTCTGAGAGGTAGATCCTTTGGGGTGACAAGAATAACGAAAATCTTTCGCACACGTTGAACGTGACCGCGCTAGGTCGCCTTCTGTGCTGATAGCCTCTTCTGAGGAAGATGATGCGCGGAGGCGTTTTCATCTTTTACGCCCACATTTCTCGTGTGCTAGCGTAAAGGCGCCATATTTTCGTAGTTCCGAGCGTAAAAGCTCTGGCTACCAAAAACTAGCGTATGTCGTAAAATAAGCATTTTACGTTTGTGGAGGGGACTCCCGGCGTATAATAACCGAATTCGTACAATCCTGGCGTAGAGCACAGTTTTGTCGTTTCTTTGGTTTTGTATGTTTGTGCAAGATTTTTGTAATGACATACTTTCTTTGCACCTTTGTAGTTAACCTGGGTGAGTCTCCGCTGACCGAGGTGATGGGTTCCTCTGCCGGGATGCTGCACTCGAACTACCTGGAGGACTTGTCCCACGTGGCATTTCCTCTCTCCGGATCCCAGTATCCTGAGGGAAGGGGATTTTTGTTGGCGGCTCAGGGCGAGCGGGCACTGCTGAGTATGATCAATGGGGAGCCCCTGACGTATGTAGACGGGGAGCGGTACATAAAGCCGGCTTTCCTTTTCGGGGACATGATCGACAAGCGGTCCCAGACGAAGCCTAAGAGGGAACCTTGGGTCTTTGCTGTCGAGAGCTTGGTTCTGTACCTGCCGACGATGCCGAGGGATTATCCCATCTCGGCTTTCTTCCATGCCACTCATCCCAGAAAGATGTCGTGGACGTTGACTCCCGATCTTCATGGCAGGCCGGGGAAGATCTTTCATCAGAAAGGAGCTGACCAGGGATCGTTTGTCAGTCGTCCTTCTGGTCCTGTGACGTTGTTCCGGGGATTGTACCCGGGCGGCGTCCCGAGCGAAGACAGCTCTGTGATCCAGCCGGTCCAACTGTCGACTTTCTGCAACAGCTTCATGGGACGAGGTGGGGTGTACCCCAAGGAGAATCCTCGGTGTAATGGGTGGGTCACCCCAGCAAACCTCCGATGGACCAGCCTAGTTAACTGGGCCTTGAAGCACTTTCGGCAAGAGCTAGAGGGCATTGGGCTGTATGCCGCTGTGAGCGCGACGAGCGTCGGGTTGCCTCCCAACCCTAATTTGTTCTTGGCACTGATGGAGCGATACGTTTCGCTCACTGGGACCTTTGCCACTCCACTGGGGGAGTTGGGATTGGCCCTTCATGAGATGGCAGTTGTCTCGAGGCTGCCGATGGGAGATACCCCGTATGAAGAGTATGTTCCCACCAACCGGGAGTTGGGGGATTCGGACCCTCGGGTGGCGGATGTGTATCAGGAGCTGATGTGCCAATATCTCGCCTGCACCGCTTTTTACAACGAGCCTTCTGGTTTGGCCCACACTACCAAGTGGATGTCCTACCTTTTCTTCCACCGAGCTAGAGCTGCCAGGTTGGAGAAAGTTTCGGGGGGACAAGAATGAGCCCGTGAACTGTTTGGGCGTGCTTAGTGCCCAGGTCGTGGATGGCCTTATGGAGGAGGCCAAAGCTTCGGACCAGATCCTCGTTGAGAGGGTAGGAAAGTACCCCGAAGGTACTACGGCCCGTAGTTACCTGAGGCGCTGTCGCAGGTCTCTATCCAAGGAAGCCCAGCTGGCTGGTTTCCTCTCGTTATGGCTGCGTCGAGTAGTAGTGCCTGTTACTGCGTCCGCGGACCGCATTCACCGGAATATCTTGTGGCCGACAGTGCGCCTGATGTTCGGGGCAAGACTGGGCTTGCTTCCTGCCATGGTGTGCCGTATACAGGCGGGCTTGAGAGCTCTGACCGATGGGTTGCTTGCTGATGAAGCCCGGCGTGAGAGTTTTCCCAGGGTGGAATTACCATACCTGTATCTGATGGGTTGGTTAATTCTCCACAATCCCCGGGTGATGTCTCCTGGCTCTGGTAGTAGCTCAGGGGGAAATTTCTTGTTGAACTACAAGAATTCTCCCTGGAACGTGGACACCGTTCTAGATTGTCGGCTGGCATTGAACCTCAGCCATGGCTGGAAGTTCCTCTGTACTCTCCCTCCCGTAGATCGCCATCAATTAGGGATGAGGCTTGAGGACTCGGGTAGAGAGAAGACCGATCTTTCTCCGGAGGCTTTTAATTGGCTGGTCTGCATTAGACCCTCCCATCTCCTGTACAGGAGTGAAGACCATTGCTTCTTCGAGCCTTATTTGCCTAGTCGGTTCGCCAGGTAATTTGGGTACGGCCAGCTGCACGTGGGCAATGCCGTCACCAGCTTCAGGTCCAGAGGCGGGCTCATTGATGGAGCCAGAGGATGGCGGTATTTTACCACGGGTTGCACAGGAGCAGCCTTCGTCGTGCCGGATGTCACCCCCTCTACGGAGCTGCGCATCCTTCATTCTTACGCCCAGTTTTACGTGGCGGTCAACACCTTCCACCGCGATTTCGACATACGCGGAAGTCTTAGGGTGTCCTCTCCCATTGCCGGGGGAGGAGTTGAAGTTCCCTCGGTTTCTCCCGATGAGGGTGAGGAGTTTGATACCCCGGATGAACCCCTGGAGTCGATGCCGGGGTGTGAAGTGCCTCCGCCTGCGGGGGCTTTGGTAGTTCCTCAGAAGCGAAGGACGCCTGCTCCTAAGGAGGCTTCTGTTCGTAAGAGGAGAAGGGAGACAGTTGCTCGTCCTTTCCGCATTCTTGGTGTTGAAGCTACCGGGAGTGGGCCTACATCTCCCCATGTCGGGGATGAGTCTTTGGCTGGAGGTTCCTCGCCTTTTAGAGAGGGACCCTCTATGGTTTCGGTTGGCGGCGCCGGAGGATCTTCGCTAGGGGTCGCTGCTGTGGTTACTGCTCCGGGTAGTGGAACGAGATCGCCTAGGTGGCCATGGCAGATGGGAGGATCCTTCCCTGGATCCGCAACGGATAAAGCTCCTGCTGTGCCTAGCGAGATTCCAGTTGACGAATCTCGACCGTGTCTTGGCGGAGACTTGGAGGAATTTCGGGCGATGTCAGTTGGTCCACCTCCTTCCCCAGGTATGATAGTTCGCATTGCGTCCTTAGAGCGAGGTTTAGCTGCCTCGGCTGCAGATGCGCCATATATACCATTGGCCCCGGGTAAATGTCGTTTTCATGTCTCCTTTTAGAAAGGTTACCGTTGTACTGATGCCGACTTTCAGGTTCTTTCTTCTCAGGGGATGGAGCCCACGGGGAGTGTAGCGTTGAGCCGCCTTCCGGCTCTGCTCCGGCCCCTGGTGGTGATACGGAGGCACCTGATCCTGAGGAGGAAACACCTTCGGGGGCTAGCTCGCCCAGAGTGGTTTCGTCGCCTCGAGAGGAGGATGAGCCTGTCACCGTGACCTTGCCTTCGGTCGCACCAACCGTCGAGGCGGCAGCTGTGGCTACCTCGTCTGCAATCGTCTCTGGTGGGGGACTCGCTGATATCGCGGTCTCTCCTGGCGTTCAGTCGGGTTTAGTTGCGCTGACTGAGCAACATACCAGCCTCTTTTACACCGGTTTGGGAGCGATGATATCAATGGTGTTGGCGAAGAGTCTGGATTTCGAGCGCCTGAAGAGAACTGCCCAGTTCTCGATCGGGATTGTCAGGGAGTTCGGCGATTCCAGGGGAGCCGATGCCCTGGAGGCGATGGTTAATGGTTTAGAACAACCCATTAACGAGTATTTGCGGTTGGCTTAGGGCAGTCTTGATGCTGAGGCCCAGATACGGTTTTATGACTGTGCATCTTGCCAAACGGATGGAAGACCTGAAGGAACTCCTTCGAACTCGCCAGCTGGAGGCGATTCAGAGGAAAGCCGCCGTGGATGAGATCCTCACCCTCCAAACAACGTGCCAATCTGAGCACGAGGGGAATGTAGCGAGGATTCACAGGTTGAGGGAGAAACTCGCTCAGGCAGAAGAGTGGGCTTCCCAGTCGTTGGCAGGCTTGGATGTGGTGGCCGGTCGACTGAGCACAGCGCGGCGGGATCTGGATCGCGCGGAAGGTGCCTGTGCGGGCGTTCGTCGGACGATAGCCGAGCTGTCCCATTCGAGTGACAATGAGGCACTGCTGGAGCGGGCCCGTGCTGATGCTCTGGCCATTAGGGACGAGAGGATGGCCGTGCTAGCACGGCAGATCCGTGACATGACTGCTCCACCGCAATGATGTACTCTCTTTTTTTTGCCCTTTTTGCTTTCCCAGATGTAATTTTGTTCTTTCTTGGGAATAAAAAGAGACTTTTTCCTAACTTTGGACCCATCATTTCGGGATGTAAATGACAGGTTAGGGCGAGAGTGGTATCAGAGGTAGTATGGACGTGATAAACTCTAGGTAAACTTCAGCAGGGCACATCTATCCAGAGGTCATACGGACATGATAGAACGTGCTTTGGCCAAGTTTTGTAGGTAAAGTACTATCAGAGGTGAGATAGACGTGATAGGCTTTACTAGAGTTTACAGCTCAGAGGTAATATGGACATAGCTGTTTTGTGGGCCTATTACTTTTTGCGCACCTAGGTGCAAGTAATAGGTTTGAGGACAAGCCCTGCTAGAGATAATATGGACGTAGCAGATTTTGTGGACTTAACACCACTGGCGTACTTAGATTTAGTACGGGTGTTAAGTTGAAGTGACGATCGATATCAGAGGTGATAATCGATGGTCAGAATCTTGGAAAGCCTGTTCAGAGGTGATATGGACATGGCAGATTCTCCAAGGAAATATAATTCAGAGGTGATATGGACATGACTGATTTGTGGGCCTATTGCTTTTTGCGCACCTAGGTGCAAGTAATAGGTTTGAGGACAAGCCCTGCTAGAGGTAATATAGACGTAGCAGATTTTGTGGACTTAACACCACTGGCGTACTTAGATTTAGTACGGGTGTTAAGTTGAAGTGACGATCGATATCAGAGGTGATAATCGATGGTCAGAATCTTGGAAAGCCTGTTCAGAGGTGATATGGACATGGCAGATTCTCCAAGGAAATACAGTTCAGAGGTGATATGGACATGACTGATTTGTGGGCCTATTGCTTTTTGCGCACCTAGGTGCAAGTAATAGATTTGAGGACAAGCCCTGCTAGAGGTAATATGGACGTAGCAGATTTTGTGGACTTAACACCACTGGCGTACTTAGATTTAGTACGGGTGTTAAGTTGAAGTGACGATCGATATCAGAGGTGATAATCGATGGTCAGAATCTTGGAAAGCCTGTTCAGAGGTGATATGGACATGGCAGATTCTCCAAGGAAATACAGTTCAGAGGTGATATGGACATGACTGATTTATGGGCCTATTGCTTTTTGCGCACCTAGGTGCAAGTAATAGGTTTGAGGACAAGCCCTGCTAGAGGTAATATGGACGTAGCAGATTTTGTGGACTTAACACCACTGGCGTACTTAGATTTAGTACGGGTGTTAAGTTGAAGTGACGATCGATATCAGAGGTGATAATCGATGGTCAGAATCTTGGAAAGCCTGTTCAGAGGTGATATGGACATGGCAGATTCTCCAAGGAAATACAGTTCAGAGGTGATATGGACATGACTGATTTGTGGGCCTATTGCTTTTTGCGCACCTAGGTGCAAGTAATAGGTTTGAGGACAAGCCCTGCTAGAGGTAATATGGACGTAGCAGATTTTGTGGACTTAACACCACTGGCGTACTTAGATTTAGTACGGGTGTTAAGTTGAAGTGACGATCGATATCAGAGGTGATAATCGATGGTCAGAATCTTGGAAAGCCTGTTCAGAGGTGATATGGACATGGCAGATTCTCCAAGGAAATACAGTTCAGAGGTGATATGGACATGACTGATTTGTGGGCCTATACTAGTTTCTTCTTTGAAGTAGTTTCGTCGGATTACGAGAATCTCGCCGTATTCCTCCTGAGTGGAGGAGATTAGGCGTAGTACTTCTTCAGGAATTTGCCGTTGATAGGAGCCATTAATAGGTCTCCATTGGGTTGGGCTAGTCTGTATGCTCCGTTCAAGAATGTTGTCTCGATCACATAAGGGCCTTCCCACTTGGGATGGAACTTGCCTTTACTCCTGTGAGTAAGAATCATCGGCCTTCTTACGGCTAAAACTAGCTCGCCGACTTTGAACACCCTTTCCTTTACTTTACGATTAAAAGCTCTGGAAATGCGTGCTTGGTAGAGCGCGATGCGCTGTTGAGCTTGGAGGCATTTCTCGTCTAATCCTTCTAGCTCCTGAAGCCTTAACAGGTCATTCTTTTCTTGAGTCAGCTCGTTAGCCACGGCTATCCTGAGCGACGGGATCTGGATTTCAATGGGGAGAACTGCCTCGCTCCCGTATACCAGTGAGAATGGGGTACAGCCTGTCAGCGTTCGTACCGTTGTGCGGTATGCCCAGAGACATTCGCCCAGCTTTTCGTTCCAATCTCTTTTGTTTGAAGAGACAAACTTCTTCAAGAGTTTGATAATGGTTTTGTTGAAAGCTTTCGCCAAACCATTAGCAGCTGGATAGTATGCCGTAGAGGCGATATTGTGTATTCGATTTTTATCGCAAAATCGATGAAATGCTTGGCTGATGAACTGGGGCCCGTTGTTATGGATTATCCTTCGGGGGACCCCGAAGCGATAAATGACATGATGCTTGATGAAGCTGATCACATTAGACGCCTTTACCTCAGCAAGGGGGATTGCCTCTGCCCGTTTGGAGAAGTAGTCCGTGATGGCCAGTATGAACTGGTGACCTCGGGAAGAAGACGGGTGAATGGGACCAATGACGTCCATACCCCATGCTTCGAAAGGCCAGGATGCAACTGTAGGATGCAGATGCTCAGATGGTCGGTGTATGAAGTCTGCGTGAATCTGACAGGCTCTGCATTGTCTTGCATACCGTATCGCATCTGTGATCATAGTAGGCCAATAATAGCCCATTCTCCTGATGCGATCCTGCAGCTTAGGACCGGGTTGGTGTGCTCCGCATACGCCGTCGTGAGCTTCCTGGATAATCTGCTGTGCTTCGTCGTTAGACAGACATCTCAACAGTAATCCGTCGTAGGTCCGGCGATATAGGCATTATGCAGATGCATCATAATAGAAGCGTAATGATCGTCGCTTGATGGACACTGCTCCTTTGGGGTCCTCCGGCAAGATTCCGTATGCGACAAAATCTATGAAGGGACTTCTCCAGTCCTTTCCGGGGAGATCTGTGTTCACAGCATAGCTGCGTTCTATGTGAAGGTTGTTCTTCGCACAGAATAAGTCTCTGTTAAGAAGGATTACCGAATCCTGCCTTCTTATAGGAGTGGCTAAGTCTGCAGCTAGACTGGCTAGGGCATCGGCTTCCAGATTCTGAGACCGAGGTACATGCTCCAGGAAGAATCCTTTGAAGGTCATGGCTATCTCGACCGTTGCTTGGTGGTAGAGGATGAGGTCTGGATTCTGGACTTCATATATCCCTCTGACTTGATTGACGATAAGCAGAGAGTCACCGAAAGCTTCCAGGGATTCGACCCCCAGCTCTTTGGCGGCTCGGAGCCCGATTAACAGAGCGTTGTATTCTGCCACATTGTTGGAGCAGGGCTCGCTAAGAGAATATGCTCGGTAGATGACGAGCTGATCAGGAGTGACCAGGACGACTCCTACTCCTGAGACGATGTTTCCCTTGGGACCGGTTCTGGAGGCCCCATCGAAGAAGAGTTGCCACGCGTCGGTTTCCATTGCGGAGTTACATTCTGCAACTTCGTCGGGAATGTCCTCGTATAACTTGGAGGACTCCGGGATCGGATGGGCAGCTAGAAAGTCAGCCAGTGCTTGGCCTTTAATGGACTTCTGCGGTACGTATACCATGTCATACGGCGTTAATAGCATCGCCCAAGTCGCGAGTCGGGAGTTAAGAACACTCGGTTTGCTCATTAGTACCCGCAGAGGGTTGATCCTGGAGATGATATGAATGGTCTGTCCGGTGACATAGTGTCGTGTCTTCTGGACGGCGAACATCAGAGCCAAGCATTCCTTCTCCACTGGGTTGTACCGGTGCTCGGCCCCGACCATCATCCTGCTGAGGTAGTAGATAGCTTGTTCATGCCCCATGTCGTTCTTCTGTGCAAGAAGAGCTCCTAGTGAATGATCCATTGCTCGAACGTACAGCAAGAATGGTTTTCCCATGACGGGAGGTGCCAGAACTGGCGGACTGGTGAGGTAGCGTTTGATGTCTTCGAACGCCTGCTGACAGGTTTCATCCCACACGAAAGATACACCTTTCTTCATGAGGTGAGAAAAAGGCTGACATCTCCCCGAGAGGTTGGATATGAATCGCCGGATATAGGCCAGACGGTCTTGAAATCCCCAGAGTTCCCTCAGATTACGGGGTGGTCGCATTTCTACGATTGCCTGAACTTTGTCAGGGTCCACCTGGATGCCTTTGGTGGTGATGACAAATCCCAGGAACTTGCCACTAGATACACCCAGAAATGATTTCGTAGGGTTCATCTTGAGTTGATGGCGACGCATTAGCTCGAACACCGTCCTCAAGTCTTGGAGGTGATCACCTTTGAGGCGGCTCTTGACGGCTATGTCGTCTACGTAACATTCTACTGTTTTGCGTAAATGCTCATGGAATATGTTACTCATGGCCCGTTGGTATGTAGCCCCGGCATTCTTCAATCCGAAGGGCATGACCGTGTAGCAATATACCCCCAGTGGTGTCCGGAAAGCAGTGTGCTTCTCGTCTTCAGGATGCATCTTGATCTGATTGTATCTCGAGAACCCGTCCATGAAAGACATGCGTTCAAAACTGCAGGTGTTGTCGATCATGATGTCGGTGATAGGAAGAGGGAATTTATCTTTGGGACAGGCCGCATTTAGATCCCGGTAATCGATGCAGATACGCACCTTCCCATTCTTTTTCATGACTGGGACAACATTGGCGACCCAGTCGGGATGTTGCTCTTCACGGATGAAGCCGCAGGCTATCAACTTCTTGACTTCAGCTTCAATGGCGTCCATCATATCCGGGCGGAACCGGCGTTGGTGCTGTTTGACAGGCCTTGAGTCGGTCAAAATGTTGAGCTTGTGAGTAGCCACCTCCGGATCGAGGCCTGTCATATCCTCATAATTCTACGCGAAGACGTCGACGTATTCTTTTATCAGTTGGATGATTTCTTCCCTTTCAGCTGGGGAAAGATAGTTACTGATAAATATTGGCTTTGGTGAGAGTTCACCCCCAACGTCGATTTGGACAACTTCGTCTTTAGTGGGAGGTTCCCTTTGCTCGAAGCAAAATTCCCACTGCGTATCCATGTGTTGAGCCCAAGCGTCGTTTTCGAACAACTCAGATTCTTGTTCGCTTGCCTCTAAGGGATCTGTCGACGCCATATTCACCGAGAATGTTTGTCCGAGATCGTTGGATGAGTCGGAGGACGTTGAGCCGCCTTGAGGAGAGGCAATGGCATCTTCAGAAGCCGCAAGGGAGGTCGAATATCCTAACCCGAAGCGGGTTTGTCGGTAGCAAGAGTTGCCGAGCAGCGGCGTACGCCTGCCCCTCCCATTGTTGAGACCTTGGTTCCGCTTCAGATTGTAGCCCATATTCTGCATGATCTTAAGCGCTTGTGGGCTGTATCGGCGAACCTGTATTTCCCCAGTATCGTCGTCGAAAGCATCTTCTTGGATAGCTGGTTGATTGCGCATACGGCCGAAGAATATCGGACGCTGAGTGCTGTAGGTAGGTGGGACAATGAAGATAGAATCCTCATGGGGCCCATACGTTGCGACGACGTTGGATGATGACGCTACTTCCCATACATATGGATGATAGGCCTTTATAGCTCCCAAGAATTTTTGTGCTATTGGTTCTATCTCGTCAATATACGGGAAAAGGGGACTTTTATTGTCATTGGCAACCGCGTTAGTAGTTTTTACATCCCTTGGTTTTTTGTCGCGCCGAAGGTTGATGACCAAGGGTGGAGGCTTTTTGTTTAAGGTAATTGCCAAAGGATCACCCCCCTTTCCTGACCTAGCATCGTTCAGGTGGGCGGTCATAGGCTCTGTGGCCTTTGGACGAGCAGTCCGTCCTTTCACCTTGATCGACAGAGGTTGTTTGACAGAGGGTTCTTCTGGCTTCCGACGGGATTCCTTCTCTGTCTGGGCCGTTACCTCTTCCGTGTAGCTCTGAGAGTATAACACGGCGTCGGAGTAGTAGGATTCCACCCCTCTGAACGGGTTTAAGTCTGCAAACTCGGTTTACACCGCTCCTTTGGCATCTACATATTTGAAGCATTGATGTAGAGTTGAAGGGACAATGTTGTGGTCGTGGATCCACGGTCTTCCCAGCAGGATGTTGTAGGACACCTCTGAATTAATGACGTAGCTTGTAGCCACTGATCTAAGGTTGCCAATCTGGATTCTCAAGCGAATCTTCCCCAATGGTTTACTCTTTCCAGCGTTGAAACCCACAATTGTAGTAGTGGTATAGGCCAGTTCGCTGGTGGGGATCCTCAACGGTCTGAGCAGACTGTGAGGAATGATGCTGATTGACGATCCCGGATCTATGTGAATCCGGTTGACTTCCATGGAACCGATGTATCCGGTGTGATAGAGAGGCCTGTCATGTCTGTTGTGTTTCAGCAGCATGTCGTCTTGGATGAAAGTGATATTTGGTACCATCTCCATCACACTGTGGCATTGAGGGCACGCCACGGGTTCCTCGTTGGGGGACTTGAGCTGGGTTAGGCACACATCCGCTTGCATCAACGCTTCGCTCAGGGCTAGACGAGTGTCTTGGGAGAGCCTGAGTAGCTCGAAGATGGACAACCTGGCTGGCGTATTGGCCAGTTGGGCCAGGATGTCGAAGTTGTACGGTTTCTCTAAACCTTTGTTTGGAATGTTCTTCACAGGTACATCGAAGCGTACTTCCTTTTGTTTTCCCTTGTCCGTTGGAGTTGGTCTTGAAGGACCGGTCTCTGGTGTGGCGGGCTCGGGTCCCGAAGGCTTGGTGGCTGGGGCGTCTTCCGGGCTCGTGCCGTAGTCCTTGAGGTAGGTTTTCCCTGATCGGGTCGCTGTAGCCAACACCTCGTCTTCTTCTGGAGTTGCAACCATATGGCATGGTTTGCATTTGGAGTTCTTTCTAGACTTAGCTCCGATAGCATCAGTCTCTTCCCCGATTTCTGGCACTAGGTCGGGATGAACCCACATAATCTCGCCTTGCCGGGTAGTTAGGGGTACCAGGTTGCGATTTTGATCCCGAGCTGGAGGTAAGGCACTCTCTGAGTGAGGAAGCGGAGGAACTTCTGACTCTTGATCCAGCGCGGGCTCTTGGCTCGGGTGGGATGGTGGTAAGTTCACCCCCACACGTATCTGAGTCGGCGGGACCGATGCTTGAGCCATGGTAGCTGCGTGCTGAGTTAGCATCATCTGGTGCATATTTTCCATCATGGATTGCATTTGTTGCAGAGATGTTTCCAGCGTGGTGAGGCGTTGTTCCGCGTCTCCTGACGGTGAAGCTTCCTCGCGTTCATCTTCAACGGCGTAGGCTCCCATCTCCCTGGGCGTCATTGAAGGATTAGTATAGGTCGCTGTAGAAGTCGACTCTACACTTTCTGCTTCTGATTCTTGGCGACCCCCAGCGTCGGAATCGGAAGAGGATGGAGCTGGCTGTCGTGACTTTGCGCGAGTGTTCTGGAATACTCCGGCTTCAGTGCCACTGAACCTCCTTCGGCTCGGGGGCTTGGAGGGATGACGTCTTGAACTCGACCCTCCTCTACGCAGGTGTGAGGCCATGTTTACAGGCGCATGCGCGGGTTCTTCTCCCTGGAAAGACAGAGAGTAGCCCAATCGGTCGAAGACCGATCGTTTTGTCTTGGGACAGCAGCAATTAATCACAACCTTGTGGCTATTACAATGATGCTCGCTAGGAGGCGTAATAGACATGTTGGAAGATCCCCTCTCTTTACGCTTCTGGACTAGATATTTGCGTAGGTCAGGAGGAGTTGCCGGAGAGGCCCTTAGTCGGCCATTGGTTTCTCGCGTGATCCGGAGGGTAGGCATTCTGTTCCTTCGCTGGCGTGAAGGCCGAGAGGTTAAGTAGCCTGCCGCTTGCTTTCCTTCCCGGAGATCACAGCGCTCATCTGGTTTACCGTAGAGGTCAGATGATGTCTTGCGCGTAGAGCGAGATCTGTTCTTCCATCTTGGCGCCGAGGCACCATCGGAAGTTCTGTCTGTACCGCGCGGAGCGGGAGACAGATTTCTACGCGTAAAGCACAGTGAAGGCTTCTGAGTTAGCGCTGAGGCTTCGCCCGAAGTTTTGTCTTTACCGCGCGTAGCGGGAGACTGTTTCCTACGCGTAAAGCGCAGTAGATTCTTCGGGGTTAGCGCTAAGGCTTCGCCCGAAGTTTTGTCTGTACCGCGCGTAGCGGGAGACTGAATTTTACGTGCGGGGCACGGAGGGAGCGTCGCTACAACCTCGTTGGCCGAAGAGATCGGAGAGATCGGAGAGTTCGGAGAGATCGGAGAGATCGGAGAGTCCACAGGAATAGTAGAGGATGTCTTGGGCATCCACACATTGCGCAGCTTCCTGTTGTCCTGGACGGAGAGAGGGCGAGAGCTACCCCCGGCTCGAAGCATGTCTTCGTAGGCTGACTGGTCGAAATGAACGACCAGCGTCTTCTTCACGGTTCCCACGGATACCGTATCGTGTTGAGCAATTACTTCCTCGTTAGAAGAGAAAGATGTCCCCAGCAGAGTTGCCATCTTGTTTGTGGTATTAAACGAAAGGAATGAAATTGTATTTCAATGACGGGATTTATGCGAAACCCGCGCCCTTCTGTTTACAAACAAACTTGTACAATGTAATCCTATACGAGGATGTGGGAGTACAATTTATTTAATCTGGGTATAAATTGCTATAGGTGTCTGATCTGCGGTCGATCACTTTAGCCCTTGGACCACACGATGTTGAAGAAGTGCCGTGGGAGACAGGTAGCAGCTTCGAAGGTTGCAGAAGAGGTTGGACGCACGAGGCCAAGGTCGTCGATCCCTGCTCTTTGCCTGCTCTCCGGGCTCTCTCTCTCTCTCTCTCTCTCTCTCTCTCTCCCTCTCTCTTTCTCTCTCTCTCTCTCCTTGGACGATAATTCTCTCCTGGATGATAATTCTTTCTCCTGGATGATAATTCTTTTTTCGCCTCCTTTTTCCCCATTGATAGGGGTCTCTATTTATAGAGTTTTGGTGACAGTGACCACTCCGTCGGTGTAAAAACCGAGGAGTGGGAAGTACAATACCCTTTTACACAACGGTTAAAGTAACCAATGCCTGCGTATGGATGATCTTTTGAATGAGCGTATGACGCGGGTCCAACTAAGGGAACACAACGCGTACTATTGCTACGAAGATCACGGCGTAAGAGCCACGCAGGTAGGTATCCCGTGTGTAGAAACGGTTGGCGTAGAAGCCAAATGACTGTCACCCTGGCACAGAGGCCAGATAAGCATAGAAGCCGAATAGGCGTAGAAGCCGGATAGGCGTAGAAGCCAGATAGGCGTTGAAGCCGGATAGGCATAGAAGCCGGAGAGGCGTTGAAGCCGGGGAGGCGTTGAAGCCGGATAGGCGTAGGAGCCGGAGAGGCGTTGAAGCCGGAGAGGCGTTGAAGCCGGATAGGCGTAGGAGCCGGAGAGGCGTTGAAGCCGGAGAGGCATTGAGAGCCGAAGGGGCACAGGTCTTCAATGGGCGTAGAAGCCGCTGCGTACCGTGTCCGAGTGCTAACGGGGATGTCTTAGCCGGAATCACGGCTTTCGAAGATGTAATCAAATCTTCTACAGAGATTTGCCATCATCCTGTGCATTAAATGCGAAGACGTGTTTCGAAGGTCTGCAGCCCTTCTGTGCATCCGTTGCAGAGACGTGCCTTGACTGAACCTGTCATCGCTCCGTGCAATTAGACGTAGAGACGTGCCTCGAGCCCCGTACGATGTGCAGCTTTTGACGTGGCAGGCGGTTTGTCTACTACGGAGCGTAAACCGGCTTATGCCTGCCTGTGTAAAACAATGCAGCGTATCCCTCTGTGCGCAAAAGAGCAGTTTATGCTGAGGGGACGTCAGTAAATGACGGTTCGGTGGTATCTTAACCCAATCCTCTGCATTAAATGCAGGGATCCGCCATCATACTGTGGTGTGCGTCCCGAGGGGTCTGTGCCTTTTTCCAGCCGTCGTCTGGGTCGCCGTGCAGCACTTTTTGTCAGGAGTCAGAGGCCAGGTTCACTGCGTGACTTGACAGGTTCATTTCTGGGAAGGCAAAGCGTTCCTCGTACGCTATTTTAATGCTGCTTTGAGAGCGGCTGAGTTTTTACGCCCTGGAGGCGATGGGGGGGGTCCCGTCTACGCCGAAGCGGTTTTGGACATGCTGCACCCTTGAGCTCTTACGCCTGATGGCACTAAAGGCCTTTGCTTGCGCTGCTCTGTATCAATACGCCGCGTAGCTTTTGCCATCGTATTTTTTATGCTTCTACATGCGCACCCTTCCTTAGGACTGTGTTCGTGCTGCTTCCTCCGCTGCTTACCTCTCCAGTGGGCTACTTCTTCTTATGCTAGATGTTTTGCTATTTTGGTCCTACTACAAGGACATAATGTAATGGGCGTTGTGGCTAGATTTTGGAAATGTGAAAAGAGTTGTAAGCCTTCTAAGGCATATTTTGTAACTCAGCCAAGCAAGTACTTGTAATCCTTATCTTCAAGTATTCAATAAAAGAAAGTATTTTGTGTGCTATCAAATGTGTTCAACTTCGGTTCTCTGCATTTATTCTGTGCCTATATATGTATATTTTCGTCTCTCTTGTGTCTTGTGCAGGTACGTTGCCTGGTGCAAGCACAACTTAGGCTTGCACGGCATCGCGCCCAAGCGAGGATGAGCGGTTCCGTAGGGACCAAGCGAGGACGATCGGCCCCTACGGGATCGGGGCGCGACAGGTGGTATCAGAGCATGGCTTTACGTCCTTGGCCTCTTCAAACATCGTTTTCGAAAATGATATGAGTTTTCAAGCGATTTCAAAAGTCCCGAATTTTAAAAATAGATTTCAAATCTATAAGAAGTAAATCGAGAGTATGAATGGTCCCTAAGAGTGTGAAAACCCAACGCCCCATGCAATAAGTCCATAATACGTTATGAGACTAACACAAGCTACTCTCTTTTGCAGCAAAGATGACAAAAACAGGTGCTGGTAACCCTGAGACATCGCGCGCAACGAGCGTGAGCGATGATCAAATCGATAGGCTGATTGCAATGTTTCAAAATCAGAATGACCGTTATGCTGCACAACAAGAACGAGTTGAGGCTCAACAACAACGAGCAGATGCTAGAGCCTCGGCACAGCAGCAGCAGATTGAGTCCCTGGCTCAGATGGTGACATCACTTGTAGCACAAAGTGGTGCATCGGGAACCGCTGCAACACCAGTGACTGCCCCGACCATGCCTCATGGAGCAAGAGTAGCAGAAGCTAACGAGCCTCATCGTGCAATCGGGAAGTCTACCTTTAAAGGCGCTGAGTTCCTGAAGTTGAACCCTCCGGAATTTGAAGGCAGGACCACGCCGGATAAGGTGATGGACTGGATCGCAAAGATGGAGAGCTTGTTTAGCTTTGCCTCAATACCTGCGAACAAGAGGGTGGCGTGTGCAGATATGCAGCTGTGGTTACGTGCACACGACTGGTGGGAAGTCAAGAAAGCAGATCTTGCCACCAAGCATCAGGATGGCAGGATCACTTGGGGAATGTTCAAGGAAGCATTCCTTGCACACTATCTTTCGCCAGCTGTCAGGCAGAAGAAGGAAGATGAGTTTACCGAACTTAAGCAAGGGGATATGTCCGTCGAAGAGTATGAGTCGGAATTTTCCAAACTTGCTAAGTTCGCTAGCTCGATGATTCCTGACGAGGGAGCCCGCACACATCGGTTTATAAAAGGCTTAAACGATAATCTGAGAAAAGATATTATGAACCGGGAGTACAAATCGTACATCCAAGCATTTGAGGCAGCGGTGCAGAATGAACAGTTTACGCCACAAAGTGCTGTGGAGAAGGCACCCGCTCCTCGAAACCCTCCTGCTAAAAGATACCATGACGGAGAAAAGAAAATAGCGGACGAGCGGCGCCCAGGTTCTACGTGCAATTACTGTCACAAACCAGGCCATACCGTGGATGTTTGTCGTGCTGCAAATAAAAAGTGTTATAACTGTGGGGAGAAAGGGCATCTGGCAGTGAACTGCCAGAACAAGAGGGTTCCGTCGCCATACCAGAATGGGAACAACAAGACTGCTCGGATTGAGACTCAGACCACTCCGGGACCCACTCAGGAACCAACTGATCAGATAAGGAGGCCTAGAGTTTATCAGTTGAATATTGAGCGTGATGAGGGTGGGCACGATGTTGGTGAGTCTGTTTCCTTTGAAACTCTTGATGCTTGATCCTTGTCTCCTTGATCTCTTTAGTTTCGAGGACGAAACTTTTTCTCAGTGGGGTAGTATGTAACGCCCCGTTCCAAACGGTTAATTAAGAAATACTTTGCTGCTTCGACTCGGTTGAGAATCGAGTCTCGGGGAAACCTTACCGCCAGATCAACACGGACGGAGTGCAATGAACCCTTCGAATTAATCGAGCGGCTTCTATTGAAATAAGTCCAAGAGTTTTGTTGGTTGCTTTGCTTCTTGGTTTTGTGTTGCTTTGTATTTTGAGTTGCTTTCGATGACTTGGTTTTCATGATTTCGCTTTCTCGCTTGCGCGTTCTTTTCGAAATGTAAGGGCAAGAGATTGAAGTATGCTAACCAAGTATTGTTGCATTTTCAGGATATATAACCAACGAGTGAACGTCGCTTAAGGATTCCCCATCCTCTCGCTCGATTCATTCGGTGAGTGGCTTAGGTCCTTCGATGAATCCTTTAATCTGCATGCCTAATAAAGAATCTCTAGTTCACTGGAAATATGTTGCCTCACTAATAAGATAAGCTAAAGAGAAAGAAAAGTATTGCATGCTTCAAGTATAGAACTGCTACCTTACTAGTTGCTTATGGAATGCTTATTGTCCCTTGTATGCTGTGTGCTGAGTATTATGGCTGGAAACTCTGGACTTGATCTGGAAAATGAGAAGAAGAGATAGACTTGTTGTGCATTGTTCATCGGTTGCATGATAGCATATTTTTCTGATAGAGCTTGCATTCATGCATTTGGTCAGGACAACTTGTGCACAAGGATTATCTCTCGAGCGGTCCCTGGGGCACTAGGGATCGTTCGGCCGGAAAAAGATCTAGATACCCTGAGGCTTGAACGTCATTACTTACGGGAGGGTAGACTCGTCCATTAGTGGGATGGGCTTGTACGTCCCAACTGCTAATCCCGTGAAGGGGACCATCATATAGTTAGGGCGCATGCTAGGTTTACCTTCTTGCATACCTAACAAACTGATGCCTATTTTTGATTCATAAGTTATCCATATGCAAATTGTGGCTAACTTGTGTGTCTACTGCAGGGATAACCGCTCGGCTGTGGGTAAGAATTATCATATGCATATGCTATAAATTGTCTATGTTTCCTTACATGAATTGTTAAAAAGAAACTAGACAACCAGAAAGATCACCTAATAATGCTAGCTTCATATGCTTACTTAGTGTGGATTTCTTAGGTGAGTTTGGCCTCGGTCGCTCACCAGTACATGTGGTAGTACTGACCCACGTTTATGGACAATCATTCAGGTGCTGGAAGCGAGAGTTTGGCAAGCCTCTTGAATCTGAATCAGTGTGTGCGCACCCTTCCTTAAGACTGTGTTCGTGCTGCTTCCTCCGCTGCTTACCTCTCCAGTGGGCTACTTCTTCTTCTGCTAAATGTTTTGCTATTTGGTCCTACTACAAGGACATAATGTAATGGGCGTTGTGGCTAGATTTTGGGAATGTGAAAAGAGTTGTAAGCCTTCTAAGGCATATTTTGTAACTCAGCCAAGCAAGTACTTGTAATCCTTATCTTCAAGTATTCAATAAAAGAAAGTATTTTGTGTGCTATCAAATGTGTTCAACTTCGGTTCTCTGCATTTATTTTGTGCCTATATTTGTATATTTTCGTCTCTCTTGTGTCTTGTGCAGGTACGTTGCCTGGTGCAAGCGCAACTTAGGCTTTCACGGCATCGCGCCCAAGCGAGGACGAGCGGTTCCATAGGGACCAAGCGAGGACGATCGGCCCCTACGGGATCGGGGCACGACAGGCACAGGGGATATGGAATCAATCTCCATGGCAAGGAACCCCATAAACTGGGGTACCACAGGGAGGACCAACATGGAATCAATCTCAAATAAGGCTCAAACTTCCTCAATTTGATGGGGAGATAGATATGGAAGACTGGCTCTTAAGAGTCAACAGATATTTCAACTACTATAGGGTTTCAGAGGGAGACAGGGTGAGTCTCTGCTCAGTGCAGTTACAAGGGACAGCATCATATTGGTTTGATTGGCTGTCAACTATCAAAGGGGGCATATTAGGGTGGGAGGAATTTTGTCAAGCCATCAAGTTGGAATTTGGACCTTCCCATTTTACTGATCATGGCATAGATTTGAAACTACTCAAGCAAGAAAGCTCTGTGCAAGAGTACACACAAAGTTTCCAAAAGTTGTCCAAGAAAGTGATAGGTCTACCTAAAAAATGCATGATTAGTCAGTACATTGGAGGCCTCAAGGAGGAAGTAAGATATGAAGTGCAGGTAGCTAATCCCCTTAGCTTACCTCTTGCCATGTAGTTGGCCAAGTTATATGAGGCCAAGTTGATAGCAGCAAAGAAATTGTCCAAACCTGCTCCCTATATTCCCAGAACTCAGAGTTAGGCAAGCAGTAATCAATCCACATCAAGTGAGCCAAAAAGGAATAGCAATCAGCCATGGGGAACAGGACAGCAAACTGGCACAATCTCTCCTTCTGAAATCATCAGAAGGAAAGGATTGGGACTATGTTTTCACTGTGATAAAAAATGGTCCAGAGGCCATAAATGCAAGGAAAAGAAATTATTCATGATATTAGCAGATGAGGAAAGGGATACAGATGAACAAACAAGTCCAGATACAGAGGAAGGGGAAGATCCACAGGCACAAAGTCTATTTGAGATATCCTTACAGGCCCTGTCTGGTAGTTCACATCAATCCACTATGAAAATCAAAGGTACTATTAAAAAAACCCTGTAATCATCTTAATAGATTCAGGATCAACCTATAGCTTTGTTGATAACCAACTCAGTGAAAGGTTGGGGCTGGCAATGGCTAATAGTAAACCATTTGAAGTATTAGTTGCTAATGGAGATAAGCTGTCTAGTAAAGGGTTCTGCCTAGGAGTGACCATTGAATGCCAAGGGAAGAAAATTAAAACTGACTTACTGCCACTACCTATCAGTGGGTGCCACATAGTACTGGGAGCCAACTGGCTCAGTACTTTAGGTGACATAGTATGGAATTTTCAAGAGTTGACTATGAGGTATGAAGACCAAGTGAAAATCATGCAATTCACAAGGATAAAGAGTGACTCCCACACACTCAATGAACCTATAAGTAAAGAACTGAGACAGAAACCACAACTCTTTGTTATCCAACTCTACAGTTTGGATAGTAAGAAGGAAGATTATGAAGCCAGAAGTAACAGGAGATCAGAAGGAAGTGAAGCAAGAATATCTGCATTACTGAGAAGCTATGAACACTTGTTTGATGAGCCAAAGGGGTTACCACCAAAAAGGGCATATGATCATAAAGTCCCTTTAATGCCAGGTTCACTGCCTGTATGTACAAGACCCTATAGACACCCATATGTTCACAAAAACGAGATTGAAAAACAAGTGCATGAGATGTTGAGTTCTGGAATTATCAAGCCCAGTACAAGCCCCTACTCCTCACCAGTGATACTAGTAAAGAAGAATGATGGTACATGGAGAATGTGCATTGACTACAGGGCACTAAACCAGAACACCATTAAAGATAAGTTCCCTATTCCTTTCATAGAAGAGCTTTTTGATGAATTACATGGTGCAAATTTTTTTTCTAAGCTAGATCTAAGAGCTGGATATCATAAGTGAGGATGGCAGAAGAGGACACACACAAGACAGCCTTTAGAACACATGAGGGTCACTATGAGTTCCTAGTTATGCCTTTTGGCCTCACCAATGCCCCTTCCACATTCCAAGCTATGATGAATGATGTTTTTAAGGCACTTCTCAGGAAATTTGTATTGGTATTTTTTGATGATATTCTCATTTACAGCCCTAGCCTGGAAAGCCATTATATGCACTTAGAGGAAGTTTTCAAATTATTACACAGGCACCAGCTCAAGATCAAGGAAAGTAAATGCTTCTTTGCACAAAAACAGGTAGCCTACTTGGGTCACATCATCTCTGAACAAGGGTTACAGGTGGATCAAGGGAAGATCCAAGCAGTAATGGGGTGGCCTACCCCTAAGAACCTGAAGGAACTAAGAGGCTTCCTTGGACTCACAGGCTATTATAGAAAATTTATTTGAGGATATGGATCTACTGCTGAACCTCTCAAAAACCTCCTCAGAAAAAATGCTTACAAATGGAGCCCAGAAGCTCAAAACTCTTTTGAACAACTAAAAATGGCCCTGACTCAACCACCAGTCCTGGCCATGCCAGATTTTACAGAGGAGTTCATACTGGAATGTGATGCATCTGGCACAGGAATTGGGACAGTCTTAATGCAGAGAGGAAGACCCATAGCTTACCTAAGCCAAACCATCAAAGGTAGATGCACTGTTCTATCTACTTATGAGAAGGAGATGCTTGCTATCCTGTTAGCAGTCAAGAAATGGAACCACTACTTATGGGGAAGGAAGTTCCTTATCAAAACAGACCACCAAGCCTTGAAATACATGTTAGAGCAAAGGGTATACACTGATGCCCAATACAAGTGGCTCCTCAAATTACATGGTTATAATTTCATAGTGGAGTATAAAAAAGGGAAGGAAAATAGAGCAGCTGATAGCTTGTCAAGGATGGACTGTAGCACTAGGTCTGAAGCTCCAAATCTTACTGAAACTCATACCTTGGCTACCATATCAGTAGTAAGCACAGAATGGCTGCAACAATTCAAGGATCAAATGCAACAATCCATATTTTATCAAGAGCACTTGAACAAATGGTTCCATTATCAGCTGGATCCTAATAAGTATTCCTTAAAGAATGGATTGCTATACTATAAAAACAAGCTTCTCATTGATCCCCAGTCAGATTTTGTTCTTACTATGCTCAAAGAACACCATGACACATTGACAGCAGGCCATTCTGGCTTTACCAAAACACTACAAAGGTTAAGGAAGGCTTGCTACTGGAAAGGGATGAAAAAGAGTGTTCAGACATACATCAAGACTTGTGAGACTTGTCAGAGGAACAAAGCTGAGACTACATCTCCTGCAGGGCTATTACAACCCTTACCTATCCCCAATGCAGTTTGGGAAGATATCTCTATGGATTTCATAGAAGGACTGCCTTCTAGCTATAAAAAATCTACTATATTTGTAGTAGTAGATAGACTCACAAAGTATATACATCTCTTTGCCTTGAGTCACCCTTACACAGCCCAGAGTGTTGCCCATATGTTTATGAATGGGGTTTTCAAATTACATGGGATGCCCAAATCGATTGTCTCTGATAGGGATGCTATCTTCACTAGTTTGTTTTGGAAAGAGCTCTTCAAAATACAGGGAACACATCTTAAGTACAGCACTTCCTACCACCCATAATCAGATGGACAATCAGAGGTAACTAACAGATGTATTGAGGGCTACTTAAGATGTTTTTGTAGCCATAAACCCAAGGAATGGTCCAGACATTTGTTATGGGCTGAGTATTGGTTTAACACCAACTGGCACTCAGCAATCAAGATTACTCCCTTTGAGGCAGTTTATGGGAGACCCCCTCCCAACTTACTAACTTACATTCCTGAGCTAACCTCAGACAAGGATGTGGCAGAAACATTGGCTTCAAGAGATAATGCCTTGCAGCTGTTGAAGGACAATTTACTGATGGCTCAAGACAGGATGAAGAAGATGGCTGATCTGCACAGAATTGACAGGTCTTTTGAAGTAGGTGATTGGGTCTACCTCAGACTTCAACCCTATAGACAGATATCTATGGGTAATAGAAGACCCCAGAAACTTTCTCCAAAGTTCTTTGGACCATACCAAGTGTGTGCTAAAGTAGGGCCTGTTGCTTGTAAGTTACTCCTCCCAGATGACTCCTCAATACACCCTATTTTTCATGTTTCTCAATTGAAGGCTAAACTCAGTAGAAGGATCTCAGTACAAGAGGGTACCCCTACACTACATGTAGAACCATAATTGGTCTTGGACAGGAGAATGGTGAAAAAGGGGAATAGGGCTACCACTGAATTACTCATTCAGTGGAAGGACATTTCTGCTGAGCATGCTCAGTGGGTTCCATACGAGGAGTTCATCAGGAAATTTCCCTCCTTTGACCTTGAGACAAGGTCAATTTGAGGAGGGAGGTATTGATACATGTCTGATGTAGTCACATGCCACAGGGTGTAGAGAAGAGGAGTAACTGCCGGTCACCACCTTCCTTGTCCAAGTCAGCCAACTGTCACAACTGCCATAACTGCCACAAGGAAAGGGAAGCATCAGTCTACTGTTATAAATAGTAGGGAGAAGAGAGAATGATGTATGTAAGAAATGAATACTTAGCTTTACTTGTTTTCCCTCTTCTTGAATTGTAACTGTTCTTCTTCTTCATTCAATAAACAGATTGTAGTTTCACCTCTTTAATGGCTGGGACATTTAGGTCTCCTCCCACCCATGGTTCCATGGGAAAGAGACCTAACATTTTAAGATCCAAGTGTAAATAAATTTCTACCTAACACTTAGATCTTAAACTATTGCTACTTCTTACTCCGGTACAAGGCTTAGTTGTTGAAATCTGAGGTTAAAACCTTCCATGAACCTTCTGCAAGACCTCAGGTCTAAGTATGCTATAGGGAAATCCTTTTTTTGCAATAACTATTTGTACATTATTCTACTTTACTTCTACGGGACCTAGAGAAGTTGCTAGAGAAGAATTTTCTTCAGTCGAGAGAAACTTGAGGCACTTTTCTATGATTCAAGTCGAAACGACATTGGTGTTGAGGTGTTGAAGAGTTACAGGCTTGCAATTGCTTGCGTAGAAATTGATGTTGCAATTTGCAAACACCGAGGAATAGGTGAATCTCTCATCGCTTACTTAAAGAATTTTTTTTTCTTTTTCTTTTTTATTGCAGGGGGGTCTCAACAAGTGAATTATGTAATTAGGAGAAGGAAAAGCTAGAGGCATGAAAAAGTTTGTTGCAGTTTGACAAAGCTACCCGTTTGAAAACTATTCAGCTCATAGACGGGTAATACTTATTTGTTCCATATTGAGTCTTATCGTATATTTTCTTTGAATTGTAGTCATATCGTATATTTTCCTTGAATTGTAGACCTCATGGACAACATTTTGTGGTGCTAGCAGAAGATGCACCACCGAAATAAATGGAATACCATAATGAGAAAATTGATGCATGAGCTTTACTTGCTTGTTTTCATCAAATATATCTTACTTTTCCAGCTGAGAGCACATTTACTGATAATTATGTTCTTAAATGCTCCTGGATATCATGTTTTCCTCACAGTACTTGTGATTTTCTCTGTGTAGGAGGCTAATGAGAAGGGTATTGATGAAGATGACAAAATTAAGAAAGATGTTGGTGTATCGATATCAAGAAGAAGCCCAAGAATAAGAAAGATTTATCCAACTTTCCCACCTATCCAGTCACAACAAGTTCAAGCTCTAGAAAAATTTACAACTTTATTGTATGACAAAATTTATAGTTTTTGTATAGTTTTTAAGTGTTTGTGATGTACAAACGATATGTTTTAATAAAATAAGGTCATTTTACGAAGTGTTTGTTTATGTTAATATTATATATATTTTTTTTCGTAGATGACGGGTAATGACCGTCAAGAAAAATGGAGACTTTTCTTGACTCTAGTTTAGATGACGGATGCAGAACCGTCAAGAAAATTATTTCTTGACGAGAAAAAACCGTCAAGAAAAGCCATTTTTCTTGTAGTGAGAAAATAAAAGAAAATTCATTGATAGGGTTTTGCAAGTGTTGTAAAAAAAAGTTTCAACGATAATTTTTGGTAATATCTACAAACCGTTGCGATATCCTTTTATAACCGTTATTAACAGGTACTAAAATTGTTGCAGATTACTTGAATATAATTATTGCCATACAAACTGAACCTGTTGCAAATGCTTGTTGAAAACTGTTACACAATTATCATTTTGGCAACCGTTTCTCACATCGTTGCTTATTCTTTTCACAACCATTACTTAATCGTCGTCCTACATATTTATATGCATTAGTTTTCAACCGTTGCCTATTATCCGCAACGGTTCTTAATCGTTGCATGAATCATTTAGGCAACAATTAGTAACCGTCGTGCATTAGTCTATACCTACAACAGTTTGTTGACTGTTGTCAAATATATTTTTAACAACGCTATGTAACCATTACGCATTAATGTCAGAACCGTTGCATATCACGTTATTTGTAACTATTTATTGAACTGTTGTCAATATCCTCTCTAACCGTTGTGAGAAGAATTTGCAACGCTCGCTTTTACAATGGTTCGAATAACCGTTTCAGATTGATTTTACAACGGTTTATATTAATTTTGCAATGGCTTTCGATCGTTGTAAGACATCCTTTATTTCTTGTAGACTTCGATATTGTCGACTCAAAGAATAAGATGTCTCATCCACTTGCTTCTGTACACAAAGGATATCAGTTACAATGACTATAATATATTTTAGCTTATACACAACTGAAAAAATAAACTAAACATACGAGGATATACAAAATACTTCCTTACAATTGAAATTGCAAACAATAAAGAAACTGTTTTCCTACACTTTTGAAATTCTCAAAGAGGCAGAACTGGTCAGTACAGGAGGTTTAAAGAACAAGATAGAGAAGCTTACAACTGTTCCATGTACTATTTCCTTGATGTCAAAGAACAGATAGAGAAGCTTCCAACTTTTCTTATATATTCCACAGTTTGAAAGGAAGATGATATTGTACTGGAGGATTAGATACTGGAAATCATTCCATCACTCGGCTTTAGCATGATTGTCTGAATTCGGAAGCTAAACATGAGTGTATCGCAAGGCTGACGGGGTCCCCAAAACCGGAATGTTCTAAAAATTCCAACCTCCGCATATATTACTAATGTAAAATTTTTATTTTTAGATTTAGACCTCGCTATTTTTTTTAAAATTGCAGTAACATCTTAGAACTTTTTTGGAGGCCCTAATGTATCATGTAGGAGGCATGTCTCCGACAATGCCACATCGTTAGGTGCGAGGCAGAGGCGGATCCGCATGCACCGGTCTGGGGGCCTAGTCCTCCAGTGAAAAAAATAAATTTAAATTTTTGTATTTGTTATAAGCCACTCAAAATTTATTGGCTGGGATTTTAAATTAGAAGGAATTCATAGAAGCATACTATTGCATAGTTTAAATTTATGCTTCTAAATTATGCTAAATTAGAATAATTATCTGGACATATAACAAACATCGAAATTTCTTCTAATTAACTTACAAATTAAAAGCATACTTTGAAATATAATAAAATATTTTCCAAACGTTTGGTATTTTTTTTTATAGAGAGTATGCTTCATAGAAAAAGAGTTGTTTAGTAGTATTACAAATAATGTTGTATTTAAACGCTTTCAAAGTATGAAAAATAGTAGAGAACAATTGTGAGATGTAACACTTTATTGTATAAAAATAGTACTATTTAATATAATATAATATTATTATATGTAAAAAATAAAATTCGGAGGCGTTGCCTCCAAATCCTGATTGTGCCCCCAGTGGATTGTAATTCTGGATCCGCCACTGGTGGGAGGTCTCAGCAAGATGCTGAGAAACGTTTAGTATTATTCCATATCCATCGAATTCAAGTGATCCTTGTGGTTACCGGGAAGAGGTAGAAGACCCTGGTTAGGTGGCAGAAGATCGGTGGATCGAGCCACGAAGGCGTATTATTTCTTCCATTTATTTGGTGGGAGTTGGGAACAGAGGCCCAAAAAATATGTAACTCGGCGTGTACAAAGTCCCGAACGTTACGTCGGACATCTCAAAAAAAAAAAAAAAAAAATCCATATCCCAAAGAATAGTAGGTAAGCTGAGAAGATGAGTACAGAAACAATTTGATTCTCGGTAAGAAAATCAGTAGGTTATGTTGGAAGAATTTTGAACATAGAGTACCAATCTGAACAGAATTTTATGCAGGTCTGCTGATAAATGGTAATACCAAGATCGGATTCAAGGCTATAATAGATTCATCTTGATCTTCATCGACTCCCACTTAGCATTCCTATTCTCTTACAGAATTATATATGAACTTTTCAATCTTTAAGCCTAATCTGCACCTCGTGTCCAAAACTTATTGATCATGAATGACACGTCCCCAACAAGGCCACTCCACTGCACAGAGTTAGCCATAGGTCAGAGGCCTTTGAGCACTGCAGGACTTTTTCGTTTCTTATATTCGACATTCCAAAGAATACTAGCTATGTAAGCTGAATATAGATGAGTCCAGAAACATTTTGAATCTCAGAAGAAAATCAACAGGTTCTGTTGGAAGAATTTTGACTATAAAATAGATCAAATATATACCGAATTTTATCCATGTAGAACCTAACTGAGAATAAATAATGCAGAAAATTAGCTCCACTATAATAAGTTTGAAGGAATTAAAAGAGGGGTACCACGTTTTATAGAATTGCAGATAGAGATACATATCGTCATAGCTTACGGAAATATATGTGATTTGTGTATATCTCCATAGGATATGGCAATATACTTCTTTAATTTTTTCTTTTTTCATATAAATCATTTATATTTTTGTGATTTACGTATAAGTTTATTTTCAATTTGATCACATCGATACAGACTCACATCTTTTCATGCGAACCTCGGATCAAGACGAGTCTTACGTCGTTGGATCCACAACGTCGAACTATCCTTGTGAGTAAATTTTCAGCGAGTTTTGTGATACTTTTTCGGAATGTCACTTACGGACTTTGCTAAAAATACACTTACATGGGTAGTTTGACGCCGCGAATCCAACAACGTAGGTCTCGTTGTGATCCAAGGTCCACAGAAAAGATGTGAGTCTGTATCGGTACTATCAAATTGAAAATAAATTTATAAGAAATTATTATAAAAATATAAATAACTTGTCTCCAAAATTTTCAAAAAAATAAAATAAAAATTTCATATAACCATAGCCTACGATATATATGCTTCAACTCAGCAAATCACATACATAACTATAGCTATGACGAAATATATCTTCATATGCAATTTTACGTGGTGCCGCTCCTCTAATTTCTTCACCGTAGAGGTAAATTTCTGTAAAATAATAATACTGAGATCTGATTCAAGGCTAGAATAAATTCATTTTGATCTTCATCAACTCTCACTTGCATTCCTACTCTCACGCAAAGATACATCAACTTTCCAGTCTTTCGGCCTTGCTAATATGCTTACATCTTCCAAAGGATTACTATTCATGTGTGACACATGTCTCTGACAATGCTCTTGAAAATTTTATTTGATTTTCTGTAAATAAAATAATAAAATGTTAGAGTTACAGGTCTATCTGAAAAAGTCGTGCACTACACACTGTTCTAAGAATTTATTCGAGGTCTATGTGCAGACTTTTTTTTCGATTTTTTCTAGAGGTAAAATTTTCTGTGCGATCGGCTTCTCGTCTATGCACACAGTTTCGAAAGAGTGATCGAACTTAGCTTTTTCAGCAATTTAGAAGAACAAAATTTGAACGAAATTTGTGATGAAGAAAGCTAAACGTGATTTGGACAGAGTTTTGAGAATTGTTTGTTGATTTTTTTTCGTCTCAACCAAAAGGTCTATGGAGGTATATATATAGTGATATATCATAAACCAAGTTTTATAAACAAATAACGAATGTAATAAAGGCTAAATGGGCTGTACAAAATATGACCATTTGTAGACAATTAAACATTGATTTCAATTGGAATAAAATTTCCAACATTTAAATTATTGAAGATGTAGTAACGGCCAGAAATTTGAGGAAGTTGTTATTTTTTTTTTTAACAGTAGCAGCATAACAATCACCACCCCGCCCCCCTAAAAAAAAAAAAAAAAAAATTCAAGCTCCAAAAAATATAGAGAATACAAAGAGTAGATTGCTGCTGGGCAATTGTATAGAATGCAAAAGGTGAGATAGACTATAGACTTGAATCTCACTTACTGACTATTGTCTTTATCTAAAGAAGTACTTGAAGAACTATGTCTTGAATCAGACTTCTTAAATCAGATTCATAAAATAATACACATAGTAGCTAGAGGTTCTTTGGTCTATTGGGTGACACTTTTGATTGGTCATGCACACTTATTCCTTATTCATAAGAGTTGTCTAGGATCGACCATGTCCCATAGTCGCGGTATTCACTACCTCTTATATAGGTAAGTACTCAAATGGTTGATGATTGGTGTCAACCTGCATAAATATGCTTGAACCTATTATGTTTTTAAACTCATCCTAACCATATCACACTGGATCATAGGGATGAAGTATCATTGTACAACTCGTACAGCCGGTTGGGCATTAAATTTGAGAATTTAATCTCAGGGTCAGTTTAGTCACCTAAGTCCAACTTATTTCTACCCATTGAACATACTTCTTGGGATCTCCAGTCAGACTCGGTTGGGTTGCCACTGCTGGTAATTTACTTATGGACATAACCCCATCCCCCTCGACAATATTAAGATTAATATCCTAGATAAAATCTTCGTCAAGAGATCTACACGATTCTTTTATGACTTTAATAGTCAAGAACCACAATTTTGCCTTTTAGGCTCTTTACGACTCAATGCGCAGCCGCAGTAACGACCCGCTCCACTCAACATGGAGAGCCGATTCAAATAACGCAAGTGTAGCGAACCGTCCTGTCTAGCATGGTGAGATGTCTCACTTGATGCAAGGGCATTTAGACTTGGCCTTCAGAGGAAGTTCAGACATAAACTTTTCAGAGGTGCACTCAGAGTCTCGCTCGGCCGATGCGATTCATCGCTAAGGTGGGTAGCTCCGATGAACCTCTCCCTTCTTAGCTGCACACTTAATAAAAAGGAACGATACATGCTAGTTGCTAGGTGATAACATTTTCATGCTAATAAATAGAGACGAACGCACATAACTAAGGGAATAATCTCATCTTATCATATGTAAAGAACATGAAAACTCTGCTATGCTAGTTGTGTAACTTAGTGTAATAGACCACATGGTATAGTTTCATATGTTATGCCACAAGTAGTTTTACTTATACATCGATGCACCTCATCGCACAGAGTGTGACACGGAGGAAGAAGTGGAGTCATGTTGCATATATAGACGGGAAGACTATCCAGTACACTACCAAAATAATACATTTTAGCGACGTCAAAAAATGTTGCTAATTAGCAAAAAAATGTCGCTAATATTAGTTAGCAACGTATAATGATGTTTTTGCGTCATCGTGTATTCCATGGTTGCTGACAACACAAACGTCAATATTCGTCGCTATAGCGACGTAAATTTGCGACGTGGTGACATCGTCGAAGTACCGACGTCCAGCGGCTCAACGTCGGTACATCAACGACGGTGTACAATATCGCAGAATGTCGCCATAGTAGCAACATTACTAACGATATTTTGCTACAATAATACTGACATGGTAGAAATTGCCATGTCAATATTGTAGCAATGTTTAGCAGCACTTAACGACATGCTTGTTATCTTTTAACGATGAAAACTTACCCGTTATTGGACATCGCAAGACGTCACTGAACGTCGCTACTTATGAAAAATAGTACTTATGGTATCTTTACTAGGATGTTCAAATGTTATGAAAGAAAGCCTATTGATTATCTTTTCTATGCACAATAGATACTTTGTGAATTGTTAAAATTCACAAAATACCCCAAGGGCACGAAAAAGGTAATCAATAATCTCTCTTCCTAACATATGACAATCCCAATAAAGATACCATAAGTACCGTTTAATAAAATATTATAACCATAAATTATTTGTACTATATATGAAATATTGGTTGAGATACCATTGTTACAATCCATTTACTATATACGAAAAATTAGTCCATGTACCCCTGTTCATGTCCAATTTTCTACCAACTTGTTTAATATTTTAAAAATATATTTGAAGAAACTTATTCACAATATAACCAAGATTATTTTTGTTCTTTTAGTTTTTATTATTTTACAATATTGGTAAAATTATTCTGAATCCAAAACGACCAAAAACTATGTTTTCAAATCCCAAAAACTTTACGATACGGAGTGCGTCCCGCCAAACGGGACCATCTCATCGCCTACCAATTCTACCGAAAGAAGCATATGATATTTCCTGACGTATGCGATTTTACGAAAGTTGATTCGGACGTGTGTGCGGTTCAGAATCAACCCTTATCCGTAAAAGTTTTCCCATAGCGATATTTTACAAATTTTTCCATTAGTTTATGCACGCTCGTCGGAATACAATAAAACTTACACTATTAGATTCTTGATATCACGATGGTCCTGTGACCCAAGTTTTACGTAATTCTGAGACAGCTGACCGAGCCGCCTATTTGTGGGCCCCACGGTTGATTCGACGGACGAAATTGTGATCGATTCACAGAAATTCAAAATTGGACATACCGTTGAGTTAGTATCGACATATATGATTTGTTTGACCTATAATTTTTTCTATTTAGAGACAATTACCCCTAACACGTATTTTGATGCAAAGTGGGCTATATGTGGACCCTACTTTGGCCAAAAATTATTGTTTTGCCCCTGTGCCAATTTGGACAAAAGGATAATATTTTATGACTATCTCACTGATTCCGGACAAGTTGGTAATGTTTATTTCAGCATCTGAAGACGTTCATTTAGAGCCCCTACTTTTCGGTTCTTTGGGATCATCGTCTGGACGTCTACGCTACACCGCTTGCTTGCCGGCAAGTATATATTGCCATAGTACTATTTAGTTACATTCCTTTGCTGCATATTTATTTTTTGTTCTTCATTTTCATTTATTTTGCTATATAAAATTGTACGTCCAAGAAAGACTTGGGTACAACGACGGTGGCGTCATCTTTTATTTTATTTATATTATGCATGTTGACCTAGTTTTACGAGACCAGCTCATGAGTTGAGGCATTATTATGTTTCATTGGCAGTAACACTTTTTACACGAGTTGTGAGTCTCATGTAGGACATGGACTTACATATTCGGCTGGCCACTGGTACGTATGGGACGTACGACGGATAGGATATAACTGCTAATAGAGATGCATGTTAGAAGACTTAGCAGTTATTAGTAGTCCAGGAACATAGACTATCATGGTGTGGTGGCCCAATTCTTGTCCTTTTTTGGCTGTAGGGTTGGGCTATTGTGCTGCGATAGAATATGAACCAAAGTTACGACGCCGATACTTGTACTCCGTCTCGACGTAGTAGCTAAAACGTGTTATGGATACACCATACATAGAGCATTGGGTGGAAAGAATAATGAGTAAGCGTATGTGACTCATTTACACATTCCTTATTTGGCCGTGAGCTCCGCTGGAGACGCGAGTCGTGATGACCCCTTATATATACTGTAGGCCTATGACGATCGAAAGACGTTATTCTCGAGGTCCCTAGATCTCCGAGAGATCTATACCCATCCTATTATTTTAGCCCGATAGTCCATACGCAAGAAAGTTGTTCTTAAATTGCATATTACATAGACTGGTTAGGCGACCATGTTGGATGATTACTTTCCGTACATTATTGGCATGCTTCTATGTATCTTGTTACGTCCCTCTGAGGACCTGGTCCCTTTTTAGGTATAGATGATCAGGACTATCCGTATGAGTACGGACCATGACCTGACGCATCATTCTATGTTGAGGAGGTCTTACCCTCTAAGTACTCATGATTGCTTCGTAGCTGATGGATCGTTAGTTATTATTCTCTTTATTTGACATTTATTTTATATTAGGGTTCCGTTCTCCTCTATCATTTTAGTTTTGATTTAGTCATTTGGTAGTAGATTTTTCTCCACCTGACTATTACTTCTTTTGATACCTCGTACTTGAGACTTTCAGTTATTTATTTTGATATGTTTTTACTTGTGTCTGTGGATGAGATTGTCACGCCCCAGTCCCAAAATACGTAGGACTAGGAATATATAAGCATGCCAGCCGTATGCATATAGCAACTCCAATATATGAAAACCAAAACACATACGTACGCTGTATTATGAATAACAATTCACAAGTGCTATAGATTTATGTCATAATTCACATGGCATAACTAAATCTCATCCACAAAAATAATCATAAAAAATAAATGATCAAATATGTCAATGAACCAAATATGAATTAGTCGAGAAGAACTAATAGTTGGATGGAGACAAATCTATTACTAAACTAGAATATAAAAGTAAATATAATAAGTACATTATCTAATGATCAGAGAGGCTCAAAGGAAAGACCTCCTCGAAAGAGAACAAAGTAGCAAGTCCTGATCCGTGCTCCTGCGAATAGTCATGATCGTCTACACCTGGAAAGGGACTAGGTCCTCAGAGGGATGCAATAAGATACATAGAAGCATGCCAATAAAGTACTGAAAATAAATATCCAAAGGGTCGTCTAACCGCCTATGTGAATGCACTTTGAGAACAACTTTCCAACACGTGGGCTATCTGGCTAAAATGGGATTGGCATGATTCTCTCGGAGAATCAGGAGCCTAAAAAGTATGACGTCTTTGAACATCAGAGGCCGCCTGTAGATAATATAGGGGTCATCATACCACGCATCTCCGACGGAGCGTGCAGGTTACATAAAAAAAGTACAAAGGAGCCCAAACGCCTTACTTGTTGTTCTCCCCACCCCATACTCTATTCATGCCATATCCATGACACGATGACATCTCTAATAACTACCAAGTCTTCTAATTATGCAAATTCTATCAGCAGTTATCCCTATCCGTCGTACGCCTATGCATACCGGTGGCCAGCCGAATACCAAGTTCGTGTCCTACATGAGACTCACACTCATGTAACAACTGTGTCACGGCCAATAAAATATAAGAATACCTCATGATAATGGGGTGGTCTCAGGAAACTAGGTCAATATGCATAATATATAATAAAGATAAAATACGATGCCACCGTCGTTGCACCCAAGTTATTCTTGGATGCGCAGTTTATATAGAAGTAAAAATATATGAACTAAATGACAGAAATAAAATGCATACACCATATGAAATATAAATCACAGTACAATAGCAAGGTATACTTGTCTGGCAAAAAAGTTGCGTAATGTAAACGTCCAAGTGTCAAGTATAGAGGATCAGAAACTATGGCCTCTGAATGAATGTCTCCGGATGCTGAAATAAATATCACCAACATTCCCAGAATAAAAGAGATAGCCAGAAAAGTCTACCCTTTCGTCCAATTTTGACACATGGGGAAAACGGTAATTTCGGGTCAAAACGGTTTCACATATGGGCCCACTTTGTACCGAAATGCGTATCAGAGATAAAGGTCTCTAAATAGGATAAATTATAGGTCAAACAAATTCTAAACGACGATACGAACTCAACGATATGTCCAGTTTTGGATTCCGGTGAGCCGATCACAAATTCGCCCTTCATGTCAAATCGTGGGGCCCGCGAATAGGCGGCTCAGTCAATTGTCTCAGAATCGCGTAAAACTTGGGTCACAGGACCAGCATGATACTACGAATCCAAATAACGTAAGTTTGTCGCATTCCAACGAGCGTACACAAAGTGGGGTGGTGGTTTACAAAAGTTGCGATACGAAAACTTTTTTCGGATACGGGTTGATTTCGACGCGCACACACGTCCGAATCAACTTTCACGAAAGCCCACACGTCAGGATATACCATACGCTCCTTTTGGTATAATTGGTATACGACGAGACGGTCCCGTATGGCGGAGCGCACTCCGTATCATAAAATTTTAGTTTTAAAATACCAAGTTTTTGATCATTTTGGAGGTCGAATAATTTAACAAATAAAATAAATTAATAAAAACTAAAAGAACAGTTAAATTCTTGGTTATATTGAGAGAAAAAAATTTCAATTAGATTTTGAAAATATTAAACAGGTTAGTGGCAAATTGGGCATGAACATGGGAGTTTGGGTCAAAATTCTAAACTGTTCTTGTACAATTTTTCGGTCATTTTTTGGTCGATTTTTCGACCAATCCAGGGCACAAAAATTTTTCCGCTTGGAAAAAATCCTAGAGGGTTAGGTTGTGAACGTACACGGATAAACTCCTCGCAAAAAGAATCAAAGATGAGGGAGATATAATATCTTGAAGTATGGACGTCGGGGCTGTGTTACCGCGGCTGTGCACACGCGTGTGCGCGGTCCGCGGCTGCTGCGACGGCGGTCGCCGGCCGGTGCGACAGCTGCGCGGTGGTCACCTGCGGTCGCATGGGTCTGGGCTAAGGTCGGGGTGAAGGAGGAGAGATTAGGGTTAGGGTTAGGATTTGGATTTCAGTACATATATATATATATATATATATATATATATATATATATATATATATATATATATATATATATATATATATAGTTCGAGAGAGAGAGAGAGAGAGAGAGAGAGGGGTCTGGGTATAAGGGGTTGCTAGTTCGTGGGTGTCGTGGTTTTGCTGGGTAGTTTAGGAGTAGGTTTAGTTATAGGAATTAGTTTAGGTTAGGTTTTATATTAGGTTTTGCTTTACTTTTATTTATTTATTTATTATTACTATTACTATTACTATTATTATTATTATTATTATTATTACTACTACTACTACTACTACTACTACTACTACTACTACTACTATTATTATTATTATTATTATTATTATTATTATTATTAACTATATATTTATTAACATATATATTTACATATATAGATGAGCTAAAAAATCCAAAAATAATATTTACACACAAAATAAATTCTAGAAAATTTTACTTTGTAAAGCTTTAATAAAATACTACTCCCAAAATACTTTATGAAATATTTATAATTAGTAATTAGATATTTATATAGTTATAATAAATCAAATAACTGTATTATCCAATTAAATAAGTAAATAACTAAATTGATATCCAACAAAATAGGATAATAGTAAATAATATGCAATCTTACAAAAAAGAAAAATTGTCTAATTTGGCATGAAGAATTATGTGATGCTAATTGTAGGAAGTTAGAATAAAAAACTAACCACAAATAAATTATATATATATAATATCTAAATATTTTACATTTAATCTATGGTTGTTACACTAATGTCATACTAATACCAAGGGATCGAATTCTTGTGCCATAAAAAGATCCTACATGTAGTATCTCCTGTGTAGGCTATTTTCTATGATGGACGATACAGATTTTGGGGCTAGCCTATATCATTAATGTCCGAACCACGGTGAAGTGTCCTAATATAATCATTGGGTTTTAATTGATTTGAAAAATAATCTAAAATAAATACAAGAAATACAAAATATACACAAGATACCGATTTTTGGGTGAGTGGGTATACAATCTACCCAACTTATAAGAATTTTGTTCTCAAAATTAAAAATAAGACATAATTTGCTAAATCTTTCACATTCGTATATAAGGCAAGTCAATCGCAATCTCTTCCAAAAATTTAAATAACGAAATCTATTCAAATCCACCGCAATCACTTCAAAATTAAAATAACCACTGTTTAAATCAAAATTTAACCTATTATAATCTATTCTCGATTTTTAAATCATCAATATCCAAATTTAAGTTAAATCTATATAACATCTTCAAGATTTAAATTACCCATATCAAATTTTACATCACAATTTTTAACTATCATAATCTTCTCTAGATTTTAAATAATGAAAAATTCTAATCAAATTTTATTCATATTTTTAACTTATGAATTTTATACTCTTAAATTTTAAATTCAAATTCCATCCTCAATATTTCAAATAGATGATCCAACAATCAACATTCAACTTTTAATTCCAATCATCAAATTGTAAAATTTTGAACTTAATCTACCAATGTTCATGTTTAGAGTTCTATCATTAAAAAAATTTTCTTCAAAATTTAAATCGTTAATTTAATCTCCAATATTCAAAATTTAAATCACGTGCTCAAAGTATAAATATTTGGTCCGCAATATCCAGATTTTAAAATTCATTAAATCCTTATCATCTTAATCATTCTTCTAAAAATTTCTCAAAATTAAAATGACTTAAATATCTCAATCTAATCTTACTTGATCATAATCTAAAAAAAATTTACCTCAAGCTGACAATGCAACTCCTACCCAACTTAGAATTTACCCATCTATCACATAAGGCTATATATTTAAGAAAAACTTCCTCAAATTATTTAATCATGTTATTTAATCCTCAAAAATTTTAACACCAAATATATCACATGTGATATGTCCTTAATTACAAAAGATAGTCATAAAGTAATACGATTGGCCTACAGGGTATATCTAGTATTCTTCGTGTATCAAACTTATACCAAACACGAGTGTTCGTCTTTCCGAAATAGGGAAAGACGAAAAACAACAATAAAGAATTCAAGGAGGAGGTGATATAATGCAAGTACGAGGTTCAAGGCGATTAAAAAATTCAAAAAGAGAGTTGTCAGGGCAGTTATGGATTAAAACTTATTTTGGTAAATTCCTATTAGCATGCTCATATCAGAACAGTTATGTACCTGATATGATATGCTCTGACCTGTCTAGAGGGCAAGTATATTCGTCTAACATGCTGAGTCAACTATATCTTAATCCACATAAAGTAGTCATACGAAGAGCAAACCAAGCATCCTAAGGTTAGCTAGAGCATAATACACTGATTCTGATTTAGACAATGTATTAATGTAGGCTCCCAATAATACATATGTCATGAACAAGCTCGATAAAAGAATAAGCTTGCAAAACTAGGCTATAATAGCAACATAAGTCAAGGTAGTCCAGAAAATATAAGTACGCTGGATTATGATGAAAGAAGGTACAAAATAATTTAAGTTCACCAAGAAGATAAGACTCGTTCGGTATTGTGCCTCTACAGTTGTCATACTAACTTCTTGTCTAAGTCTCTAGTCGACCAAATAGGGGTATGGGCCTCTAAGTTCTACAGTTTGGATAAACATTATCTTCTTATGGAAGCCTATAGTTTATGCCATTCAATTACACTTCATTAATGGGTCAAAAGGACTATGTGATACTAGGTTGTGAGGCATACTACCCAACTTACAAGAATTAACTAATACTGTAACTGCCTTAAGGGGATTCTACAAAATAATTTTGTCCTTGTAAATAAAGTAGAAACTCTTATTGGGGATACGAGAAAAAGATCTTGGTACTTATTAAGGTATCCTATTGCATTATATAGGTAATGGTCATCTTAAGTCTTAATCATAGTGTTTATAGAACAAAAGTGTTAATATTAAGAATAAAAAAGTTACTGGCTCTCAAGTGAGAGAGAATATAACTTTATTGAGATATGTGGAACATATTACTTGATTTGAAACTAAAGGATAATCATAAAATTATAATCTAAATGAGCAACTCAAACTATCAAGTTCTAACTACTAAGCACAGAATTTCAAAATTCAATATTAACAACTATAATACTAGCAAACTATATATCCTAACATAAAAGGAATCACTTGGCCTACAATCAGAAGGGTTAGGTGGCACGAATTAAAAGATTAAGGAAAAAATTTAGTCGTCGCACAAATAGCGAGCGTTAAGGTTTCAGAGAAACAAGATATAAAAATAAATAGAGACTCTTGATAATATCATGGTTTCCTAAGGGGGGGTGGTATGCTAATCTCTGTGTTCGAGGTATGATTAAGGAAAAAGTGTTCTATTCATTCCTCTTAGTTTCCTAAGGTACTGTTCTGCTAATATCAAGACAAGAATTTAAATTTATAGTTCTCTAACACTATCTCACTATGAAAGTTATGTTTAGTCCTAAAATTCAACCTCGAATTTCTATTGGTTCCTAAATTCTAGGGTTAAACAATATGGTCAAATTTCTAAATAACCCTAGTAGTGTCTATACTACTCTCAAGTCCTTCATAAATACATCAAGGGATAATGGTCAATTAATCTAAGGTAAGGGATGCTAGGGTTTATTAGGTATTCTAAACTTAGTAATGTGCCAATATTCTAGTTGTATTCTTAGTAGGAATGTTATCCTAATTATCATCCTAACAACAAAGATTCGTATATTCTAGCAGAAGGCTATACTCAAGGAACTATTAGGGAAGTACATGAATCAAGCATGATGTAATTATTTAAATAGAACGGATTGGAAGGAAGGTGAGTCATAGTCAAATGTGGATAAGACCTAAAACTCTAATCCTAGGTGCAGGCCCGCTCGGTACAGTTACATAACAGAAACGGCTAACTCGATCTGCATGGGCCACCACAGAGATATAGATTCTTGTGACTATGTTGACAATATATGTACCACTTGTGTATTATTTATTCATATAGTGCGTACATGTGTGTTATAATTTATCCAACATATTAGAGTATTATATACATACGGCTGGTATGCTACGTATTTTTAGTCCTACGTATTTGGGACTGGGGCGTGACATTATCTGTTATGTCTGTTATTGTTTCTTTTCTGATTTCTTGTTGATGCCCAGAAAATTTTATGCTCACATGAGTTTCCTGCTTGTTTTTAGTTTCGTGCATGCTTTCTTGGATTTTCTTATTAGTTGATTTTGGATCCTTATAGAAATTTTGAGGAAGAAAAATTTCTAAGGAGGGGAGAGTTGTGAGACTCTTCTCAAAGTATTCGTCGTATTTTATGTGGATAAGTATTTTGTGCTATTTATTGTATTTTATTGGTTCTCGAGGAAGCTTAAAAATTCTCAAAAATTAAAACTTTACTACCTGACCGGTATAGCGACGATATACTACAGTATACCGACGGTATATTGTCCGGCAGATATTTGTTTTATTTTTTGAGATATTTTTGAGAACTTCTCTATAAATAGTACTTGAGTTCATTTCCTTTCTTTCTTCTCTTTCTCTCTCTTCGCTTCTTCATTTCTCTCTCTAGCTTGGAGCTTGGTCTAGAGACCTGGAGTGTGGTTTCTGAACCCCTTCGTGGTGGTGAACTAGAAGGTTTAGGCTGGGAGCTCGTTTTAGCTAGTACACATTGCCGATTTCGTGAACTTCTTTTACTTTCTGTTATTTTATTTTCCTGGAGCTTTGGTTATTATTTTTTATTTTAGACTTGCTTTACTATTATTATTCATCTCGTGATTTCTAGCCTTTTGACTGTCTCGGTTTTGATTTCTAATCTTGTTCTGCCCCTTTTTGGTAACTCAGTAACAGATACATTACCAGAGTTATGACCATGAGATTTAGTCCATATTTTGATATGAGACTTACCCTAGACTTGACTTTTTGTTAGTCTTGGTTTTCATAATTTTTGGAATTTGATTTGGGTCCCAGAAATTAAACTCGATTTAACCATGTTTATCCTTAAAAATCGACATACCGACGGTATACCAATTTTGACCGACTTGGCTTTTTAGATATTTTTTGTGAACCTTATCGGCATACCGACGGTATACTATAGTGTACCGACAGTACACCGATCCTTGCCAACGTTGTTAACCGACTTTAGGATATTTGTCGTGGCCGGCCGACATACTGATGGTATATTATAGTATACAGACGATATTCTGATTTGTGGAACTTTGTTTTCCAGAACCTTTCTTGCCTACTTGAAACGGCATACCAATGGTATACTATAGTATACCGACGGTATACCAATTTGTTGGAATCTAGAACTTTCTGTATTTTTTCTATCTCTGGGTCGGTATACCGACGGTGTACTTGACTGTACCGACAGTATACCGATCGTGCTTTTTCTTTAGGAATTCTTGATTTTTTGTGATTTTATTTTGATTATTCTGTCTTTTGCTTGGACACGCGATGACTTGACCTGACTAGACATGAACTTACATGGCTTCAGATGACTTGACTTGACTTGGCTTTACTCAGTTTCACCCGGCTTTGCCCGGCTATACGTGATGACCTGATTGACTAGACTTGACTTGGCATGACTTTACTTGGCTTCATCGGACATGGCTTGACTTAATTTTACTTGGCTTTATCTGGATAGACATGGCTTTACATGGCTTCACATGGCTTTACTTGGCTTCACTTGGTTTCATATGGCTTGGTTCTTGTCATAGCTTACATGAGTCCGTTTGTGTAATATATATTAAACTTGTTTATATTACTATTAAAACTTATTTTGTTGTATCATTTCTAGGATGGATTCTGCGGAATGGCACACCCGAATTCATACAAGAAACTGCTAGGGGTTAATAACTAAATATTCACTTACTACATGGCTAGGTTCCTAGATTGCATGCAGTCCCGATTATTCATACAGTTATCTTGTGGAGTATCCAGTGGTTTATATGTGAGTATCTTGAGGAGTATCCGGTGATGGTTTGTGCGTATGGATATCTTGGATGGACTACAGGGGCATGCAATCATAAGGAACTCTAGTATCGCGTTGCATTATAATTGTTAGTAATTAGGATTGTGATAACCCTAGTTAGTTAAAGTATCAAGCCGTACTTATATGATTTACCATGATTGATGGATGATGGTTAGTCTAGGCTTTACATGATCTCACCTTTATTTTCTGCACTTGTTATTCTATTTTGCTTATCAGTTCATGATATGTCTCATTGCAGGTTTATATTTTTTTTTTATCCTGAGATCATTTACATTCAGTCTTTACTTTTCAGTATTTGTATTGCTTGTGTTATTTGTTTAAGTTGCTAGATTGGCTTTCTTTGTGGTACTTGCTATTTGGGGTCTGACCTTACTGGTTTTGCATGACCAGATATAGTAGCAACATTATAACGACCCGTTCCGCTCAAGCGGACAACCGATTCAAATGGCACAAGTGCAACGACCCGACCCACTTTGCTCAACGAGAAGACTCCTTTGAGGCAAAGGATTTCCAGACTTGGCCTTTCAGGATTTCAGACTTAGACTTTCAAAAGCTCGCTCGGAGTATAGCTCGACCGAGATGAATCTTCGCTAAGGTGGGTGGCTATGATAAACTTGTCTTTCCTTAGCCAGTACACTTAAAATATGGATGATACATGTCAGTCGCTAGGTGAATCACCTTTGCATGCTAATAAAGAATACAATGCACCTAGCTAAGGGAATAATTCCATCTAGTATTGTTTGTGTTAGAACATGGAAATAAAACTTGGCTTATAACATAGACTCTCGCATGCTACCTTAGCCTTGTGCAAGTAGACCCCGATATGCCTCGAGTAGATTATTATATACTCTTAGTAGTGGAACTGCTTTACTTTTTTATACTGCTCGTCTCCTAGATTATGTCGCTCAATATGTCCATGGACGGTTGCACTCCTTACACTACCCCTTAGACCGTACCAACGTAAATGCTTATATTTCATATAAAATATATGTTTGCCTGCTTATATTGTAGTTTGTACTCGTTGCCTTATTTCAATGCTTGCTATATGAATTTATGCCACAATCAAGTAACACTATCTATATCGTGCAAGCATCTAGTTAGCCAGAAGACTATCAAATAGTCCTTTTGTGCAATATGAACCTGCAAGTATACGGGACAGTTAGGTCGCCAAGGTAGTTCCCGAACCAGAGGAATGCATCAAGTCAAGTTTAACTCTGAACTAGAATCATGTCAAGTAAAGAAAGAATCACAGCTCATGGAGCTATACTCGTTCAGAACAAGAATCAAGGATTATCATGTCATATTGTGAATATGAAAGACCCAAGACTTGCATGTCGCAGACAACTTGGTAACAAGGGAGATTCTCGAATCTTGTTCCATGGACGGTCTCCGGGGCACCGGGGCCGATCCGATCAGAATGGAACTCACGCAGCATCCTTTCATGTGCGAACAGAATGGCATCTCCGTTCATGTCGTGCCATTCTTGCTCAAAGCCTGATAGTCTCACATGATGGACGGGATGGCTTATAGCGCCTCACATATTTTTTGTTGTATACCATCCTCGTTCAAAACTATAACTCATCAATTATGGCTATGTCAGCGACTCATATTCATATAGATAAGTCATCATCGCTTAGCGATAATCCACGTGCAAGTCATTGCATTACATCCAGTAATCGAAAATACCTGAACGGATATAAGTATAACACACCTGAATATCTTCTGTAATACTTCTGGATAATCTGTGTAACTCGTGCACCTGAAATAGAACCTTGCTCACGACACTTATGTTTGCTTATGTAATTGCCTCTGGATTTTATTATATATTCCCGTGCTTGGTTTTACTTGGTTTGCCTTGGACAGGAAAGGACAAATGGTAAGTTGGTAAGTCTCGCCGTGTTACTCTTATATCGCATGACGCACTGCCACACGAGATAGGATTTTTATTATGCCATAAAATTGATCCTAAGGCAAGACTAGAAAGATAACTTAATAGATGGTGCACAGAACCTATATAACATATTTGGATTTATCGAGTGGACGAGAAGCCTCTCCACCAGTGCATTCATGTACTGATATCCCACCAGATTTCTTACAGGGTACGAGAGAACCTCCTTCGGTACGGAAACCCCTTTCGTGCGAGCTAAGGCATGGAGTTCACTTTGGAGCCTTGGAGCGCTGCATCTGGAGCTGAAGTACATATACAAGATATAATATTAGAATATCGCCTATGCATCATTCCACAAATATAGCCACTTGGTATGCTTTTATCGTTTCAGAGAGAGAGAGGGCTTGAGCGACTTATAATCTCGGCCTAGCACCGCTTCTAATACTTGTTCAATATCAATAAAGTGCTTGTTTTACTTGTATATTTGTGTTATTCAATGCTTCCTCTATTGACGACTATGTGAATTTATTACCAATTGCTTGTTCATTTCTTATTCTGCTGTATTCGGACTATCTGTGCGACACTGTGGCTTAATTATTTTATCGCCTGTTCGGATTATGTCCTTGCATGGGCGCAGATAGTGCTTGTGCGACATCACGTCCAGATGAGAAAGATCATTCCGGGGAAGCGCTGGCGCGGTAATTCGCGCCCAGCGGGGACGGCCAATTACTTGTGGGAGATCGAGGCATGACAATATAGATGGTGACTACCAGGAGGATCTTTCATACTTTTCTAAGGATGGTGACTTCCAGGAGCACCAGACCACTTGAATGAGTTTTTTTACTTTTCCACTCTGATGTACATTCTACTTTTATTGGCGTTTAGCCACCGAATATGTGTTTGGCTCATGTTTTGGTTTGATCTGTTAGCCTACGAGCAATAACATGGTTGATATATCCTAGGATTGATCATATATGACTTAAATTCTGGCTAGTTTATTCATTTTGTGTTCACTAGCTTCATGATTATTTGTATATTATAGTTTGGGACGCTTTACTATTATATTTTAGCTGATCTTATATCTTGTTATTATTTATGTTATTCTTGTGATTGAGACACTAGGGTTGTTGTCATGCCCCGATCTTCCGCAGGCTAATCAGCCATCCCTGCTAGGCGAGAATTACCGCGCTAGCGCTCCCGCGGGACGATCGCTTGACCCATCTGGGCATGATGTCGTACGGGCGTAAGCCGCACCCGTGCAAGGCCGTGGTCTACGCTGGCGGTAAGAGGTCTAAGCCACAGAGTCGCACAGATTATCCAAGTGCAGCCGAATTATAAACGCATAGGTGATTGGTAACAAGTTCATTGAGTCGTCAATAGCGGAAGCATTGAATAACACAAGTATTGAAGTAAAGCAAACTCTTTATTGATATTGAACAAGTGTTATAGGCGGCGCTACACCGAGATTACAAGTCGCTCAAGCCTCCCTCTATAAAATAGTAAAAGCGTGACAAGTGGCTACATTTGTGGAATGATACATAGGCGATGTTCTAACATTATATCCTATATATGTGCTTCAGTTCCGGATCGTAATGCTCCAAGGCTCCAGAGTAAACTCCATGCCTTAGCACGTATGAAGGAGGCATCCATACCGAACGAGATTCTCCCACACCCTGCAAGCAATCTGGTAGATTATTAGTACATGAATGCACTAGTGGGGAGGCTACTCGCCCGCTCGACAAATCTAAACACGTTCAATAGGTTCTGTGCACCATCTATTTAGTTATCTTTCTAATATTGCCTTAGGATCAGTTTTATGGCAAGGATGAATAGCCTAACTCGTGTGGCAGTGCGTCGTGCGATATAAACAAAAATACGACGAGACTTACCAACTTACCATTTGTCCTTTCCTGTCCAAGGCAAACCAAGTTAATTCAAGCACGGATATATATATATATGCGAATTCAGGGGCAATAGCATATGCAAACACAAGTGTTGTGAGCGAGATTATATTTCGGATGCACGAACTACTCGAATTATCAGGGGTATTGCATAAGATGTTCAAGCGCTCTATATATACAAGTGTTATACTCAAGATCGTTCAGGTGTTCAGATATTCTTGATGCGAAGCAATGACTCACAGGCGGGTTACCGCTAAGCGAGGATGACTTATCTATATGAACAGGAGGGTCACTGGCGCTATAAGCCATTTGGACGAGTCTCTTGACGAAGATAGGTATAGCACTAAAAACTTGAGGCGTGAACCATCCTGCCTTAACAGGAGAGACCCAGACTCTTCCGAGGGTGATGGTGTAGTGCTAAAAATACGAGGCACGGACACCATCCCGCCGAAGCTCGTGGAATCCGTATATAATTTCTCCTAGGCCGGCACGATCCCGGTGCCCCAAAGATCGTCCAAAAAATCCACAATACCTCGTGCACGAGTTGTCCGCGACCATACAGTCTTGGGTTTCAGATTCACGGGATTCATGAATAGCATATTGATTCTTGATTCACTTAACCATTGGATGATGCATAGTCTCTTGGGCGAAGATGGATGTAGCAATAAGAGTGCATATACCCTCTCGCCCGCTTGAGAGAGACTACAAGGATCCGAATACCTGAATGAGTCTTGCTTCATGAGCTGTGATTCTTTCTTTACTTTGACATGATGTAATCCCCTAGTTCGGAAATTGCCTTGGTGACCTAACGGTCCCGGATACTTTCAATGTTCTATACTTGGCTCCGAACGACTATTAGATAGTCTTTCGGTGGTTTGGATAAAAACAGGGCAAGATAGCATTCACTTGATATTGGCATGCAAATATATGACAAGCATTGAATTCATAAGAAAACATAAGCATTCACGTTTGGCTCGGGCCCGAGAGTAAGCCAAGGAGTGAAACCGTAAAGGGACTTCTGAGTAACATAATCTAGGGTCGTACAGTGTCACGCCCCAGTCCCAAAAATACGTAGGACTAGGACACGTAAGCATGCCAGCCGCATGGATATGGCAACTCCAATATATGGAAATCAAATCCATACGTACGCTGTAATATGAATATCAAATCCACAAGTGGTATAAAATGTATTACAAGTCACAGGGTATAATCTAAATCTCATCCACGAAAATCAAATATAATTAAATAACCAACATCTATGAAACTAGATCTCAATAAAAAGTATCTAAGGATGATAGTTGGATGGAAACAAATCCACTACCAACTCAAATATAAGAGAAAATACAATATGAGTACAACACAATAAACACTATATAAGAATACCAGCTATCAATCACGGGCTCGAAGAGAAGATATCCTCGAAACATAAGTAACCATCCGAATCTGCGCTCCTGCGAATACTCAAGAACAGATACACCTGGCAGGGGACCAGGTTCTCAGAGGGACATAACAAGATACTTAAACACATGCCAATAAAGTACCGAAATAAATATCCAAAGGGGTCGCCTATCCGTCTAAGTGAATGCAGTTAAGAATAACTTTCCCAATGCGTGGGCTATCTGGCTAAAATAGGATTGGCATGGTTCTCTTGGAGATCCAGGGGCCTACAAAGGCACGTCGTCTTTTGAACGGCGGAGGCCCGCCTGATAATATATAATATATAGTGGTCATCATGACCGCGCATCTCCGGCGGAGCGTACGGGTTACACAAGAAAAGTACAACGGAGCCCACATACCTTACTTGTTGTTCTCCCCACCCCATGCTCTAAGCATGTCACATCTATGACATGATAATACCTCTAATAACTGCCAAGTCTACTAGCATACAAAATTTCTAACAGCAGTTATTCCTAACGCACGGCCCACACGTACAGGAGGCCAAACCTGCACGCAAGTCTGTGATCTACATGAGACTCACAACTCGTGTAACAACTGTGTCATGGCCAATAAACCTAATGATGCTATATGATAATGGGGTTGTCTCATAAACAGGGTTAATGCAAATACATAAATAAAAATATATCGCGACGACACCATCGCGCGCATTTTATACAACAGTTAAAATATATGAACTAAAGACAGAAAATAAAGATGCATACAATCATATAGAATATGAATAATAGTACAATGGCAAGGTATACTTGCCTGCTCTGAAAAATGATGAAGTCACAACTAAAGGGTCGCCCATCACATAAATTAAACAAGTAAGGTTACCAAAGTGGGTGAATAGGTTCCTCTATTTTAATAAATTTTTAATTCTGAATGAATAACCTAAAATAGTATTTTAATCTGATTATAATCTGATTTTATTGTTAAATCCTAATTTTGGTCCAAAGAAAGTCAATTTTACGGATTTGTGATCCATGATACACAAATCGAGGCAATCCGTTGACCAAAAGTCAACCAACTCAAATCCTAGATTTGTGTACGGAATTCTATATATTTCAACACTATATGAATGCTGAAATTGATAGTTTCATAAAATCATAAGTCGGTAAAGAGTTATGGCCACAAGGGCGCACAGATGACAGTTTTCGGTGGTTTTCTATTTACATCTACGTTGCATGAATTTTACAGTAGAATAAAATTATATTTTAAATTCTTGAAAAATACTTTTTTGGAAGTTCATCATGTCAGCTTTCCGAAACTTTAAACGCTTTGTAATTCCGAGTTCGGGATATCCCAAAATCTCAAAAATACAAAAATGCGTCTAATTTCGGACAGCTGGCACTTTCGAAATATTCTGGAAAAATAGGTTCTGAAATTACTGAAATAATTTATATATTCAGAAAATTAACCTTGATATGATTCTAAAAAAAAAAACTGGAGCGCGTTTGGAGTCCGGAGCTAGGAGATATCGTCTTTTTAAGTCGTCATAACTACTAGAAAATGAGGCTGAATTTATGACGAATTTTGACTGTTTTTGAACGAAAAAGAGAGGAGTTTTGGGAAGAAAAATATGAAATATGAGTTTATTTCATAAGTCTAATATGTATTTATAATGGTGGAGACTATTTAATTTAATACGAGTAGGATTGGCTAATTTGGATATGATTAGGATCAGTTTAAATAAGGATATGATATGCATGAAGTTGTTTTCCTAGTAGGCTCAGGATTTGAATTAATTTAAAATAGAGTTTGAGTTCATCTCAATAATTTATAACCTTAAATATAATTAAAGATAATACAAATAATTTATATATAATCTTATTAATATCTATTAACACTAAATTAGCTCTATCTAATATTAAGACTTTATATATCCAAATAAATCCTCAATAATTCCAAAAATTCAATAATTACTTAAAATTCTAAATAAATTATAAAAAAAAATATTTAAATATTTTAACTCTAAAATAAATGTTTAGTAGTTACAACATTCAAGTATGGTCTCATAGTAAATCATGGAAGTCCTAAAAATTTATGTTTCCTAAGTTTTGATTACCAAAAATTCTAGAAAATCTCCAAAATCTAAAATAATTCAATAGAATAGAAGCATCAGGATCAAGTCATTTAAAGAATTCAAATAGGAATTGTCAAAGCAGTTGTGGATTGAAATCCTATTTTGGTAATTCTTTGTTCGCATGCTCGTATTAGTACAGTTATGTAGCCGATACGATATGTCAGACATGGCTAGGGCAAGTATATTCGTCTACTGATCAGTACATATCTCAATCCTCGTAAAGTAGTATTACGAAGGGCGAATCAAGCGCACTAAGGTTAGCTAGACCTTAATACACTGATTCTGAAATGTATTAGTGTGTTAACCCACTAACACATATATCATGAACAAGCTCGATAGAAGAGTAAGCTTGCAAAACTAGGCTATAATAGCAGCATAAGTCAAGGTAGTACATAACATATAAGTACGCTGGATTATGATGAGTGAAAGTACAAGTAATTTAATTTTTTAAAGAAGATAAGACTCTACAGTCTCTACAGTTGTCATACAACTCCTTGTCTAAGTCGCTAGTCGGCAAAATAGGGGCATGGAACTCTAAATGTCACAGTTGGGATAAATACTATTATCTTATACAAGCATATAGTTAATGTCATTCAGTTACACTTTATTAATGGGTCAAGAGGACTAGGTGATACTATATTGTGAGGCATACTATTAAAATAATAAACTGTGACAGTCTTAAAGGGAATTCTTCAAGGTAACCTTGCACTTGTAAATAGAGTAGAACTCTTATTAGGGTATACAAGAAAGATCTTGGTATCTATTAGGGTCTCCTATTGCATTATATAGTGTAAACCCCCTCGACCAGATTCCAGTATTTTAGGAATATTTTTCAGGTATTTAGGATTTGTTGCAATATTTTAATTTATTTTGCTTACATATCCTATTGACTTGTGCACCTGTCCATCACCGAATTATTTGGAGCTTTACCCTGACTGTTATTCCCAAACAAAGTTCACATACCTCTCCTAGACATGCTAGTCTACTATCCTGCACTTTGTGCAACTCCCAGATACTCAGTTTTGAGCCTCGTATGAGACGCACAAATATCGTTACAAACGTCCGTATTTAATTCCTAATTTAATTCCCAGACCTGTGTTCATCCCTGTTCCAATAGAGATTTGAGGCCAGCATGCACCTATTTTGCCCCGACAAAAATATGTTATTTTTCTACACTGAGTATACTACATTTAGTGTATTGACACCGCAAGAAAATTATGGCCCTACCTGCCTCTAAATAATTAGAGAACACCGTGCGCAGTATTTATTAATTAAATAAATATGATGGCCCGTATCACCCCAAAACTAGGTCCAGTCCCTGCCCAGACTCTCCACACCCCCTCGGGACCCTCACACAGCAATTTCCCTCAATTCTGTGAATTTTAGTATTTTCAGAAATCGGGTGTTTTTCCCAGACAATTTCGTAATTGTGCAATTTCCCAAAATAGGACCTTTGCACAATTTATAAAATTATAGGGACTTTTCTGCAAATTACAGTGCGAGGTGTCACCCCCTGATTGGCCGGTGAACGTGCACCGTCCATTCCAAAAGGAGTCCAGATTCGATGTATTTACATAAGGTAAATATCCAAATATGAATTACCAATTTACCCCCCTAGAATAATTTCCTATAAAAATTAAATCCCTAAACCTAACCCTACCCAACCGTCAGCCACCCCCTCGCCGGAGCCGACCCCCCCACCCCGCGACGAGCCCTCCCCCGCCCGCGGCAAGCCCCCTTCTCCCCGCGGCCCCCATCTCCACCACCAGCCTCTCCTCCACCCTAGCCACCCTCACCCTCTTCCCCCCCCCCGCGGCCCCCATCCAGCACAGCAGCCGCCCGACCCCCGCCCTTCCCGATCTCCTCCTCCTCTTCTCCTTCCCCCCCCTGAGCCCCTTCCCCGACCCCGACCCCCAGCTCCTCCACCACTCCGCCTTCTCTTCCGCCGCTGTGAGCCGACCTCCGCCGACCCACAGCCCGCCCTCCGCCACACGACCCGACGCCTCCTCCTCCTCCACTCCGGGTGCCACCACCACCCTCCATCACCAGCAACTCCTTCTCCTCCTCCACCATGTTCCACCCTGCTCACCTCCCCTCACCGGATCCCCTAGAGCTTTCCCAAGCGCCGGAGCAGCAGCAGCCACCCCGAGCCGCTGTACCCCGCCTCGCCCTCCGGCTGTGCATCCTCCGACCCGAACGCCCACTCCCAGAGACCCGGAAACGGCCGCCCTAGCCCCGGACACAGCAGCCTCAGGCCGGACACGGCAGATTTGAATCAGGACACAGCAGCGTCGTGTCGCCTCGGACACGAAGAAATTTAATTCACGGAGCCCTGTTCAGGTAACCCGTTCTAACTCCTCGTAATTCCGTTTTTAATTCCGTCAGTTGTGACATATAGGCTACGTAACCCTCTCGGTGTCCGTGCAACCCGTTCGGTGCATCGCGTCATGTGGCGATCGCGGCACGCGATCCAAAAATAGGAAAAACCATGCCCCGATTCACCCCGGAACTGAGTACGCCCCGCCAAACGGGACAACTTGGTCGCACGCGGTCTTTATCGAAATATGTGCGTCATTGATACGGACGTGCGAGATTTCGCAAAAGTTGATTTGGATGTGCGTGCACACCGGAATCAACGCGTATCCGCCGACAACGTTCCGTATCCGCCTGTTCTGGAACACGCTGTAACTTTGTGTACACACGTCGGATCGAGACAAAACTTGCGCCATCGGACTCGTAGCAAGACGCTGGTCCTGTGATCCAAGTTTGGTTCGATTCTGAGAACGTTGACAAAATCCCGTATCGTAGGCCCCACAGGCTCCACTTGACGGGCAATTTTGTGACCGGCTCATCGAAATCCAATTCTGGAAGTCCCGTTGGGTTCGTATCATCGTTCCTGACTTGTTGACACTAAGTTTGGCGAATTTGGAGACCTTTGACCCTGACACATTTTTTGGTGCAAAGCGGCCCACATGTGGACCCCGCTTTGACCAGAAACTGTCATTTTCGCCCCTGTGTCCAAATTGGACTTAGAGACAGGCATTTCTAGCTATTTGATATTTTCTGAGACTGTTAGTGATGTTTATTACAGTATTCGAAGATATTTATTCTGAGGCCATAGTTCTGACTTTTGGCATTTGACATCTGGACATTATATTTGCAGCTCTCCTGCCAGGCAAGTATACATTGCCTTCTTGATTACTGTTTAATTTCAGTTATTGACAGTTACATGTTTATTTATTATATAAATGTGCGCGTCCGAGAAAACTCGGATGCAGTCAACGAAGGCGTTGACGTTAGGATTGATATCTAACCTAGTGTCTAGTAGACCCACCTAATATTATGGAGTTATTGGTATGACTTCCCAGGCCTTGACACGTATCAGTACACGTCACAGAGTGAGTTCATGTAGGGACGCGTGCCTCATGTTCGACTGGCCATCTGTGTGAGCAACACGTGTAACGGTATTTAGCTTAGTTGTTATTTCTATGGAGACTTGCATCATTATACGATATGTCCACGTCGTTTTCACGACTTGTATATCCATTGGGCGGGGAAGACATCTAGTAGGCGTATGGGACACCCCCTCCCCCTGAGTCTTTTATCCTTCGTACCTTGCTCCTCGGAGATGGTCGATTGCAGAGTGCCCTTGAGTCAGGGGGCATATGACACATATACTAGCCAGTCATGACGATTGGTGAATTACGTCAGCATATGTCTAGCCACACATTCCCATGCGTACTATAAGGTCTTTAAATTGCATTCACTTAGATGGTTAGCACACCCCATTTACTGATTCAGTATTTACATTATGGCATGCTTCTATGTATCTTGTTATGTCCCTCTGAGGACCTGGTCCCTTTCCAGGTGTAGATGTTCCTGAGTATTCATGGGAGCGCAGATCCAGACATTCTTCTTATTTTCCGAGGATATCTTCTCTTCGAGCCTCGTGATTGTCAGATGTTGTTTTTATATGGTGTGTATCTGGTTCCTTTTATATTCTATTTCGGAAGTAAAATTGTTTCCATCCGACTGTCATTCTTTAGATATTTGTTGTTGAGATCTAGTTACTTGGTTATTAGTTATTCATGTATATTTGTTATTCTGTGGATGAGATTTAGATATTATCCTGTGACTTGTGATTAGTTTTACCACTTATGAATTATTGTTCATTATACAGCGTACGCACGTATATATGGTTTTCATATATTGGAGTTCCCATATATACGGGCGGCTGGCATGGTTACGTGACCTAGTCCTACGTATTTTGGGACTGGGGCGTGACATATTTTTAGTGGTGGCCCATGCAGGTCAGAGCATATTGACTCGGTTACGTTACTGTACCGAGCAAGCCTGCACCTAGGAGTAGAATATAGGATCTCATCCAATTGACTATGACTTTATCTTCTTTCCATTTTATCCTACTTACATAATTGCATCCTGCTTGATTCATGTGCTTCCCTGATAAATCCTTGAGTATAGCCCCTGCTAGAATATAGGAATTCCGGTTGATAAGATGATAATTAGGGTCGTATTCCTACTTAGAACACAACTAGGACATTGACACATCATTAAGTTCAGACTACCTAATGAACCCTAGCCTTCTATATCACCTAAATGAACCCTAGCCTTCCATATTACTTCATGAACCCTAGCCTTCCAGATTTCCTAAATGAACCCTATCATCACTACCTATAGATTAACTTACCCTTATTTATGTATGACTTGAGTATAGTATAAACACTACTAGGATTAGTTAGAGATTGACCATAGTGTTGACCTTAGTCTTGAGGAACCCATAGAAATTCAAGGTTGAATACTAACACAGAAACCTCATCTTATGATTGGATAAACAATATTTTACGCCAGAGACCCTTACCCTTGTTGGCGTAAAACCAATTGACCGTTGTTGGCATAAGAACCAAACCACTGCCTAGTAGCGTAAAAGCCAAATGACTTTCTTGTTGGCGTAAAAGCCAAATTATGTAGGAGATTGTCTCCTTTACGCCGCAGTTATGACAACCGCTACCCACGATCCCTTAGTCTTCCTTATCCTGAGTCATGCGAGCCACGTAGGTAACTGCCCTGCGTAAACCTGATGATTCCTGACTAATAGATAGCCAGCATAGAGTAACCTGATTAGGCGTAACATAATGATAGGATGTGAGCGTATTTGTTATAGCCTTAGCTTTCCCCAATTGACCAAATCTTGTGTATTAAATGCAGAGATACGCCTCGAGCCCTGTGCAAAAAGAAACAGCTTTTGACAGGACATCTGGTTTTGCCTCACCTCGAGCGTAAAAAGACTGGTATCCAATAAAGTCACTAAGAGACAAACCTAGATCTCCGTGCAAATTTATTATCATAACCATCCACTCGATCGTTGTGCAAGTACTTTGTCAGATGACAGGATTCATTAACTTGACTGACAAACTCATGAGTTTCTTGTACAACTTCACGCTGCAACATATGCTAGACTTTTTACGCTGACAGATTTTTACGCAACCTTTAGGCAATACTTTACCCGCAGACTTTTACGCAGGGATCTTTTACGCACATATTTCTACGCAGACCTTACGCAGGAAGAATAGCAATCTCTCACGCGCAGACTTTTTACGCGGACAGCCATAAAGCTCTACCTTACGCTTCTCTGTTTTACGCGGATAACTCTGAACCTATTTTACGCTGATAGTTTGAATCCCTGATTTACGCCAAACTATCTTATCTCTGCATTACGCAGACAACTTCGAACCCCTAATTTACGCGGACTTTCTTGGAATCACTGTTTTAGACGGACAGCCTATAGTGTTTATTAAGATTGTAGAACTTAGAAGGCCATACCTCTTTGGGGTCAACTAGCAACTTAGACAAGGATTAGAATAATAACTGTAGAGATTGTAGAGTCTTGTCTTTTTGTGAACTTGAATTATTTTGTAATTTCTCACATCATAATCTAGCGTACTTATATTTACTGTACTACCTTGACTTATGCCGCTATTATAGCCTAGTTTTGCAAGCTTATTCCTTATCAAGCTTGTTCTTGAGAGATGTATTATTGGAGTACTACACTAATACATTTCAGAATCAGTGTATTACGGTCTGATCAATCATAGTACACTTGGTTCGCCCTTCGCATAACTACTTTACGTGGATTGAGATATATATATAGTAATTAGTGGACGAATGTACTTGCCCTCTAGATATGTTGAGCATATCGTATTAGCTACCTAACTGTGCTAAAACGAATATGTGAATAGGGATTACCAGAATAGCATTTCAATCCACAACTGCTTTGACAAATTCCCGTTGAATTCTTTAAACGCCTTGATCCCCACACTTCTAATCTATTACCACCCCCTTGAACTTTTGATTATTGTTTATCGTCTTCCCTTATTTCGGAAAGACGAAACCTCGTGCTTAGTATAAATACGAAAGTGTATTGTCCCTGTAGCCATTTCTGTTTGTTTCTTGGGTAATTACCAAACCCTATTATTAGATTAGATTGCGGTTAAAAACTGTGCTATCCTTAGAATGACCTTCGCTACCTGCCTATGTTTTATTACGATCCTGATACGTGCATCGCTATGACAGCATAAAATTTTTATTTTTGCCTCGTAACTTGGGTCAAGTTCAGAACTCAAATATTACGATAAAGAATATATCATTTTGCTGATAGGAGTCTAAATAGATTTTACCTGGAGGAACAATTGATTGACTCCTGAATGGATAGCAGCACCTATGACTAGATTGACTTGTAAGGATTAAGAATTCCTATGGACCGACCCACCAAGTCAGCACTTTTCTTACCTATATAGTTGGCCAGTCTGCAGAAGCTTTAGCTAACTTATTTATGAGGCAAATCATTAGATTGCACGGCATACCAGTCAATATTGTACCAGACAAGGATTCGCGTGACCAGAGTTGGTGATCAACACCGAAGAGACAGTTAAGTAAATACAAGGACAACTTGCGAGAAGTACAAGACAGACAGAAGTAATGGGCAGACCGTCATCATCGTCCCGTGGAATTCAAAGAGGACGATTATGTCTTTTTGAGGATATCACCTACTAGAGACACCATTCGATTCGGAGAACGTAGCAAGTTGAGTCCAAGGTACATTGGACCATTGATGTGCTAAAAAAAAGTGGGAGTAGTGGCATATCAACTTGCGCAACCACCTTCACTTGAGGAAGTACTTGATGTATTCTACGTATCGCAAACCCAGCCGATATATGACAGACAGCAGTCATGTTCTCAACCATTCAGAAATCACCATTAGGCCGAGCCTGTCGTATCAAGAGCAACCAGTGGGAATCCTTGATCATCGAGAAAAGATATTGAGAAATCAGCCTATACCCTTGGTCCGCGTGGCATGGAAGCATGATGCGCCAGGAGAAACAACTTGGAAGCACGAGTACGACATGCGTAAACGTTTTCGAACCTATTCTTAACCCAAGATATAAATTACTTTGTTAAATTATATCTTATGCCGTCTTTGACTTCTACCATAGCTTAGTTTTAATTTCGAGGACAAATTTTTTATAAGTTGGGTAGATTGTAAACCCCCTCGACCAGATTCCAGTATTTTAGGAATATTTTTCAGGTATTTAGGATTTGTTGTAATATTTTAATTTATTTTGCTTACATATCCTATTGACTTGTGCACCTGTCCATCACCGAATTATTTGGAGCTTTACCCTGACTGTTATTCCCGAACAAAGTTCACATACCTCTCCTAGATATGCCAGTCTACTATCCTGCACTTTATGCAACTCCCAGATACTCAGTTTTGAGCCTCGTATGAGACGCACAAATATCGTTACAAACGTCCGTATTTAATTCCTAATTTAATTCCCAGACCTGTTCCCATCCCTGTTCCAATAGAGATTTGAGGACAACATGCACCTGTTTTGCCCCGACAAAAATACGTTATTCTTCTACACTGAGTATACTACATTTAGTGTAGTGACACCGCAAGAAAATTATGGCCCTACCTGCCTCTAAATAATTAGAGAACACCGTGCGCAGTATTTATTAATTAAATAAATATGATGGCCCGTATCACCCCAAAACCAGGCCTAGTCCCTGCCCAGACTCTCTCCCACCCCCTCGGGACCCTCGCATAGTAATTTCCCTCTATTCTGTGAATTTTAGTATTTTCAGGAATCGGGTGTTTTTCCCAAACAATTTCGTAATTGTGCAATTTCCCAAAATAGGACATTTGTGCAATTTATGAAATTACAGGGACTTTTCTACAAATTACAGTGCGAGGTGTCACCCCCTGATTGGCCGGTGAACGTGCACCGTCTATTCCAAAAGGAGTCCAGATTCGACGTATTTACATAAGGTAAATATCCTAATGTGAATTACCAATTTACCCCCCTAGAATAATTTCCTACAAAAATTAAATCCCTAACCCTAACCCTACCCAGCCGTCAGCCACCCCCTCGCCGGAGCCGACCCCCCCCCCACCCCGCGACGTGCTCTCCCCCGCCCGCGGCAATCCCCCTTCTCCCCGCGGCCCCCATCTCCACCACCAGCCTCTCCTCCACCCTAGCCACCCTCACCCTCTTCCCCCCCCCGCGGCCCCCATCCGGCACAGCAGCCGCCCGACCCCCACCCTTCCCGATCTCCTCCTCCTCTTCTCCTTCTCCCCCCCCCGAGCCCCTTCCCCGACCCTGACCTCCAGCTCCTCCACCACTCCGCCTTCTCTTCCGCCGCTGTGAGCCGACCTTCGCCGACCCACAGCCCGCCCTTCGCCACACGACCCGACGCCTCCTCCTCCTCCACTCCGGGTGCCACCACCACCCTCCATCACCAGCAACTCCTCCTCCTCCTCCACCCCGTTCTACCCTGCTCACCTCCCCTCACCGGATCCCCTCGAGCTTCCCCAAGCGCCGGAGCAGCAGCAGCCACCCCGAGCCGCTGTACCCCGCCTCGCCCTCCGGCTGTGCATCCGCCGACCCGAACGCCCACTCCCAAAGACCCGGACACGGCCGCCCTAGCTCCGGACACAGCAGCCTCAGACCGGACACGGCAGATTTGAATCAGGACACAGCAGCGTCGTGTCGCCTCGGACACGAAGAAATTTAATTCACGGAGCCCTGTTCAGGTAACCCGTTCTAACTTCTCGTAATTCCGTTTTTAATTCTGTCAGTTGTGATACGTAGGCTACGTAACCCTCTCGGTGCCCGTGCAACCCGCTCGGTGCATCGCGTCCTGTGGCGATCGTGGCACGCGATCCAAAAACAGGAAAAACTACGCCCCGATTCACCCCGGAACTGAGTACGCCCCGCCAAACGGGACGACTTGGTCCCACGCGGTCTTTACCGAAACGTGCGCGTCGTTGATACGGACATGCAAAATTTTGCAGAAGTTGATTTGGATGTGCGTGCACACCGGAATCAACGCGTATCCGCCGAAAACGTCCCATATCCGCCTGTTCTGGAACACGCTGTAACTTTGTGTACACATGTCGGATCGAGACGAAACTTGTGCCATCGGACTCGTAGCAATATGCTGGTCCTGTGATCCATGTTTGGTTCAATTCTGAGAATGTTGACAAAATCCCGTATCGTGGGCCCCACAAGCCCCACTTGACGGGCGATTTTGTGACCGGCTCATCGGAATCCAATTCTGAAAGTTTCGTTGGATTCGTATCATCGTTCCAAACTTGTTGACACTAAGTTTGGCGAATTTGGAGACCTTTGACCCTGACACATTTTTCGGTGCAAAGCGGCCCATATGTGGACCCCGCTTTGACCAGAAACTGTCATTTTCGCCCTTGTGTCCAAATTGGACTTATGGATAGGCGTTTCTAGCTATTTGATATTTTCTGAGACTGTTAGTGATATTTATTACAGTATCCGGAGATATTTATTCTGAGGCCATAGTTCTGACTTTTGGTATTTGACATCTGGACATTATATTTGCAGCTCTCCTGCCAGCCAAGTATACATTGCCTTCTTGATTACTGTTTAATTTTAGTTATTGACAGTTATATGTTTATTTATTATATAAATGTGCGCATCCGAGAAAACTCGGGTGCAGTCAACGAAGGCGTTGACGTTAGGATTGATATCTGACCTAGTGTCTAGTAGACCCACCTAATGTTGTGGAGTTATTGGTATGACTTTCCAGGCCTTGACACGTATCAGTACACGTCACAGAGTGAGTTCATGTAGGGACGCGTGCCTCATATTCGACTGGCCATCGGTGTGAGCAACACGTGTAACGGTATTTAGCTTAGTTGTTATTTCTATGGAGACTTGCATCATTATACGATATGTCCACGTCGTTTTCACGACTTGTATATCCATTGGGCGGGAAAGACATCTAGTAGGCGTATGGGACACCCCCTCCCCCTGAGTCTTTTATCCTTCGTACCTTGCTCCTCGGAGATGGTCGATTGTAGAGTGCCCTTGAGTCAGGGGGCATATGACACATATACTAGCCAGTCACGACGATTGGTGAATTACGTCAGCATATGTCTAGCCACATATTCCCATGCGTACTATAAGGTCTTTAAATTGCATTCACTTAGATGGTTAGCACACCCCATTTACTGATTCAGTATTTACATTATGGCATGCTTCTATGTATCTTGTTATGTCCCTCTGAGGACCTGGTCCCTTTCCAGGTGTAGATGTTCCTGAGTATTCATGGGAGCGCAGATCCGGACAGGCTTCTTATTTTTCGGAGAGATCTTCTCTTCGAGCCTCGTGATTGTCAGATGTTGTTTTTATATGGTGTGTATCTGGTTCCTTTTATATTCTATTTCGGAAGTGAAATTGTTTCCATCCGACTGTCATTCTTTAGATATTTGTTGTTGAGATCTAGTTACTTGGTTATTAGTTATTCATGTATATTTGTTATTCTGTGGATGAGATTTAGATATTATCCTGTGACTTGTGATTAGTTTTACCACTTATGAATTATTGTTCATTATACAGCGTACGCACGTATATATGGTTTTCATATATTGGAGTTCCCATTAAGAATGGAAAAGTTACTAGCCTTTAAGTGCTCATAGAATAAAGGTGTACTGGGGCGTGACATATAGGTATTGGTCATCTTAAGTCTTAGTCATAGTGCTCATAGAATAAAGGTGTCAACATTAAGAATGGAAAAGTTACTAGCCTTTAAGTGAAATAGAATATAACTTGTATCGAGGTGTGGTACAAGTTACGCGATTTAAAACTAAGGAATAATCACCAGGTTATAATCTGCAAGAATAACTTAAACCATCAAGTTCTAACTTACTAAGCACATAATTTTAAAATTCAAGATTACAACTATAACCTTAGCAACTATATATCCTAACATAGAATAAAATCACTCGGTCTACAATCAGAAGTGTCAGGTGGCATGAGTTGAAAGATGAAGAAAGAAGAACATAATTTAGTCATCGCGCACAATTAGCGAACGTTAAGGTCGCAGAGGAACAATATATGAAATTAAAATAGAGGGCTCTAGATAGCATCATGGTTTTCTAAGGGGGAGTGGTATGCTAGTTGCTATGTTCGAGGTATGATCAAGAGAAATGTTATATTCATTGCTCTTGGCTTCCTAAGGTACTGTCTACTACTAATAAGACAATGATCTAAGTTTATAGTTCTAATATTATCTCACCATAAGAGTTAGGTCCAGCCCTAATATTTAACCTTGGATTTCTATTGGTTCCTCAATACTAGGGTCAAACAATATGGTCAAATTTTAAACTAATCCTAGTAGTGTTTATACTACTCTCAAGTATTCATAAATATATCAAGGGGTAATGGTAACCAATCTATAGATAAGGGCGCTAGGATTCACTAGGTATTCGGATCTTAGTGATGTGTCAATACTCTATAGTTGTATTCTTAATAGTAATATTACCCTACTTATCATCTAACAACAGGGACTTCTATATTCTAGGAGAAGGCTATACTCAAGGAACTATTAGGGAAGCACATGAATCAAGCAGGATACAATTATTCAAATAGAATAGATTGGAAGGAAGATAAGTCATAGTCAATAGTGGATGAGATCCTATATTCTAATCCTATTTGCAGGCTTGCTCGGTACAGTAACGTAACCGAGACAATATGCTCTCGACCTGTATGGGCCACCACAAAAATATGTCACGCCCCAGTCCCAAAAATACGTAGGACTAGGACACGTAAGCATGTCAGCCGCATGGATATGGCAACTCCAATATATGGAAACCAAATCTATACGTACGCTGTAATATGAATATCAAATCCACAAGTGGTATAAAATGTATTACAAGTCACAGGGTATAATCTAAATCTCATTCACGAAAATCAAATATAATTAAATAACCAACATCTATGAAACTAGATCTCAATAAAAAGTATCTAAGGATGATAGTTGGATGGAAACAAATCCACTACCAACTCGAATATAAGAGCAAATACAATATGAGTACAACATAATAAATACTATATAAGAATACCAGCTATTAATTATGGGCTCGAAGGGAAGACATCCTCGAAACATAAGTAACCATCCGAATTTGCGCTCCTGCGAATACTCAAGAACATATACACCTGGCAGGGGACCAGGTCCTCAGAGGGACATAACAAGATACTTAAACACATGCCAATAAAGTACTGAAATAAATATCCAAAGGGGTCGCCTATCCGTCTAAGTGAATGCAGTTAAGAACAACTTTCCCAATGCTTGGGCTATCTGGCTAAAATGGGATTGGCATGGTTCTCTTGGAGATCCAGGGGCCTATAAAGGTACGTCGTCTTTTGAACGACGGAGGCCCGCCTGATAATATATAATATATAGTGGTCATCATGACCGCGCATCTCCGGCGGAGCGTACGGGTTACACAAGGAAAGTGCAACAGATCCCACACACCTTACTTGTTGTTCTCTCCACCCCATTCTCTAAGCATGTCACATCTATGACACGATAATACCTCTAATAACTGCCAAGTCTACTAGCATGCAAAATTTCTAACAGCAGTTATTCCTAACGCACGACCCACACGTACAGGAGGCCAAACCTGCACGCAAGTCCGTGATCTATATGAGACTCATAAGTGTAACAACTGTGTTACGACAAATAAACCTAATGATGCTACATGATAATAGGGTAGTCTCATAAACAGGGTCAATGCAAATAGTTAAATAAAAATATATCGCGACGACACCATCGCGCGCATTTTATACAACAGTTAAAATATATGAACTAAAGACAAAAAAAAGATGCATGCAATCATATGGAATATGAATAGCAGTACAATGGTAAGGTATACTTGCCTGCTCTGAAAAAGGATGAAATCACAACTCAAGGCGTCGTCCGATCTACCCGTCATATAAATTAAACAAGTTAGGTTACCAAAGTGGGTGAATAGGTTCCTCCATTTTAATAAATTTTTAATTCTGAATAAATAACCTAAAATAGTATTTTAATTTGATTATAATCTGATTTTATTGTTAAACCCTAGTTTTGGTCCAAAGAAATTCAATTTTACGAATTTGTGATCCATGATACACAAATCGAGGCAATCCGTTGACCAAAAAGTCAACCAACTCAAATCCTAGATTTGTGTGTGAAATTCTATATATTTCAACACTGTATGAATGCTGGAATTGATAGTTTCATAAAATCATAAGTCGGTAAAGAGTTATGGCCACAAGGGCGCACATATGACAGTTTTCGGTGGTTTCCTATTTACGTCTAAGTTGCATGAATTTTACAGTAGAATAAAATTATATTTTAAATTATGTAAAAATACTTTTTTAGAAGTTCATCATGTTAGCTTTTCTAAACTTTAAACGGTTTGTAATTCCGAGTTCGGGATATCCCAAAATCTCAAAAATACGAAAATGCGTCTATTTTCGGACAGCTGGCACTTTCGAAATATTCTGGAAAAATAGGTTCTGAAATTACTGAAATAATTTACATATTCAGAAAACTAACCTTTATATGATTCAAAAAAAAAAATTGGAGCACGTTTGGAGTCCGGAGCTAGGAGATATCGTCTTTTTAAGTCGTCATAACTAATAGAAAATGAGGCTGAATTTATGACAAATTTTGACTGTTTTTGAACGAAAAAGAGAGGAGTTTTGGGAAGAAAAATATGAAACATGAGTTTATTTTATAAGTCTAATATGTATTTATAATGTTGGAGACTATTTAATTTAATACGAGTAGGATTGGTTAATTTGGATATGATTAGGATCAGTTTAAATAAGGATAGGATATGCATGAAGTTATTTTCCTAGTAGACTCAGGATTTGAATTAATTTAAAATAGAGTTTGAGTTCATCTCAATAATTTATAATCTTAAATATAATTAAAGATAATACAAATAATTTATATATAATCTTATTAATATCTATTAACACTAAATTAGCTCTATCTAACATTAAGACTTTATATATCCAAATAAATCCTCAATAATTCCAAAAATCCAATAATTACTTAAAATCCTAAATAAATTATAGAAAAATATATTTAAATATTTTAACTCTAAAATAAATGTTTAGTAGTAACAACATTCAAGTATGGTCTCATAGTAAATCATGGAAGTCCTAAAAATTTATGTTTCCTAAGTTTTAATTACCAAAAATTCTAGAAAATCTCCAAAATCTAAAATAACCTAAAATAATTCTATATAAATATTTATATAAGTAAATATATCAAGAAATTTATTTTCTAATTAACTAAGAGAATACTCTAAAGAAATTCAACATCTATAATAAATATAATAATATAAAATACACACAAAATATCTATTTTTGGGTGAGGGGGTTTACATACAGTATAGCAAGTGAACAGTGTACTATGGAGTATACATATATCGTTCTACTCGAGGCATAACGGAGTCTAGTTGCACAAGGCAAGGGAGCATACGAGGGTCTAATTATAAGCAATATTTTATTTCCATGTTCTAACCCAAGCAATACAAGTTAGGATTATTCCTTTAGCTAGGAGCATTATATTCTTATTAGCATACAGGGGGTGATTCACCTAGCGACTAGCATGAAATATCCATAATTTTAAGTGTGCTGGCTAAGCAGAGACAAGTTCATCATAGCCACCCACCTTAGCGATGGTTCGCCTCGGTCGAGCGATACTCCGAGCAAGCCTCTGAAAGTCTAAACTGGAACTCCTGAAGGGCAAAGTCTGGAAATCCTCTTGCCTCAAACGAGTATTCTCGCTGAAGCAAAGTGGGTCGGGACATTGTGCTTTTGTCGTTTGAATCGGCAGTCCGCTTGAGCGCAATGGGTTATTACAGTTGTTGGACATAGGCTTGACTGTTGGTTTGTAGTAGTAACCCCTCATGTCTTACAACTTTACCGTATATGTGGAGTACCAGTGTGCTCTAAGTATACATAGCTGGCCTTGTCAGCCCCGCCCTCCAGTATTCTAGTTCAGGGGCGTAATATGTCACCTTCTAAACTTGACCAGTTATATCAGCATGTTAAAGAGTTGAAGGCAAAGAAATTTATTCGTACTAGTTGATCACCATGGGAAACCCCAGTAGTATGATGGATTGACCTGATTATGTATTGACTATAGGAAGTTGAATGCAATAACAATAAAGAATAAGTATCCCTTACCTAGGATTGATGATAAGTTTGATCAGTTGAGTGAAGCCAGAGTATTCTTTAAGATTGATCTATGATCCAGATATCATCAGGTGCGAGTAAGGGAAGAAGACAAACCGAAGACAACATTCAAGTCACGATATGGACATTACGAGTTCTTAGTAATGCCATTCAGATTGACCAATGCACCAACAGTGTTTATGGATTTGATAAACCGATCTTCTTGCCCTATTTAGATTAGTTTTTGGTAGTGTTTATTGACAATATCCTGGTGTACCCCCATAATAAAGAAGAACATAAAGATCATCTAAGGAAGGTGTTGTAGACTTTGAGGGAGCACCAGTTGTATGCGAAACTTAGCAAGTGCGAGTTCTGGTTAGATCATATTTCATTCTTGGGACACATCATCTCGGGAGAAGAAGTATCAGTGGATTCCAAAAAAGTTGAGGCAGTAGAGAATTGGCCAGTCCTGAAGATCGTGGCAGATGTGCGCAGTTTTCTTGGATTAGCAGGGTACTACAGAAGGTTTGTGTCAGACTTTACAAGAATCTCAGTATAAATGACCCGGTTGACTCGAAAGGACGTTAAGTTTATATGTTTAGCAAAATATTAGGCATCTTTTAAAGAACTAAAGAAGAAGTTGATCTTGGCACCAATCCCGATGCTTCCAGTAGGATCAGAAGGGTTCACAGTGTATTATGATGCATCAAGGAAGGGTCTTGGATGTGTTTTGATACAGCATGGAAGAGTGATAGCATATGTATCATGGCAACTTCGGGATCACGAGAAGAATTATCTGACTCACGACGAGTTGGCAACAACGGTGTTTGCGCTCAAGTTGTGGAGGCATTACTTGTACGGTGATCGGGTAGAAAGATTTATAGATCATAAGAGTTTGAAATACGTATTCACCCATAAGGATTTGAACATGAGGTAGAGGAGATGGCTGGAATTATTGAAGGATTATGACGTAGAACTTCAATACCATTAGGGCAAAGCTAATGTAGTGGCAGATGCTCTTAGCATGAGAGATGGTACATTTTTTCTGACAACGTATAAGCATATCCTAGAAGATCTTCGAGAGATGGGCATTGAGATAGTGTTTCCACAAGATGAATGAGTCTTGGATAGTTTACAGATACAGTCCACTTTGGTAGACAGGATCAAGGAGGCTCAAGCAGGAGATTCACGGATCCAGGAGTTATGAGCAGAATGCGAGTCGGGACTCAGGAAAGAGTTGACTATTCATAGCGATGGGACGTTGAGATTTGGAACTCGTCTCTGTGTACCGAGTGGGGATATATGATAAGAGACCATGACTGAGGTCCATAATTCCCAGTATTCTATCCATTATGGCAGTACAAAGATGTTAAGTGACACTTCTGGTGGAACATGATGAAGGAGAGATACCAAGTTTTGTATCCTAATAACTGATATTTTAGCAAGTGAATGCAGAGAAGCAGAGGCCAGCATGATTTTTACACCCGCTCCCCATTCTAGAGTGGAAATGGGAGCATGTTACTTTGAACTTTGTGATCGATTTACCTAGATCCCCGATGGAACGAGATATAGTTTGGGTGATAGTGAATTATCTCACTAAAGTGGCACATTTCCTTCCTTTCAGAGTTGAACAGTCTATGAAACAGTTGGCAGATATAAATATACGGGAGATTGTGAGGCAACATGGTGTACCAGTGAGCATAGTGTCAGACCGAGATTCGAGGTTCACTTCTCATTTTTCGAGGAGCTTACATGGGAGTGTAGAAGCATAAAAAATTATGCAGGCCGCAAAGAGTTCATGCCCTCCCTAAAATATGAAACCAAGTTGCAGAGAAGCCACATGCGGCCTGAACAACCAAGCCGCAGATGAGTCACATTCGGCCCGATCAACCAAAGGTGTAGAAGCTGCATAGTATACTCTATGCGACCTGAATAATCACAGAGCATGGAGATGCATAAGACTCCCTGACACATTATTAGATGTCTGTCAGACTCCCTATCACATCACTCATCACACTGAGACGCTTGGAGACTCGCGAGTACGGTGGATCAAAAAAAGACAAAGTTATATCAACTCATTAATGGCCTCGACAGACGTGCCATGCCATGTGCTCACTCATATGCGACTATATACCCATGCAATCTCATCATCATGTGGCCAAAGAGTCCACCCGAACAAGGCCAAACGATAGCACATATGCGGCCACAATACCATGCGGCCAGAGTGTCCATCCAACCAAGGCCAAACGAGAGCACGTATGTGGCCATAATGCCATACGGCCAAAGTGTCTATCTGACCGAGGCCAAATGAGGGCACATCTGAGACCACAATACTATGCGGCCATGACATTATGTGACTCTTGACTTACAGGATCTTTTTATTCTAACAGAAACAGATTTCTCGTACGGTCAGTGCTGACTACGTGTCCAGCCGACCAAGTCACACACACAACGGGTTAAAAATAATCTCGAGATATCATCAACAGCGGATCCCAATCAAAGCTATGTAGCAACATGTCCATGACATACGATAATAGTTGTAACCGTATTATGTTGAAGGAGCCCCATGCGGCCACCAAACAGAAGCATATGCGGCACCTATAGTCCATCAACATGATGGCTATAAATAGGAACAACTTAGACGTTCCAAAAGGCTAGTTTTTCTATTTCGGAGACCATACAAAGGCGGAGCTACGTACGTGCACACAAGCTCGAGAGAGAGAAGAGAAGAGAGCATCATCATTCCCCTCGTTATACCGTCAACGGAGTAAAGGAGCCATTATATCGTTCGATCTCCATCGTCACACTACACAGATTAAATATTGAACTTAGATCTTCTGCTTAGGATTTCTTTGTACGTTTGTTTGTTATTAAATAAAAGTGTACCCAAACTCACTTGTAATGGCGAATAAGATGGCGACTCTGCTGGAGACTACCTTCTCCTCTGATGAGAATACAGTGATGCTCTAATGCGGCCAAATTGGGATCCACCCAGAGGATATTGGTGGTACACTTTGACCAACAAGCGTTTGAAGAAATGCTCTTACGGGACAGCGTGAGTCCTTCTCCAAGGCTAACAAAGCTTAAGAAGACCCGCAGGATATGGGTAGCAAAGACCGTTGTGCCTCACCCAACTGTGGAGCATGCGCTCCCGCTTCTCTCTCTGTTGTTGAAGACGCACACCATAGGTCCACCCAGGCTGACCCTGTCCATACAGCAGTCAAGGCTGTGAAGAAATATGTTCAACGCCTAAACTCTAGCAAAAGAAAACACAATGATGCCAGAAGTTTGGGTGCTGAGGCATGTTCTATGTGGACACAACAGAAGTCGCATAAGTTGGCAGCCGCAGGCAAAAGTCGACATGCGAACCAATCGTCGTTCGCAGACAAATGTTGACATGTTCTAGCACAGTAGCAGAACCTCCATCTTTGATCAAATTTCATGCAACGCTGACTCTATGCGCCTTGCTGAGAAAGGAAAAGATGTGAACTTGGACCCTTCATACTATGCACCGGCGCGTGCTAGCAAGAAGAAGTCTAGGGCAATGCGAGCTCGCCAAGCTCAAGCAATTGCTCATTCGACCGACCGCTAGCAGACGCCGCTTACTATGTATACCCCTGATGGAAAGTCAAACAAAATCGGCCCATGCGTCCAGCCCGAAGTGGAAATCGGACATGGTCGGTCTAAAGAGTCTTCCGTTGGCAACTTGGGGTAAGTTTTTGTACGAACCCCAGGCCAGTAAGCTTGGTTCATAGACCATATGAGATATGATGAACAAAATATAGCAGATGCTCATCATATGACTCATTTAGTAAAAAAGTTTAAAATCATTATAAATGATACTCATTTAAGTAACTATAGAACCATTGTCATGAGACATTTAGATAGAATAACCCAAGTTATGTCTAAACACATTACTAGATATCGTGGAGATTATCCGAAAATAAATGCTATTACCTCCAATCCTTGGATTGATGATATACTAAACTCTGATAACATCCTAGATATGGAAATTTCTAGTACATCTCTGGACAATATTGATTTAGCTTTAGAATTCGCTGATCATCCTATTGAATATAATATCTGGGAGGATTTTCTAAATAATGAAAATAACTTTCCTTGTAATAAGGAAAAGGATAATTTTCCTAATATCAATATGATCATAACTATTGATTTACAATCTAAAGCACAATTACATATTTCTGTGCCATCAACAATATGTATTCCAGGCTATCAAGAGTTTACTATTCATGCTCTTTTTGATACATGAGCTGAAGTTAGTTTATTACAGGAATATTTTATTCCTAAAAACCTTCGCTTGCAATTAGACAAAAAATGAAAATTAAATAATTTTATGGGACGACAGGTCCAAGTTAATCATAAAGTAAAAGACCTACACATCGATTTTCCAGATATACATGGTACAACAAAAGATTATGATTTTGATTTCGTTCTTCTACCAAAAGAATTTGATATGGATTGTATATTGGAATAGATAATCTACAACATTATCCACCATCTAATACTCATTATATTAAATTTGATAATATTTCTATCCCTCGAGTACCCTTTATTGTACCAATGGCCGACATATTCCAACATACAACACAACATGATAATTTTCTACCACCAATTCATATGGTTGATAAAATTGCTGAACAAAATATCGCTAAAAAAATGATAAATTTTGTACATACAATGTTTTGGTTACAAATAATTTTACTAAGGTCATTCATGGGATGCTTGAACCACTCTATATGGACAATCCATTGAAATGGTTTAATAAAGCACCTAGGTTTTGTAAAATTGAACTCATGGATATTTATAAAGACTTCAAAGTTTGAGTAAATAGCATCATGGTTACTCCCACTGATAAACAAGAATTTGCCACACAGATTGGTGAATTACTTAAAATTAAAACTTATAAAAAAAAGCTTTAGTCCTCATTCTTCTCCTGCCTTTTAGTAAGAAATCATGCGAAGATAAAACGAGGAAAACCTAGAATGATTATAAACTATAGAAAGCTAAATAGTTACACAAAATTTCATGGTTTCTTTATTCCCTCTGCTGAAAACTTAATTAAGCAGATTCAATGAGCTAAATTTTACAGTAAGTTTGATGCCAAATCAGGCTTCTGGCAACTCAAACTACAGGATAAAACCTTAATTGAGTTAACAGCCTTTAGCTGCCCTCAAGGTTATTTCGAATGGTTAGTTATGCCTTTTGGATTAAAAAATACAACTAAAATCTTCCAAAAATAGATGAATTCTATCTTTGGACACTTAGACTATGTTGTTGTTGTTTATATTGATGATATTTTAGTCTTTTCTAAAACAGAGGAAGAACACAAACATCATCTTCTTTCTATTGTGCAACTTTTACTTGATAATGGTATTGCTCTAAGTCCCAAGAAAATAGAACTCTTTAAAACTGAAATCGACTTTTATGGAAAATTTATTAAAAATGGACAGATTGAACTTCAGCAGCACATATATACAAAAATAAGATATTTTCCTGAAACCTTTAAAACCCTAAAGGAGTTACAAAGTTTTCTCGGCCTTCTTAATTATGGAAGAAAGTTTATTCCATATCTGTCTGCAAAGATTAAAAAACTACAAGAAAGATTAACTAAGGAACATGCTAATTATAAACAAATTACAGGTAAACAACCCCGTAAATGAGATACTAGTAAAATTTATATTTCTTTGCTTCCCGAGGAGCAAAAAGAAATTACTATAATCAAAGAAATGATTAAAGATCAAAAAATTCTCTATTTTCCTTTAGAAGATGAAAAGGTGATATTACAGACCGATGCCTCTGACAACTTTTGGGCAGGTGTTCTTATTACCAAAAATAAAGAAATTATGGCTTATACATCGGGAAAATTTTCTAAAACGCAATTCAAGTATGCCACGTATAATAAAGAATTATTAGCAATTAAACTTGCTATTAAAAGTTTAAAATTTTATCTTATTTATAGAAATTTTATATCTAGACTGATAATAAATCCGTTTCTTAGTTCCTTAAGAAACGAACCATCAATAACCCAGAGAAAAATCTAAGAAGAATTAGGATTGCTATGTATTTGGAGATATTCAATTATGAGGTAGAATATATTCCAGGATATACTAACTATCTTGTTGACACTCTTACCAGATTATGAAACATGGACGAGGATGAATTAAGTCATTTCAAGAAGATGCTTGACGCAATGAAACGGGAGGAAGAATTCAAGGAGGTCAATTCCAAAAAGCATAAGGGAATTTCCAGTACAAACACTGAACATGTTAGGGCGAATAGCCAGAAACCAGTAGTTTCTAGGGTGAATAACCCGCAAACTTTTCTAAATAACCAAGCAAGGGTGAATAACCCACAGACAATGGTGAATAACCAAACCAGGGTGAATAACCCTTAAAATACGGTGAATAACCAATCCCGGGTGAATAACCCACCATGACTGTTGAATAACCAGATCAGGGCCACAACCAATGCCCAAGTTTTTCCCATGCAAAGGCAATTTGCTAATGTTCTGATATAAGACTGGTATAACAAAAACTTGAGAAAAGACGCTTGGGATGTCTTCAAAAAATGTTACCGAGCGCTTTTGTGATGGTAGAGGTAGTGTGGGATTAGGGTTAGGATTTTATTTTACACATATATATGCAAATATGAGAGAGAGGGTGGGGATTTCTATACACGCGGGGGGAGGGGGGTGGGTTAGTTTGCTGTGTACGGGTAGGTTTTAGGATTTGGTTTTGGGTTAGCGGGTTTCGGGTTATGGGTTTGGGTTAGGGTTTAGGATTTAGGTTTAGTTCTCTCTCTCTCTCTCTCTCTCTCTCTCTCTCTCTCTCTCTCTCTATATATATATATATATATATATATATATATATATATATATATATAAGGCCACTAAAAATAGTTTTAGACCTCAATAAATTCTAAAAAATTACAATACACTAATAATAGTTGTACACCAAAAATATATTTTCTGCATAATATTAATAATTAATTAAATATATATAATTATAAAACCATGAATATTATATATTATAATTAGCTAAAAATAAATAAAATATTTACCTTAATCACAAAAATTTTAAAATACCAAAAATATTAAAATCTAAAAATCAGGGTGCTTACAATCTACCCAACTTATAAAAATTTTGTTCTCGTAATTAAAAATAAACATAGTAGAAAATATTTTAGTTAAGAAGGTTGCACTAAAGATGGGGACGCAGTTACTAAATAGAGTCCTAGTTTGACGTCGCATTCTAAGAATAAGGGTACACTTACTCAAGGCTCTAACCAACTTATAAGAATGAAGTTGCAGCAGGACTATAGTCACGATCATATTTTTAAGGATTTTTAGAAAGCCTAACTTCAAAGAGAGATTCGAGATGGTAAAAATTTTGTGACCGTTGTCACAGCCTATTAAAGAAAATCTATGTACTACCATGGCGTTAATGAGTCAATAACTCTATAAAGAAAGTTTTATCAGTTCTTCTTGCTTCTAATTAGGCCATGAGTCTATAAGACAATAGGAATTACCATAGCCAAATATAACTAGGGTGAGATGGTACCAAAAAGTTGTTCATTACATATCATGGATGCCGATGAATGGTTCAGCAATAAACGTCAAAAGGTGATATAACTCATTAAGGTATTTTGTATTGTGTAAAGAGTACAAGGGGTTCAATTTAATGTAACACAAGTATCATAGACGTAGATTGGCATAAATGGGGTACGGGTATATCAGTGGTTGGGATATTTGGGTTGCCTATGTATAATTTGATTCAATTGCAACGGAGTTGGATATAGGGTTTAGAAGGAGATATGGCACGATTGTTGTGGAGTCTATATGGAGCATGGGTGTGTATATTTGGAAGTAACAGTTGTGTCATCAGTGAGTAGGTTCCAGTTAGGCTCATGAATGTCAAGGTTGCCGGAAGAATTGAGTCGGTGTTGAGTATTAAAATTAACCGCAACAGAAAAAGATATCTATGTGTCATGTGTGTACAATTGTATCGCGAATGTCGTACGACTAAAACAAAACATGGAAAGGCCAGTTTGTGAGTGATAGTCAGGTCATAGATGTAGAGTGACTATTCTAGGTCATAAAGGAAAAGTTGTTGGAAAGGGAAGGATAGTGTTGTGCTCCAAATATCCGAGCCACAACAAAGGGTATCAAGGATACAGAAATTAAATAGGCAATTTAATCCATTTAAGATTAACCTAATTAATACCAAAATAAATTTAAATTTACCCTGAATTTTTAGAAATAACCCTACACTAAAACCAGGGGCTACGATCTACCCAACTTATAAAAATTAAGTTGGTAACCCAAAATAAGGTCACGGTCCTGCTAACAAAATTTCTGGAATGGCCTCTTTTCTAAATAATGTTACAAGAATTCTAGGATTTACTGGCCGTAATCAAGAATTTTCCAAAGGAACCTAGAAACTATCAAGGTGCTATTGATCAACAACTTTATAAGAGAAATTACTACACATCTATTACTGCTCTTGTTTAGGTCAAGCTTCTACAAAACAGAAGAAATGACCAAGTCAAATCTAACTAAGGCAAGGTGGTAGAGAGGCTTCGATCATTGATTGACATTGATGACGAAGAGACCAAAAATTCAGGCCACGATAAGAAGAATTTTTGATAAGTCTACATGGTTGAATAAGGCACGATTAGGCAGGTATTTGGAGAATCGAGTCATGGTGACTAGATCAAGGGAATTAGAGTAGAAAAGAACAGATATATATGGTGATATGGATATTAACACAAAGAGTAGTACCAACTAAGGGATTAATTTTGTAATTAAGGCACAACTAGAAAAAGAGGAAGGATCTACTCATTGTTATAATTGGAAAGATCATTGTTGCAAAAAGCACGAGGCCATATATACAACACAAGATAAGAATTTGATAGGAAGGACAGGAATGCAGTCGAGGGGGTAATACAACTAATCCTTAAACTCAATACTATATTCAATTCTCATGCTAACAATCTACACTAGCTCTAGAATATAGGAATAACCTATCTATCTACCCTACTAAGGGTAACCATCTTCTCAAAACTTTATATCCAGCATGTCTTCTTTCGCCTTGACAAGGATCTGCTTCTGGAGGAAATACCGAGCATGAACGTCAATCTCTCTGAAATAGGGAGAGATGATAAACAATAATAAAGATATCGAGGTAATAAACGAGTATAATTATGAAGTCCAAGGGTGTAAACTCCCTTGACCAGATTCCAGTATTTTTAGGATTATTTTTAACAATTTAGGATTTATGGCAATATTTTAATTTATTTTGCTTACATATCCTATTGATTTGTGCACCTGTCCATCACCGAATTATTTGGAGCTTTACATTGACTGTTATCCCCGAACAAAGTTTACATACCTCTCATAGACCTGCTAGTCTATTTTTCTAAACCTTGTGCAACTCCCAGATGCTCTGTTTTGTGCCTCATTTTAGACGCACAAATATCGTTACAAACGTACGTATTTAAATTTCCAGACCTGTACCCACCTCTGTACCAATAGAGATTTGAGGCCAAACATGTACCTGTTTTGCCCAAACAAAAATATGTTATTATTCTACACTGAGTATACTACATTTAGTATATTGACACCGCATTAAAATTATGGCCCTACCTGCCTCTAAATAATTAGAGAACACCATGCGCAGTATTTATTAATTAATTAAATAGATGACCATATCCCCCAAGAAAACCAAGCCCAGTCCCTGCCCAGACTCACCCCCAACCCCCCAGGGCCCTCACAGAGTAATTTCCCTCAGTTCTGTGCATTTTAACATTTTCAGGAATCGGATGTTTTTCCCAGACAATTTTGTAATTGCGCAATTTTTCAAAATAGGACCTTTATGCAATTTATAAATTTTCAGGGACTTTTCTGCAAATTTGCAGTGTGAGGTGTCACCCCCTCATTGAAAGGTGAACCTGCACCGTCCATTTGGAAGCGGGACCCACCCGAAAATATCCACAAAATATCCTATATGTGAAATTACCATTTTACCCCTAATTTAATTTCTATAAAAGAAAAGAAACCCAAACCCTAACCCTAACCCTAACCCTAACCCTAGCCGTCAGCTACCCCCCCCCCCCGCTGGAGCAGCTCTGCCTCCCCCCCCCCCCCCGCGGTGAGCCGACCCCCCCCCCCCGCCGGTGAGCTCCGCCCGCCCCTTCCCGACCTCCTTCTCCTCCTCCGCCACTCGCCATCACCACCATCGACTCTCCTCTTCCCCTCTCGACTGAACACCCCCGACCTTCGCCTCCCCCGCGGTGGGTCAACCCCCCCGCCGGCCTCGACCTCCTCCACCTCCTCCGCCACTCGCCACCACCACCAACCCATCACGACCACCACGCCACTCTCTTCCACTCGACCTTGTCTCCTCCTCTCCACTCCCGCTGCCATCCACAGAGCCACCGCCACCGTCACCACCAACTCCACTCCCCGTCGATTTACGCCACCACCGCCATTCGCCATCACCACCAACTCCACTCCCCGAGCTCCGCCCGCCACCCCCACAGCAGCCACCCCGAGCCCTTTCCCCTCTCGACTGAACCCCCCCGCCGGCCTCGACAGCCACCACCCCTCCCTGTCCTCCACCTCCCCCTCCTCGAGCTGCTTCCCCTTCACCTCCATCAACGACCTCGACCTCCTCCTCCTCCTCCCTGTCCAACGTTTCCCGACCCCGGCCACCTAGGGGCCTTAGTCGCCACCAGAGTTCAGTCCCCCGCTCGAGCTTCCCCAAGCGACCGGAGCAGCAGCGGCCTCCCCGACTCGCAGCCCGACCTCGCCACCCTGAACTTGCACCGCTCTCCGCCTGGACTCTAACACGGACGCGACTGAACCCTAACCCAGGACACAGCGGCCCTGCAGAATCGGACACAGCAGCGGCTGACCCGGACACGGCAGATTCAAATCAGGACACAGCACAGTGACCGGACACAGGAAAATCTCGTTCTACGGAGCCCTGTTCAGGTAACCCGTTCTCTCTCCTCGTTGTTCCATTTTTTATTCCGCCAGTTGTGACACGTAGGCTGTGTAACCCTCTCAATGCCCGTATAACCCGCTCGGTGCATCGCGTCCTGTGGCGATAGCGAAACGCGATCCAAAAACAGGAAAAACAATATCTCGTTTGACCCCAGAACTGAGTACCCTCCGCCAAATGGGACGACTTGGTCGTACGTAGTCTTCACCGAAACATGCGCGCAGTTGATACGGACGTGCAGGATTTTGCAGAAGTTGATTTGGATGTGCGTGCACACCGGAATCAACGCGTATCCGCCGACAACGTCCCGTATCTGCCTATTCTGGAACACGCTGTAACTTTGTGTACGCACGTCGGATTGAAACAAAACTTGCACCATCGGACTCGTAGCAATATGCTGGTCCTGTGACCCAAGTTTGGTTCGATTCTGAGAACGTTGACAAATTTCCGTATCGTAGGCCCCACGGCTCCACTTGACGGGCGATTTTGTGATCGGCTCATCGAAATACAGTTCTGGACATTCCGTTGGGTTCGTATCGACATTCTGGACTTGTTGATACTAAGTTGGACAAATTTGGAGAACATAGTCCCTGACACATTTTTCGGTGCAAGACGGGCCCACTTGTGGATCCCGTATTGACCAGAAACTGTATTTTTCCCCTGTGTCCAAATTGGACGAAAGGGTAGTATTTTCTAGCTATTTGACTTATTCTAGGAACGTTGGTGATGTTTATTTTAGCATCCGGAGACGTTCATTCTGAGGCCATAGTTCTGGCTTTTGGCATTTGACATCTGGACATTATATTTTACAGCTCTCTTGTCAGGCAAGTATACCTTGCCTTGTTGTACTGTTTAAATTCAGTTATTGTTAGTTACATATTTATTTATTTTAATATAAATGTGTGCGTCCGAGAAAACTCGGGTGCAGTTAACGAAGGCGTTGACGTTAGGATTTGTATCTGACCTAGTGTCTAGTGGACCCACCTAAAGTTGTGGAGTTATTGGTATGACTTCCCAGGCCTTGACACGTATCAGTACACGTCACAGAGTGAGTTTATATAGGGACACGTGCCTCATGCGTGACTGGCCATCAGTATGAGCAACACATGTAACGGTATTAGCTTAGTTGTTTATTTCGATAGAGACTTGCATCATAGTATGAGATGTCCACATCATTTTCATGACTTGTATATCTACATTGGGCGGGGAAGACATCTAGTAGGCGTTTGGGACACCCCCTCCTTATATATATTCCTGTTACCATGCTCCTAGGAGATGGGGTATTATAGTATATTCCTGTTACCATGCTCCGAGGAGATGGGGTACTATAGTATATTCCTGTTACCATGCTCCTCGGAGATGGGGTATTATAATATATTCCTGCTACCGATGTGTCTGGGGGCATATGACACATATACTAGCCAGTCCCGACGATTGGTGAATTATGTCAGCATATGTCAAGCCTACACATTCCTATGCGTACTACAAGGTCTTCAAATTGCATTCACTTAGATGGTTAGCACACCCCCTTTATTTATTCAGTATTTACATTATGGCATACTTCTATGTATCTTGTTATGTCCCTCTGAGGACCTGGTCCCTTTCCAGGTGTAGATGTTTCTGAGTATTCATGGGAGCGCAGATCCGGACAGGCTGCTTATATTTCGAGGAGATCTTCGAGCCTCATGATGGTTAGATGTTGTATTTATATAGGGTTTATCTTGTTCATTTTATATTCTATTTCGGCAGTGGATTTGTTTACATCCGACTGTCATTCTTTAGATACTCTGTATTGAGATCTAGTTACCTGGTGATTGGTTATTCCTGTATATTTGATTTCTGTGGATGAGATTTAGATATTATCCTGTGACTTGTGATTAGTTTTACCACTTGTGAATTATTGTTCATTATACAGCGTATGCACGTATATATGGTTTCCATATATTGGAGTTGCCATATATACGGGCGGCTGGCATGTTTACGAGTCCTAGTCCTACATATTTTGGGACTGGGCGTGACAAAGGGCGATTATGAAATGCTAAGAAATTATCAAATCAGTTGTGGATTAAGATATTAATACTGCTAATCCTGATTACAGGCTCACTCGGTACCGGAAAGTAATCAAAATAATTTAATCAGGATCTGCATGGGCCACCATAAAAATATGTCACGCCCCAGTCCCAAAATACGTTGGACTAGGAATACGTAACATGCCAGCTACGCATTCGACCAGACTCTGGTCTGACTCGAATGCGTATAAGATGTATTATAATGGTCACTATCTAAATAATCAAGTAAATATGAATATCTATGCCTCAATCCATAATGAACAAAATACACAAGAATGAGCTACATGTGCTAAAGTCGGCCGGCCAGTAACACACAAACTCGAATAGACTCGAGAAAGAAATATGAGTCTATAAAATAGGCTACATCAGCAGATGAATAAATAATATGAATAAATAAATATAACTCCGGTAGATATGATATAAGTACATGGTACTAATGCCTGCAAAATAAGCAACACACATCAATAACTCCAGGCAATCTCCACAATGGTCTATGCTGCAAAACTGGCAAGGGACCAGGTCCTCAGAGGGACGTAATAAGGTACAAGAAACAACATGCCAAAGTAAAAGAATATAATGCCACATACTCAAGGGTAAACTAATATAACCATCTAAGTGAAATGGAAGTGAGAGCATCACTAGTACTCAGGCTGAAACCACTACAAGCTCTGTGTCAGGGAGCCGGTAGCAGTAATATCACGTAATGGGCCAAGCTTTGGAACAAAGACTAAAGCACCTAAATAATAAAGTATATATATATATATATATATATATGTAATTAGCCCGTAGCCTGTGTGTCTCTCCCCACCCAATGTAATCACATATCTCATGTCCACAATGTCTCATGTCCATAATACACAAGATTATAACCTCTAACTAGTACAACGAGTCATAATGATATCTATGTATATGTAAGTCTCATGTCACGAATCCTGTAATCCTATATATAATCACCATAAATAACTCAAAAAAGATTCTGTCATATGAAATAGTGTCAAATGTCCTAGGGTATGGCGTACTTGGTAAAGCAAGGACGTAAAAATAGGATCGTGGAATCAACTCTCTAAGTGACGTTACACGACTCCGCGTACGGCGTTGACACCCGAATCTTGTTCGGACGGTAAGCAATGTCTCACTGTCCTAGGGTAAATACACACATCAAATAACTATAATAGCTAAATAAGATAATAAAGGCAAGAAACTGTGATACATCATGACAAGGTATACTTGTCTGGATTCTGAACTCCATCAATTGCTCCTGGAAAAGTAGAATCTGCATGTACACCTATGAATGATGAAATAAACTTCACCATTATTCTCAAAATACTTGAAATATCTAGGATTGACTACCCATAAGTCCAATTTGGACACAGGAGCAAAATTGATAATTTTGGGTCAAAACGGGATCCACATATGGCCCATTTCGCACCGTAAAATGTGCCAAAGACAAAGTTCTTCAAATTCGTCCTACTTAGTGTCTACGAGTCCACAACGATGATACAAACCCAACAAAATATCCAAAACTAGATTTCGATGAGCCAATCACGAAATCGCCCGTCATGTGGAACCGTGGGGCCCACAAAACGATATTTCGTCAACGTTCTCAGAATTGAACCAAACTTGGGTCACATGACCAGCGTAACACTGTGAATCTAATGGCAAAAGTTTTATTGCGAAACGACAAGCACACACAAAGTTACGGAGAGTGTCAGACAGGTCGATACGGTACTTTTCGACGGATACGCGTTGATTCCGGTGTGCATGCACATCCAAATAAAGTTTCGCAAAAACCCATACATCCGCATTGACGATATGCACCTTTCGGTGCAACTCGCACACGATGAAGTCTCCTCGTTTATTGGGACTTATCCGGAATAGCAAAATTTTGGGTATTTTACAAAAAAAAAAAATTTGGTCGTTTTTGAACCAGAATAATTTAACCATTAAAGCAAACTAATTAAAACTAAAAAAAAAGTTAAAATCTTGGTTATATGGTAAAGAAGTCCCTTCAATTATATTTTGAAAATAATTAACGATTTGGTAGAAAATTGGACATGAACAGGGATACTTGGACTGAATTTCTGAACTATTTTCGAACAATTCTTCGGCCAACTTTCGGTCGATTTTTCGATCAAATTCGGGTGCCTAAATTCGTTCCACTTGAAGAAAAATCCTGGAGGGTTAGGTTATGAACATACCAGCGAAGACGGGACATAAATCAGACGAGCGAGGAGGGCGAAGGTTGCGCGTGAAGGAGGGACCGCAACTGTGCGCTGTGCGTGCGGGGGGACGACGGCGCTGCTCCGGCGCGGCTGCGGGAGATCGCCTGGGTGAAGGCGTGGGTGATGGTAGAGGTGGCATGGGATTAGGGTTAGGGTTTTGGTTTACACATATATATACATATATGAGAGAGAGGGTAGGGGTTCCTGTACACGCGGGGGGGGGGGGGGTTAGTTTTCTGTGAACGGGTAGGTTTTAGAATTTGGATTTGGGTTAGTGGGTTTCGGGTTATGGGTTTGGGCTAGGGTTTAGAATTTAGGTTTAATTCTATATATATATATATATATATATATATATATATATATAGCCACTAAAAAAAGTTTTAGACCTAAATAAATTCCAGAAAAATTATACAATACACTAATAATTGTTGTACACCCAAAAATATATTTTCTGTAAAATATTAATAATTAATTAAATATACATAATTATAAAACCATGAATATTATATATTATAATTTGTAAAATATAAATAAATTTTTATCCTTAATCACAAAAATTTGAGAATATCAAAAATATTAAATTCTAAAAATTAGGGTACTTGCAATCTACCCAACTTTTAAAATTTTTATCCTCAAAATTAAAAATAAACATAGTAGAAAAGATTTTAGTTAAGAATGTTGCACTAAAGATGGGGACGCAGTTACCAAATGGAGTCCTAGTTTGACGTCGCATTCTAAGAATAAGGGTATGCATACACAAGGCTCTAACCAACTTATAAAAATAAAGTTGGCCGCAGGACTATAGTCACGATCATATTTCTAAGGATTTTTAGAAAGTCTAACTTCAAAGAGGGATTCGAGATGGTAAGAATTTTTTGACCGTTGTCACAGCCTATTAAAGGAAATCTATGTACTACCATGGCGTTAATGAGTCAATAACTCTATAAAGAAAGTTTTATCAGTTCTCCTTAATTCTAATTAGGTCATGAGTCTATAAGACAATAGAAATTACCATAGCCAAATACAACTAGGGTGAGATGGTACCGAGAAGTTGTTCATTGCATATCATGGATGTCGATGAATGGTTCAGCAATAAGCGTCAAAAGGTGATATAACTCATTAATGTGTTTTGTATTGTGTAAAGAGTACAAAGGTTCAATTTAATGCAACACAAGTATCATAGACGTAGGTTGGCATGAATGGGATACGGGTATATCAATGGTTGGGATATTTTGGTTGCCTATGTATAATTTAATTCAATTACAACGGAGTTGGATATAGGGTTTAGAAGGAGATATGACACGAATGTTGTAGGGTCTATATGGAGCATGGGTGTGTGTATTTGGAAGTAACAGTTGTGTCATCAGTAAGTAGGTTCCAGTTAAGCTCATGAATATCAAGGTTGCCGGAAGAATTGAGTCAGTGTTGAGTATTAAAATCGACCACAACAGAAAAAAAAATCTATATGTCATATGTGTACAATTGCGTCAAGAATGTCGTGCAATTAAAATAAAATATGGGAAGGCCAGTTTATGAGTGATAGTCAGGTCATAGGAGTAGAGTGACTACTCTAGGTCATAAGAGAAAAGTTGCTGGAAATGGAAGGATAGTGTTGTGCTCCAAATATCCGAGCCACAACAAAGGGTATCAAGGATACAGAAATTAAATAGGCAATTTAATCCATTTGAGATTAACTTAATTAATACCAAAATAAATTTAAATTTATCCTAAATTTTTAGAAATAACCCTACACTAAAACCAGGGGCTACGATCTATCCAACTTATAAAAATTAAGTTGGTATCTAAAACTAAGATTATGGTCCTGCTAACAAGATTTCTGGAATGGCCTATTTTCTAAATAAGGTTACAAGAATTCTAGGATTTACTGGCCGTAATCAAGGATTTTCTGAAGGAATCTAGAAACTATCATGGTACTATTGATCAACAACTTTATAAGAGAAATTACTACACATCCATTAATGCTTTTGTATAGGTCAAGCTTGTACAAAGCAGAATAAATGACGGAGTCAGATCTAACTAAGGCAAGGTGGTAGAGAGGCTTCGATCATTGATTGACATTGATGACGAAGAGACCAAAAATTCAGGCCACGACAAAAATAATTTCTTATAAGTCTACATGGTTGAATAAGGCACGATTAGGCAGGTATTTGGAGAATCGAGTCATGGTGACTAGATCAAGGGAATTAGAGTAGAAAATAACTGATATCAATGGTGATATAGATTTTAACACAAGGAGTGATACCAACTAAGGGATTGATTTTTTAATTAAGACGCAACTAGAAAAAGTGGAAGGATCTACTCATTGTTATAATTAGAAAGATCGTTGTTGCAAAAAGAACAAGGCCATATATGCAACACATGATAAGAATTTGATAGGAAGGATATGAATGCAATTGAAGGGGTAATACAACTAATCCTTAAACTCAATACTATATTCAATTCTCATGCTAACAATCTACACTAGCTCTAGCATATAGGAATAACCTATCTATCTACCCTACTAAGGGTAACCATCTTCTCAAAACTTTATATCCAGCATGTCTTCTTTCGCCTTGACAAGGATCTGCTTCTGGAGGAAACACCGCGCACGAATGTCCATCTCTCTGAAATAGGGAGAGATAATAAACAATAATAAAGATGTAGAGGGAATGAACGAGTACAATTATGAAGTCCAAGGGCGATAATCAAATACTAAGGAATTATCAAATCAGTTGTGGATTGAGATACTAATACTGCTAATCCTGATTATAGGCTCGCTCAGTTCCGAAAAGTAAAAAGTAACCAAAATGATTTAATCAGGACCTGCGTGGGCCACCATAAAAATATGTTATGCCCCAGTCCCAAAATATGTAGGACTAGAAATACATAACATGCCAGCTACGCATTCGACCAGACTCTGGTCCGACTCGAATACGTATAAGCTGTATTATAATGGTCACTATCTAAATAATCAAGTAAATATGAATATCTATGCCTCAATCCATAATGAACAAAATACACAAGAATGAGCTACATGTGCTAAACTCGGTCGCCCAGTAACACACAAACTCGAATAGACTGGAGAAAGAAATATGAGTCTATAAAATTAGGCTACATTAGCAGATGAATAAATAATATGAATAAATAACCAGAACTCTTATAGATATGATATAAGTATCTGGTACTAATGCCTGTAAAACAAGCAACACATATCAGTAACTCTAGGCAAGCTCCACAATGGTCTATGCTGCAAAACTAGCAAGGGACCAGGTCCTCAGAGGGACGTAACAAGGTATAAGAAACAACATGCCAAAGTAAAACAGTATAATGCCACATACTCACGGGTAAACTAATATAACCATCTAAGTGAAATGTAAGTGAGAGCATCACTAGTACTCAGGCTGAAACCACTATAAGCTCTGTGTCGGGGAGCCGGTAGCAGTAATATCACGTAATGGACCAAGCTCTGGAACAAAGACTAAAGTACCTCAATAATAAAGTATATATATATATATATATATATATATATATATATATATATATATATATATATATATATATATATATATATATATAAGCTCTGTGTCGGGGAGCCGGTAGCAGTAATATCACGTAATGGACCAAGCTCTGGAACAAAGACTAAAGTACCTCAATAATAAAGTATATATATATATATATATATATATATATATATATATATATAATCATCCTGTAGCCTGTGTGTCTCTCCCCACCCAATGTAATCTCATGTCCACAACGTCTCATGTCCATAATACGCATGATCATGACCTCTAACTAGTACAATGAGTCATAATAATATCTATGTATATGCAAGTCTCATGTCACAAATCCTGTAAGCCTATATAGAATCACCATGAATAAGTCAAGAAAGATTATGTCACATAAAATAGTGTCAAGTGTCCTAGGGTATGGCGTACTTGGTAAACCATGCACGTAAAAATAGGATCGTGGAATCAACTCTCTAAGTAACGTTACACGACTCCGCGTACGACGTCGACACTCGAATCTTGTTCGAACGCTAAGCAATGACTCACGGTCCTAGGATAAACACACATATCACACACATCAAATAATTATAATAGCTAAATAAGATAATAAAGGCAAGAAACTGTGATACATCATAGCAAGGTACACTTGCCTGGATTCTGAACTCCGTCAACTTCTCCTGAAAAAGTAGAATTTGTACGTACACCTCCCGATGCTGAAACAAATATCACCATTGTTCTCAGAATACTTGAAATAGCTAGGATTGACTACCCATAAGTCCAATTTGGATACAGGGGCAAAATTGATAGTTTTAGGTCAAAGCGGGATCCACATGTGGCCCACTTTGCACTGTAAAATATACCGAAGACAATTTTTTTAATTCATCCAACTTATTGTCTACGAGTCCAGAACAATGATACGAACCCAGAGAAACGTCAATAACTGAATTTCGATGAGCCGATCACGAAATCGCCCGTCATATGGAACCGTGGGGCCCTCAAAACGATATTTCGTCAACGTTCTCAGAATCGAACCAAACTTGGGTCACAGGACCAGAATAATGCTACGAATCTAATGGCGCAAGTTTTATTGTGAAATGACAAGCACACACGAAGTTACGGCGAGTGTCAGAACAGGCCGATACAGTACTTTTTGATGGATATGAGTTGATTCCGGTGTGCACGCACATCCAAATCAAGATCCGCAAAATCTTACACGTCCGTATTAATGATATACGCCTTTCAGTACAACTCATAAATAATGAAGTTACCTCATTTGGCGGAACATATCCCGTATCGCGAGATTTTGGGTGTTTTAAAAATAAGTTTTTGGTCGTTTTGTCACCAGAATAATTTAACCATTAAAGCAAACTAATTAAAACTAAAATAACAATAAAAATCTTGGTTATATTGTAAAGAAGTTCATTTAATTATACTTTAAAAATAATTAACGCGTTGGTAGAAAATTGGACATGAACAGGGGTACTTAGACTGAATTTCTAAACTATTTTCGAACAGTTTTTCGGCCAATTTTCGATCAATTTTTTCGATCAAATTCGGGTACCTAAATTCGTTCTACTTGAAGAGAATTCTAAAGGGTTAAGTTGTGAACATACCAGTGAAGACAGGACGCAAATCGGATGAGCAATGAGGGCGGAGGCTGCGCGCGAAGGAGGGGCCGCAACTGTGCGTTGTGTGCCGGGGGGGCGGATGGCGGCGCGGCTGCGGGCGGTCGTCGGGGTGAAGGTGTGGGTGATGGTAGAGGTGGTGTGGGATTAGGGTTAGGATTTTGGTTTACACATATATATACATATTTAAGAGAGAGGGTGGGGGTTCCTGTACACGCGAGGGGGGGTGTTAGTTTGCTGTAAACGGGTATATTTTCGGATTTGGATTTGGGTTTGGGTTAGTGGGTTTCGGGTTATGAGTTTGTGTTAGGGTTTAGAATTTAGGTTTAATTCTCTCTCTCTCTCTCTCTCTCTCTCTCTCTCTCTATATATATATATATATATATATATATATATATATATATATATGGCCACTAAAAATAGTTTTAGACCTCAATAATTTCTGAAAAATTATACAATACACTAATAATAGTTGTACACCCAAAAATATATATTTTGCATAATATTAATAATTAAATACACATAATTATAAAACTATGAATATTATATATTATAATTAGCTAAAAATAAATAAAAAATTTCCCTTAATCATAAAAATTTTAGAATACCAAAAATATTAAATTCTAAAAATTAGGGTGCTTATAGATTCAGTTTGCTAATATCAAAACTGCCAGCTATTGGCTCTCTCAGGTAAAAATAATTTTTCTTAATGAGGAACATAGGCGTCAGGTCTCGGAAGGCAAGCTGGAAAAAATGACAAATATGCTAAAAGATTTGGTGATGTTTTCTTCTACATCAAAATCTAAAGCCCTTGCTGTAAAAGAACAATCTCTTTTACAGGACACTAGGTCTGGAGAATTGAGAATGATCCTTTAGACTCTTGAAAATAATGATATGGTTAACATCAGATTGCAAGAGCTTGTTGAACTCCTTAATTTAATGCAAATACAAAACGAGCAGGTACAGGAGTTAGAAGCTGACTTAATGGTTCAGTAGATGTTAATTATGTTCCAGCAGAATGTCATAAACGAAGACTGGCTCATTAAAGTTTTCAAAGAGCTAGAAGATACTAATATTATTCAGCCCTTGGAAAACAAAGATCTCATCAAAAATCCTATGGGTAGGCCTTGTATTATCGCCTGCTTTCAGGAAATTCCAAAATATAGGTCCCATATCAAGAAGGGACTCGCACATGAGATATATCTTAACACAAAAGATTCGAAAGAATACGAGTGAGTTATTCCAGATATATGTGTTAATGTCGTGGAAATTTATTCCATAAAATTTTAGATGATTTTTAGGTACCGGGTTTGGGCCATCTGGGAAGAACATCAACACATCAAACTCTTTCCATCTGCACAAATCTGGGAACTTTAAAAAGTTTTTGAAGACTCTTGCTTGACCTATAAGAAGTTTCAGAAACAAAACTTCTCAGAAGAACGTGAGAGGAAGCTTATCGCAGAAGTATTTTTCTCCAAACTCGCCATCATTTATGTGAAAAGAATTGGGACGGTAATTGCAGCCCAAAATACCTTACTTGTTGATTATATCTCTAAAAATCAAGATTATGATAAAAGTATAGATTTACTGTTAATTTTTCAAGCAACCTCCGTCTTGGGGGTTACGATTTGTTGATAGATGAGAACTTATGACAGGAAAAGAGGATCCGATTGATCCCAATGACCCGAATAATGATATTGATGGAATGGAAGGGAGCAATTAGAAGGATGGTGGGCCCATTCTCCACTCCCTCATGTTAAAGACAAGGTCAAAGAATTTTTTTAAGATTTACTATAAAGCTAAAAAGAAACGGAAGAAAAGAAGATAGCAGGAAAAGATACGGACCCTAAAGAGAAAGCACTACCAAAAGATAGAAGACTTGAAAGCACCCGTTGAAGACCTAATAAAGCAACGGGACCATTTATTCCAGTGGGTGAAAGAACTACAAGATGAGGTGGAAGATCTACAACATATCTTAATGATGTATAATCCCAATCAGGGAGCGACTTTCTAAAAAGGATTCTCCACTTGAAAAAAGGCAAGCTCAACTAAAAGATCTGGTGGATGAAACGAGTAATAGGGGGTCACACTAGACCCATAAGGGCAAGTCACATTAGACCTATAAAGAGGGGTAGAAGGGGAGATTGGAGGGTATCAAAAATTGTATGGATTTCTCTTATTTTTCTTTTTGAGTGATCTTTTCTTTCTTCCTTGCTTCCTATTTTTTGCTACTATATTCTGAGTGCATTATGGTATCAAAGCCTTGTTTGTGAATAAAAAGCTCTTTATTAGTGTGCATACTACTGGTACGTGATCTTTTTTATCTAAGATGGTAGCTTAAATATTAGTTCTTGGTTATGTAGCTTAACAAGTAAGATATCCTTCAAATATCTTGTGTTTCAATTATTATACATGGTGTAGGAAATGAACCATTATTGTGCTCTAATTCTGTGAAGCGATAGCTTAAGATTGTGGTCTTGCTCGAAGCTTAAACCCCTCATAAGTCCACGAGAGATCTTCGACTGTATGTCTTAAAGATATGGGGAAGTTATGACCAACCGCAGAATTATGGGTCAAAGTTAATTAAACACAAATATTTGAGGGATATTAAACCTGTTAATTACTTACATATTCAAGAATGCTCATCTTGCAAGATGAACAATACTAATCCCCCCACAGGGAATGCTTATGTTTATGTTGACACACACTAGTGTCATTTTAAATTAGATAAATCACATGATCACATTATTCATCTTCCTACTAATGACAAAATAGATAATGGTATCTATAATTATATTATTGATATTCTTCAGCAAATTAAAAATGATGTGAATAACATCCAGAATGATATAAATAATATCAAATTTGATGTGAATAACACCAAAAATGGCGTGAATAACGCAGAATGGATGAATAATCCAAATGCAAACAATATCATAAACCCTGAGCCAAGTCTTCATTGGAATAGCAGAATGATAAAATACACATCTGAAGAAAAGAACAAAAATATGTTCAAAATATCCAAGAAGGATATTATAAAACTTTTCTACAACACCAAAAGCAGGGACTTTTGGGAGAAATAAATAGCAGTCATATTTATGCTTATTATGAGGAGCATTCTTCTGCCATTGATTTCTTCAAATAAAAATATATAGAATTCTCAGACGATGATTCTAAAAATGAATATTATCATAATTATAATATATTTAATAATGAAGAAAGCGAAAGTAGTAACCAAACGCAATCTCAAACACTTATACTTCTAGGATCTCCTGGTTATCAACCAACTTTTACTGGAAGAGAAAAAGTTATGCCTCCGACAGAGCTACCTCAGTTTGATCCAGAAATTAGTCTAGCACATCGTGAGGCTAGCACTGAACCAAATACTACACCCAATATGCCTTCGCTATCAAACTATAACCCCTATACAAGAGAAGATTGGGTTAATTATAGGACCCAAAATAGTTATTATAAAAATAAACATAATTATAGTAATGATGGACTCATTTTAAATATTGATACAGTTCCACATACAGAAATTAAAAGATATGTTGACAATTGGGGTCAGCAAATGTGTGGAACAATTTATTTCACTCATCAAGCCGTAAATACAAATCAATTTCTTAACATGGCGACTAGCTATTGAAAGAGGGATGCCCTAGCATAGCTAAGAAGCTTAGAGGTTGGAAATAAAACTATGACTGAAAAGCTTAGAGAAATTAAAGATCTACAAAAGGCACTTGGAGAACTTATTGCTTTTCTAGTCGTAAATTTCACAGGAGATGAAATCTATAGTGAAATCGATTATGAAAAATTACTCCATAAATTGAAGTTGTGTGATATTTGTATGCTAAAAGAATTTACTACTAAATTTATTGGTTTATTATTCCATTTAAAAGTGGATAATCAAAAATAATTTTGGTTAAAAGGATTCTTTACTAAACTACCTTATACATGGAATAATATGATGAAATTATAAATAATATTTATTCCACAGGATTGCTTAAAAGAGCTTGTATGGAAGCTATGAAAATAATTTGTGAACAAGCTCTAGCAGGGATTCCCGATCCTCATTGGACACACTTTTGCTGATGAAGATAGGTTTAGGGAAGGATTCGTCGTCCAGATCGATTTGTACGACTTCATCCTTAGTGGGAGGTTCTAGTTGTTCGAACCGCATCTCCCATCGTAATGCCTATTATACGATGCAAGACTGCTACACACTGAAGCGGTATATCCAGCGGCTGCTTGACCCCAAGACCCTTACTCTAGACTTCGATGACAAGACATTTGTCGCAAACATGGTATCTCTCCAGTTTGATAACTTTTTGGTGACAGAAGCCCAAGACAGAGTAATCCCAATCCCCCTGGCAATAATGGAGGTTGTCAATCTTTCGCCAGCTTGTGACCAAACAGCCGGGCTGATACCTCTCACCACATCACTGGAAGAGGTCATATGGGTCCATCCTGACCTTTCTCCAGACCTGATGCAGCAGGCAGAATCATTTTCCTACAGTTAGGCTCTGGATGGACGACTCTCAATTTAAAGACTGGACGACATTCATCATAAATACGGTCGGGGCTGAGAAAAAGGTGAAGGACGCCGACCTCTTGGGAATATAGATCAATGTCGCTGATGATAGGATAAAGATCCCTTACAACAGCAATAACAACAGCAGCAATAGCATCCGGGATGGCAAGGAGAAGCAGGATCTGGTCACCAATATAGCCAAAAAACCCGAATAAAAGCCCGCAGAGGCTCCAAAATTGAAGGAAACCTAAGACGATGATGTTATGGCAATCTTTGATGTACTAATACAGGGAAATAAGCTTCGGCTCCACAAAGTTAAATGCCCTATTAAGGTAGCCGAGGTGAATAATCTGAAGTATTGCTACTAATATCGTTATGCCCATTATACGATACGGGACTGCTACACACTGAAGTGGTACATCCAGCGGCTGTTTGACACCAAGACCCTCACTCTGGACTTCAATGACAAGATAGTTGCCGCAAATATGGTATCTCTCCAGTTCGACAACTTTTCGACGATAGAAGCCCAAGACAGAGTAATCCCAATCCCATTGGCAATAATGGAGGTTAACAATCTTCCACCTGCTCCTGACCAAACAGTCGGGCTGATACATCTTACCATATCACTGGGGAAGGTCATGTGGGTCCATCCCGACCTTGCTCCAGACCTGATGCAGTAGGCAGCACCTTCCGGCACCAAGTCCAAGGGCAAGCTCGAATAGTGACAACTTTGCTAGAGTATTGGCGAGTTGTGCCAAGATGTCGAAGTTGTAGGGCTTCTCCAACCCATGAGTTATATCTTTGTACTACGGTCTGTCAAAGCGAGTTTCTTTCTTCTTTGACTTGTCCGCTGTTGGAGGCTGGGATGGACCAAGATCAGATGTGGCGATTGAGAGCGCACCATCGTCGGGGATTTCGTACTCTCATTGGCACGCCAGTCCAGAACTCGTTGTACATTTTATAGCTTCTTCGGAAGGGATAAAAACCATGTATTATCCGAAGAACAACCTCTGTATGTGCCTGAGCTACTCAGTAGAGACAAGCATCGACTCCCAAGACTGGAGACTGTCATGCCCCAGTCCCAAAATACATAGGACTAGGACACGTAAGCATGCCAGCCGCATGGATATGGTAACTCCAATATATGGAAACCATAACACATGCGTACGCTGTATTATGAACAATAATTCATAAGTGGTAAAAATTATCTCAAGTCACAGGCATAATCTAAATCTCATCCACAAAAATCAAATAAAAATAAATAACCAATAACTATGTAACTAAATCTCAATGTGAAGTATCAAAGGATGATAGTCGAATGGAAATAAATTCACTACCAAACTAGAATATAAAATAAACAAAATAAATACATCAACTAATAATCATGAGGCTCGAAGAGAAGATCTCCTCGAAATATAAGTAGCAAGTCCGGATCTGCGCTCTTGCTAAGTCATGAACATCTACACCTGGAAAGGGACCAGGTCCTCAGAGGGACATAACAAGATACATATAAACATGCCAATAAAGTACTGAAAATAAACATCTAATGGGTCGCCTAACCATCTAAGTGAATGAACATTGAGAACAACTTTCTTACAAGTGGGCTATCTGGCCATAAATAGGATTGGCATGATTCTCTTGGAGAATCAGGGGCCTACAAAGCATGTCATCTTTTGAACGCCAGAGGCCGCCAGTAATATAGGGGTCATTACCGTCACGTATCTCCGGCGGAGCGTACGAGTTACAGAAAGAAAAGTACAAGGAGCCCAAATGCCTTACTTGTTGTTCTCTCCACCCCATGCTCTAAGCATGTCATATCCATGATACGATAATACCTCTAATAACTGCCAAGTCTTCTAGCATGTAAATCTCTAACAATAGTTATTCCCTATCGTACGTCCCATACGTACAGGAGGCCAGCCTGTTACGCAAGTCCGTATCCTATATGAGACTCACACTCGTGTAAAAGATGTGTCACGACCAATGAAACCTAATAATGCCTCATGATAATGGGGTGGTCTCATAAACTAGGTCAACATGCATATACATAATAAAAACAGAATACGACGACACCGTCGTTTCATCCAAGTTTCCTTGGACGAGTAGTTTATATATAACAGTTAAAATATATGAACTAAATAAGCAAAAATAAGATGCATGCAACATATGGAATATAAATCATAGTATAATGGCAAGGTATACTTGCCTGGCAAGAAAGCTGCGTAGTACCAATAACCTGCTTCTGAAGTCGCACAGAATAATCCAATAGTCCTATATATATATAATATAATATAATACAACATCAGTCATTACACTAGCACATACACAACCATATTATACTGGACTTAGAGGGTACGCTAGGGGTGACACTGGTCAACTAACAGGGTCAACTGTGCATCTAATTATGCGGGTGTCCTATATTAAATGTTGTATCAAAATCAGATAGTCAACTAACATGTGTCTATGCCAATACGTTAATGTACACAAGGCAGTCAACTCACAAGTTCTTAGGATCACTTAATCAGACGTAAATATGGGATAATCCACAGTGTCCTAGGGTCGTACAATACATATATAGTCATAACTATTACTAGCATATAATTAATTATATAATATATCCACATATATGTATATATATAAATTAATTAAATTATAATACGCGTACGTATACACATACAAGTTATTGGGTTCCCCGACACGGTCTGAAACCAACTAATCTAAACTGAACCAATATGCTAAAACCCTACACTATTCACACAAGCACACATACACAATATGAAAGGAGGGGGACATGTCCGAACCCCTGGGTGCGCGCACGGGGACGACGATGACGATGATAAGGTTGATGATGATTGAGGTTATGATGAGATAATGATGGTGAGATAATGAGATAATGATGGTGATGAGGTGATGATGAGATAATGATTGTGAGATGATAAGGTGATGATGGTGAGATGATGATGAGATGATAATGGTGAGATATTGAGATGATCATGGTGAGATGATGAGATGATGATAGTGATGAGATGATGATGGTGAGATGATGAGATGATGGTGAGATGATGATGAAGATATTGTGGATGCCGGGAAGTTATTGTTCCGGCTAGGCTCAGGCGGACGGGGAGGACATGAAAGAGGAGGATGAAGAGGAGGTCGAGGAGGAGGAGGCTCGGGTGGCGGTGCAGGTCGGGGATGACGGTGGTGTTGCTGGTGGTGTGGTGGTCGAGGGGAAGAGGTGAACGCCGGGGGCTGCACTGGTCGAATGAGAGGAGGCAATGGTAGTGGTGGTCCGGAGAAGAACGGTGGTTGTGGCCGCAGAGAGATGGCCAGGAAGGGGCCAAAGATGGAGAGGAAGAGGGTGGTCCAGGTTGAAGACTCGGTTGGGGTCGTGGGTTGAAGTCCGGGGCGAGTGGGAGGTGGTGATGATCACCGGAGGGGGGAGTCGGGGACTGTGTTGATGGTTGCGGGTGCTAGCGAGGGAAGGTGTGCAGGCGACCGTGAGGGCTGTCCCGGCGGTGCACCAGACAAGGAAGGTCGGCTGTGGTGTGGCTCGTCGGAGACAGCGGTGGGGAGAGGTGGCTGTCGTAGAGTTCTCAGGCGGAGGAGATGGAAGATCGGGTTGGTCGATGGGATATGAAGGACAGGCCAGAGAAGAGGAGGTTGAAGACGAGGGGGGTCTCGAGCAGGGAGGAATCGGCTCCGGGGGACTGGGGTGCTCCAACGAGGACTCCGGTGGTGGGTTATCGGGGAAGAAGGAAGAAGGTAAACATGGAAAGGGGATGGAAGAGATTCGGCTAAAATAGGTTTAGGTATTATAGAAAAGAAAAATAAAAGGGAAAAATTATATTTATATATATGGGGAATAGGGTTGGGGGTTGACCTAGGGAATTAGGCTTAGTCAACATCCTTGGGATGGACTTGGCCTTACATGGGGATGTTTGTAGGGCTAGGATTTGCATTGGTTTAAAATACATGGCTAGGATTAGATGAGGGGGTGATGTTGAGTGCTACACACTCCAAAAATTATGGAAAAAATTATATGACCAATCAATAAAGGAAAATGGTGTTTCTACATGTATTTTGTCCAATGGCGTGGACACCTTAATGCATTTTTGCATAAAAATGCCCATCAATTGAAAAAATTGTACAAAGATAGAAATTGGGTTAAATTAATTAAAATTAATGCAAATGGTGTTCTAAAATTAATTAAAAATACCTGGGGCTAAAATTAGGTAGAACACAAGTGTCATGGACGTAGAGGACTCAGAATAGAATATTATCATAATTTGGGTTGCACAAGACGGGTCAAGATTGTGTCTCCAATTTTGATTGGAACGCACAAGGATACAAAATTGAATTTATTTAGAATTAAATATAAACGTCTGCGAAGAATATTGTGAGACTAAAATGTAGCATAAGAGAGCATAATTATAAGTTACACAAAGGTCAGGATGGAAGACGGGCACGTCTAGGACAAGAGGGTAAAATTTGTAGGAAGGTAATGACTAGTGTAGTGCTCCAATTATCGAAGCAATGGTAAGGTGCACTAAGTGATATAAATATTGTATAATTAAATAAAATACCATGTTCTATTTCTAATTGGATTCAAACTAGCCCTAGTCTCACTATCTAAGCCAAGTAGGCCTAATTTTGGGTGAGGGAGTTTACAGAGACTCCCATTCATCGACTACGCAGTCTATAAAATTCTCTCCGAGAACCCAAAGAAAGCCACTTCCATCAGAAGACGTTCCCTCCGATTTTATTACGATACGGCTACCAAAATATTGTATCATCATTCTTACGACGGTCTTTTACTATGATGCCTATCGAATATAGAAATAAAGTAGGCTCTCCGTGAGGCTCACGATAGGGTATGCGGTGCCCATCAGCCCGGACCCAAGCTACATGACCATCTCCGGAGAATGGGTTACTATTGGCCGACAATGGTCGCAGATGCTGTCGGAGGGAACACTACCCCCGACAGTGAGTGATCCTCCAGGAAAGTTGGCAGCATTGCATCCTCTTCAGATCGGAGGGAACACTACCCCCGGGGGTAACTTCAGTGCCGCTTTTCTGTACCGCTCGATGTATTCCCGTACAGACTCTTTATCCCTTTGTGTGATGACCATTAACGAGGACATTGTCATATCATTTCCACTGTCGTAGAAATGAGCAAGAAAAGACATTTGAGGTCGTCGAATGACGAAATACAGTTATCCTGGAGGCTGCCTAACCAATCGAAGGCTATTTCAGATAACGCCCAAACAAAGAGATTAGTTAAGAGGGCGTCGTTACGAGGTAGATGCCCCGTTGCCGTCTCGAAGTAACGCTTCCTCCCACTTGGAGAAGTAGTCGGTAATAGCGAGGATAAACCGATGTCCCATAGATGAAGGTGGACTGATTGCTTCTATGATGTCCATGCCCCAGGCTTCGAATGGCCAAGACGCAATGGTCGGGTGTAGGATCTCTGAGGGTTGGTAGATAAAGTCAGCATAGATTTGGTACGCTTGGCACTTCCTTGCATAGTTGACAGCATCTGCGACCATTGTCGGCCAATAGTAACCTATTCTCCGGAGACGGTCATGTAGCTTGGGTCCGATCTGATGAATACCTCATACCCCATCGTGAGCCTCACGGAGAACCTACTTTACTTCTACAATCGATAGACATTGTAGCAGAAGACCATCGTAGGAATGGCGATACAGCATTTTGGTAGCCGTATCATAATAAAATCGGAGGAAACGTCTTCTAATGAAAGTGGCTTTCTTTGGGTTCTCGAAAAGAATTTTATAGACTGCGTAGTCGATGAATGGTAGTCTCCAATCTTGGGAGTCAGTGCTTGTCTTTTCTGAGTAGCTCAGGCATAGACAGAGGTTGTTCTTCGGGCATACCAACTCTTGACTGACCATGGTAATCAGTTCATGAGTATTGGTTGTAATAGCTAAATAGGCTGCGAGGCCAGCCATGGTGCCAGCCTCAATATTTTGTAGTCAAGGGACGTACTCTATGAAGAACCCCTCGAAGGTAGAGATAATGATGAGCACGGCTTGGTGGTAGGGAATCAAGTCTTCATTCCGGACTTCGTACTCGCTTTAGACTTAATTGACTATCAGTTTAGAATTGTCGTAGGCTTCCAGGTAGTCAACTCCCACTTGTTTAGCGAGTTAGAGCCCAATAACGAGGGCGTTGTACTCTTCCACATTGTTTGATCATGGATCCGTGAGGGAGCAAGCGCGGTTGATGACCAGATCGTACGAGAAAATTAGTACTATCCCGACGCCAGCGACAATATCATCTTTGGGCCATATCCTTGAAGTATCATAGAAGAACATTCGACAAACGTCTTCTGCTCTTGTGGTCATGTTTGTGCCCGTTACTTCGTCTGGGATCTCCTCGTAGAGCTTCCAGATTTTCGATACAGGGTGGGTTGTGAGGAAATCTGCCAATGCTTGGTATTTGACTGCCTTTTGAGGGACAAATACCATATCGTATGGTGACAGCAGTATTGTCCATGTGGCTAGGCGAGAGTTGAGCGCTCCAAATTTAGTCATAAGGACCCTAAGAGGATTATCTCGCGAGATCACATGGATGGTTTGTCCTGCGACGTAATACCGGGTTTTTTGAACGACGAAGACTAAAGCGCGATACTCCTTCTCGATGGGATTATACATGTGCTCTATGCCGACTATCATTCTGCTGAGATAGTAGATGCCTTTTCGTGGCCTACATCACTTTTTAGGGCTAGTAAAACTCAGACAGAGTGGTTCAATGCCCGCACATATAGCAAGAAGGGTCTTCCCACAATGGGGGCCACCAATACTGGGGGGTTCATAAGATACTCCTTGATGTCGTCAAAGGCACGCTTGTTGGATGTACGAACTTTTTTAGTAGCTTTGATTGATCACAAGCCCAGAGACATTCATCCAGCTTCTCATTCCACTCACGCTTGTTGGACGTACGAACTTTTTTAGTAGCTTTTTGATTATCTTGTTGAATGCTTCTGCTAGACCATTGGTTGCTGGGTTGTAGGCCATTGAGGCTATATTCTGGATTCGCTTCTTGTCATAAAATCGATAAAAAGTGTTACTTGCAAACTATTGACCATTATCGTGGATGATCCTCTGTGGCAAGCCAAAACGGTATATAACGTTATGCTTGACGAAGCTGATTACGTTTGATATTTTTTACTTCAGTGAGTGGTACTGCTTTCTCCCACTTGGAGAAGTTGTCGGTAATAGGGAGGATAAACCGATGTCCCTTAGACGAAGGTGGACTGAAGGCTTCTCATTCCAGTCAAAACACTATATCTCAAGGAAATATAGTGTGTTAATTTTCGTGATCAACATATTATATTTCCTTGAGCACGGTCTGGCCTTGCACTTGCATACACAGGTGACTACCACCTATGAAGTGAACCAAATTCTCTCCAGTCAAAACTCCTACTTCATAGTTCCAGCAAGGAAGAGGGAAGACAAACTCATTACCTGCATGGGCCATCACTAAAAATATGTCACGCCCAGTCCCAAAATACGTAAGACTAGGACACGTAAGCATGCCAGCCGCATGGATATGGCAACTCCAATATATGAAAACCAAAACCCATACATACGCTATAATATGAATATCAAATCCACAAGTGGTATAAATCTATCACAAGTCACAGGGTATAATCTAAATCTCATCCACAGAAATCAAATATAAATAAATAACCAATATCTATGAAATTAGATCTCAATATGAAGTATCTAAAGATGATAGTTGGGTGGAAACAAATCCACTACCAACTAAAATATAAAAGTAAATACAATATAAGTACAACACAACAAACACAATATAAGAATATCAACTAACGACCACGGGGCTCGAAGAGAAGACATCCTCGAAACATATATAACCATCTGAATCTGCGCTCCTACGAATACTCAAGAACAACTACACCTGGAAGGGGCCAGGTCCCCAGAGGGACATAACAAGATACATAAAAGCATGCCAATAAAGTACTGAAATAAATATCCAATGGGTCGCCTAACCGTCTAAGTGAATGCAGTTTGAGAACAACTTTCTAACAAGTGGGCTATCTGGCCATAAATGGGATTGGCATAATTCTCTCGGAGAATCAGGGACCTACAAAGCATGTCGTCTTTTGAACAGCAGAGGCCACCTGTAATATATGGGGTTATCACCACACGTATCTCCAACGGAGCTTCCGGGTTACAATAAGGAAAGTGCAAAGGAGCCCAAATACGGTACTTGTTGTTCTCCCCACCCCATGCTCTAAGCATGTCACATCCATAACAAGATTTGGTTCATAGTCTATCTTTAGTACAATAGCCCAACCCTGCAACCAAATAAGGACTAGGATTGGACCACCGTACTATAATAAGCTAAGTCTATGGACTACTAATAACTGCTAAGTCTTCTAGCATACAAAATTTCTATCAGCAGTTATCCCTAACGCACGTTCCACACGTACCGATGTTCAGTCAATATGTGCGTCTGTGATCTATATGAGACTCACAACTCGTATAAAAATGTGTCACAGTCAAATAAAACCTAATGATGCTTTATGATAATGGGGCGGTCTCATAAACAAGGTCAATGCATATACATAATAAAAATAATCACGACGACACCGTCGCGCGCATTTTATATAACAGTTAAAATATATGAACTAAAGACAGAAATAAAGATGCATGCAATATATGGAAATGAATAACAGTACAATGGCAAGCTATACTTGCATGGCAAGAGAGCTACAAAATATAATGTCCAGATGTCAAACACCAAGAGTCAGAAACTATAGCCTCAGAATGAACGTCTTCGGATGCTGAAATAGACAACACCAACATTCCCAGAATAAGCAAAATAGCTAGAAATCACTTCCTTTTTGTCCAATTTGGATACAGGGGCAAAACAGTAATTTTGGGTCAATGTGAGGTCCACGTGTGGCCCACTTTGTACCGAAAAGCGTGCCAAGGGTAACAGTCTCTAAATGGAACAAATTATAGGTCAAACAAACTCTAAAAGTCAGTACAAACTCAACGGTATGTCCAAATATGGATTTCGGTGAGCCGAACAGAAATTCGCCCAAAAAGTCAACCATAGGGCCCGCCAATTGGTGACTTTGTCAACTGTCTCAGAATTATGTAAAAATTGGGTCACAGGACTAGCACATTACCACAAGTCCAGTGGCATAAGTTTTGTCGTATTCTGACGAGCGTGCACTAAATGCGCAGGACTTTTGCAAAAGTTACGACACGGAAGATTTTTTGCGGATACGGGCTAATTCTGACGCGCACACCGTCTAAATCAGTTTCTGCGAAAGCCCACATATCTGGGTATACCGCGCGCACCTTTTGTTACACTCGGTATACGACGGGGTGGTCCCTTTTGGTGGAGCGCGCTCCGTATCGCAATTTAGAAGATGGGAAAAAAAGTATGTTTTCATGATTTTTTGTCTGATTTAATTTAACATATAGCAGTTAATAATTTATTGTATTTGTCAGAAAATAAACTAGGTCAAGTGGTCTTCGCATATCAAAAAGAAAAATTGAATTCGGATCTCTGTGGTGGAAGATACGAATCCGTGAACATAGATCGTCGCAACAGAATTTCACGAATTAAAAAGTCATTATTTTTTATCGACTTGGCATCAATTTTTACCTAGGTTTGCGCGCTGTTCGAGGTCAACTAATATACAGTATTGGAAGGGAATAGGTCATGAATATACCGGTGAAGACGGGATCGAGTTTGGTCGAGCGAGGAGACAAAAAATGCGTTGTGAACACAAGTAAGCTGTTTTTCAAAACTGTCGCGGTGTTGTGCTCGTCATGCGGTCGTGCGGACAGTTTTCGGCAGTCTGGGCGGCTTGGCTAGGCGGTTCTGGTGGCTCGGCGGTGTCGCTAGGTCAAGATGGGAAGTGGTGAGTTTAGGTTTAGGGTTTTATGAGTTACTGTGTATATATATAGGGAGGAAGAGGTCGGGTCATACGCGGGGGGGGGGGAAGGCTCGTACTGTGCGGGCGAGTTCTTGGGCTGCTGCTGCTGTGTTCTTTATGGGTGAACGTGGGCCGGGTAGTTTAAGGCTATTGCGGGTAGAATCCGTTCGGGGGGGGTTAGATCCATTAGGATTTAAATTCTTTTCTTTTCTTTATTTCTAATTCTTTTTCTTTCTTTTCCTGTTTCTATTATATATATATATATATATATATATATATATATATATATATATAGAAAAATTCTAGAATTTATATTATTGCATACCATTAAGCTAGCAACTGTCCAAGTCTCCTACATAAAATAAATTAGAAAAAATTTATAATGGCTCCATAAATCCCCTAAATGCACAAATACCTAAAATAAAAATTAAATAAAATCTATTTCCTCTATTTAACTCATAATTACTATAATTCAATTATTAAATAATTAAAAGGTAAATACGATTTTTAGGATTAAGGGTTTTACAAATTGGAATAAGTTTTCCAACGTTCCAAGTACACTACCAGAATAAGTCAAATTAACGACGTAAAAAAATGTCGCTAAATGATCAAAAAATGTTGCTAATTAATTTTAGCGACATAATTAGCGACATTTTACTGAAGTCGCCTTTAAGCTAGTCATTGACAGAAAAAATGTCGCCAAACGTCGCTACGCCGACATTTTCTAGCGACGTAAATGCGTCGCTAGATTAGCGACGTTTAGCGACGCAACGTCGCTAACTAGCGACGTGTATAATAGTCGCTTTATGTCGTAAATTAGCGACGTACGTAAGGATGTTTATAGCGACGTCACTATGACCTGACAATACAGCCATGTCAGCAAGTTACAACGGACAGCGACTTTGTTTAGCGGCATTTTTAGCGACGTCTTTAGCAACATTTTTAGCGACGTAATTAAGGACATATTTAGCGACGCATCTGAACGTCGCCAAACGTTGCTAAATATCGCTAAAAACGTCGCTAATGATACAGTAAAAAAATAAAACAAATAAATACTGAATTATTTTCAAACTATTATTCCTGCAGTTTATTAATTCACAATCTGTACAAATAGACCCGGAGCAACCCTCCATTCAATTTACTGGGTTCGTCGACCCCCTTGGGTTGAACACTCAATACCAATAAATTAATATATATTTAATATGAATAATATAATAAAATTTGAAGAAAACAAAATATTAAAATTAAAAAATGAATCAGGAGAAAATATCGTCATATAGAAGACAGCAAATATCCATACAACTGAGTCTCCTAAAGAATACAGCAAATTAAAAGCCTCGTCCTAAAGAATACAAAATATAATGTCTAAAACACAAAAAATCAATAATAAAATTGTCCTAACTAGGACTATTGCGGATCTGCAGGAGGATGACCACCGATGTGCATGAAGTATAAGAACAGATCATACTGCTCCCGTAAAATCGACACCGATGTCGATGGAGAAGACAGTAACGTTGGTGGAGTCTGTGTCGATGTAGGCGCACCAGGAGGACGTATCCGCTCCAACTCTGTGAGTCGCTGGTTGTAAGAATCAATGGTAGATAATAGCCTCGTACTGCTATGAACCATTGAATCATGCATCATCGTCAGCCTCTCGCCCATGGGTAGCTGTGATGCCTGCAGCTTCGTCACGCTGTGCTCTGTCGAGGCTCTAAGATTAGCTGTCAAATCTTGGAACTCCATGATGCTGCGGTCGAGCATATCGAATCGTGCGATGAGCGTCGGATCGTCCGCCTGCGGCTGGGATCGGGGCTGATCCTCCATCCTTCGCAGCAACTTGTCATGGAGAGATACAATCTGACGGTCAACGGCCTCCTGAACTCGGGCCAACGACTGCGAGAGCTGTGGAGAATGCACACTTGTCGGGGAGGCCCTAGATGACTGCATCGCAACCAGGGTGCCATAGAATTTCGTACCGTAGTACGTACCCCTCTGGAGACCACCAGCGGCGGTCACCCACAGCTCGTCCACCGATGGAGCTAGAGCGGGCTGCGAGAAAGTACCAGCCTCTCCAGCTGTAGGTGCACTAGCAGTCGTCCGCTCATGCAGCCTAAGATACTCGGCCTAGAAAAGTTTGGATCCTCGATAATTGCCTAAGTTATATTAAAATTAACACAAAGTGAAGTAATACTTACATAGGTCTGCGAGGCCCTCTCATCAATGAGATTTTTGTCCTTTCGATGGGTGGCCAGGAAGACGGTCACCATGTTTGCATCATCACCCCTCTGTACCTGTTAAAAATATATTATTTAGTACTAAAATTAAACATAAGGCCTATATATTCTCAATGCTTAAAGAAAAAAAATAGTTTGATGTTATTTTATATGTTCATAATTAGTGCCTCAAGCTTACCAGGTGCCCAAGGAGTTGGCATCATACTCTATGGGCATAGGCCCAAATCTAATGTAAAATGGTTTGTCTTCCAGAACAAAAAGAATAAGGATGTTCTTCCAAAACTCGGCAGTTTCAGCAATCTCTTTTGCCGTGAAGGAGGCATGTTGCTTATCCCCTACTTACTTTGGTTCCACAAAGTATAATGACAGGTCTCCGCATAGGATTTGCTAGGTCCTTGGGCACCTAATAGTGGAGCCCTATTTGATACGCCTTGGGTTGCAGCATGGGTTACCCCACATCCGCCAACTCCTTACTGAGAGGAGGAGAGCACGAGATCTCCTTGCTGAAGGGGGGGAGGGCACGAGAGTGTATGTATATGTATATGTATATGTATATGTATATGTATATAGATATAGATATCTATGTATCTACTTGTATTGCTCATGTGTTATATATATATATATATATATATATATATATATATATATATATATATATATATATATATATATATATATATATATATATATAGTTGTGTCTCTAAGTAGTTACATATATACGTATATAGATATATATAGGAGTAGTTATATGTGCTTGTGTGTGTGTGTGTGTGTGTATGTGTGTGTGTGTGTTTGGAGAGAGTCGGGCACTGCAGGCAGTACAGTGCACAGGAAACAGCAAGCACAACAGAGGAGCAGCAAGCAGAGTAGGTTCGGGCAGTGCATCAACTGTCTCTTCAATGCAGAAATGCACTGCAGCAAGTCCAAAGCAGTGCAGCCATATGTATCAGCATTTCAGTACTGAAACAACATTTCAGTGGCAGCAACATTCAGCAACTACCCGAGCTATACTAGCAGCAATGCAGCAAGGCCCTTCGAGCACACAGCAAGCAATACACCATTGCAGCAACAACAAGCAACATTGCGTTGCAGCAACAACAGCTTCTTTTTGTAGCACTGGAAGAACCAAGATCCCAGGTCAAAAACTCTAACCCCAGGTCAAAAACCCTAACCCTAACCCTAGGTCCTGATCCCAGGTCGTGTCAGTTTTGGGTTAGGGTTAGTGTCACGTGTATGTGTGTCGTGTCAGTGTCAGTGTCTGTCACATGTGTGTGTCGTGTCTGTGTCAGTGTTATGCCGTGTCCTGTGTGTGTGTGTGTGTGTGTGTGTGTGTGTGTGTGTGTGTGTGTGAGAGAGAGTTAGGATTTACCTGGAGGAGGAGGAGGAGGAGGGGGATGCCAGAGTAGGCCGCTGTGGAGGACGCCGGTCGCCGGAGAGGGGGGTAAGAAACGCCACAGGTTTTAAAATTTTGGAAAATTTTGACAAATGAGGGGAAATCAAAACCGATCCCTAATTAACAAAATTTTAGCGACGTTTAGCGACGTCAAACAATAACGTCGCTAACAGAAATGTTTTGCAACGTCACAGACGTCGCTAAATACGTCGCTAAATTATAAAATTCAGCGACGTTTAGCGACCTTAGATAACTTATAGCGACTATTCTTTTAAAAAACTGGATTATAGTCGCTAAACGTCACTATACGTCGCCAAATTCAGCGACGTTTAGCGACCTTAGATAACTTATAGCGACTATTCTTTTAAAAAACTGGATTATAGTCGCTAAACGTCGCTATATGTCGCCAAACATCGACGTATAGCGACGTTAATATTTGGAGTCGCTGATATCTTTAATATTAGCGACGTTTTAACTTAACATCGCTAAAAATGTCGCTAATCCCGCAATTTTTAGTAGTGGTATTGAAGATGGAGTAACGGTCAGAAATTTGAGGAAGTTGGTTTTATAAGCCCCCTCATTTTTTAATAGGATTAATTTTGTATTTTTTAATTTATATTATTTTATTTTATTTAATGGATTAAAGTATTAATTTCTAAATTCTTCTTTTATATATATGACCATTTTCTATGGCTTGAATATTTTAAGCAATGCACAACATTTTTCCTTCCAACAAAATTTATATTACTAATCTTGATTGTACCTAATATATTTAGGACATGGATGTTATATTTGTTTGGCCTCCCCCATGCTCCAAAAATATTGTCAAACATGTAGAACAACGGTTACCGTAAAACTGCCTCCCTTCGACTAGAACTTAACTCAAACCCAACCCAAACGCATGTAGTCATGTAGTGCACACAAATACCCCAATATATATATATATATATATATATATATATATATATATATATATATATATATATATATATATATATATATATATATTAATTTGGTTCTATTTATAGAGTTCTAATTATAGGAAGGGCCATATGTGGCATCCTAGTTGGCAAACTACCTACCTAACTAACTAACTAACTACCTAACCACTCAAGATCCTAACCAACCAAATCTCAACCATAACAACCCACCTCCTCTATATAATTTTATGCAAGAGCTGTCCCCTTGGTGGCCGACCCATACAAGCCCTAGGAACACCCCCTCCTAGGTTTAAATTTATCCAAAAAGCCCATATATATACCCCCTTATCACAAAACCTTAACCCTAACAACTCTCTCCCCTTTTTGGCCGACCCCTCCCCTCTCCTTCATGTGTAAGAGTAGTCCCCTTTTCATCTACCCCTCACAACATCATCTCCTTCACCAAAAATCCTCTCCTCTCTTTCAAAGCTCCACCTTTCATCATCCTTCCACACAATCTCCACCAAACAACCATAAATGATCCATCATTACCATCAAATCCATCAAGAATTTATTTCCATAATTATCAACCCATTAATAAGGGAGAAGCAAGGCAAGCACAAGCAAGAAGGTGCGTTCTTGAACAAGAAGAGGCACCGTCATCCAAACCTTCAAAGCTTTTGGGTAAGGATTCAAACTTTCCTTCTCAAATATCCATGGCATGAATCTCTTAGATTTATGTAAATTTAATTTTCTATAAACCTTCCTTGCCATCTTTTTCCACCATAAAAATCTATGATAAATTTTATGTTAGATTGATGATAAATTGGACAACGGTATGGCTAGTTTTAGACTTTGTGACAAGGTTCTTTGAGGCCTTGTTGTTAATTCTTAAAACTGAATTTATTGGTAATTTATTACTATAAAATAAGTATTTTTGAATTATTTTTATGGTATTTTTATTAAAATTCTGAATCCTAAGAATAAGGGTCACTAGCCTAGGTTTCGGGTAATTTTGTGGCATAGTTTTGCCCATAAATATCGGTTATTTTGGAAGAAATAAAAGGTGATTATTTTTTGAAATTAAAATAGAATAAAATATAATATAAAATAATTTTTCATGAATATAAACCATACACATGGACTGTCAATGCTCCGAACAAATCTTGAAATATGATTATTTTGTCAATTCTGGAATTTAATGGTTAAAAATTAATATAAACCAGGTTTAAATCAAGATTACATAATTTATTATGATTTATGTTCATGTCCTTCGATTGGGGACTTAACCGTAAATTTTGGAAGTCATAAACCATGAAAATAGGTTCTGATACCTCGTAAAACGTGTAAGTTATTGTGTCAAAAATTTACGTGTTATGATGAGGTTGGACTTTGGTATTAATGGTTTATAATAAATTATAAAATTTAGTTGCAGTTACAAGATTCTTGATTAGATACTTAAAGTAAAAAATTTATTGTTTAGGTCAATTGGATTCCGGAGGAGTAGACGCGGGACTAACTTTGCAACTACATACTGCAGACCCAGGCAAGTGTACCTTGTCAAACTTGTAGTATATCCTGTTATATTATCTACTTGTGTTTCTTTATATATATATATATATATATATATATATATATATATATTCTTGTGATGTGCATGCTCAACCTAGGACCATAAGACGTTGCTTAGTGTCCGAACAAGATTCGGGTGTCGTCGCCGTACATGGAGTCGTGTAATGTCACTTAGAGAGTTGACTCCACGATCCTATTTTTACGTGCTTGCTTTACCAAGTACGCCATACCGTAGGACACTTGACAATATTTCATGTAACAGAATCTTTTTTGAGTTATTCATGGTGATTCTGTATAGGCTTATAGGATTCGTGATATGAGACTTGCATATTATATAAATATCATTATGATTCATTGTACTAGCTAGAGGTCATGATCTTGCGTGTTATGGACATAAGACGTTGTGAACATGAGACATGAGGTTACATTGGGTAGGAAGAGACACACATGCTACAGGCTGATAATATATATATATATATATATATATATATATATATATATATATATATATATATATATATACTATGTTATTGGAGGTGCTTTAGTTTCTGTACCAGAGTTTGGCACATTTACTGGCCCTACGAGATACTACTTGCTGCTATGGGCTACCCGACACAGAGCCTGTAGTGGTCTCAGCATGAGTACTAGTGATGCTCTGATTTGTATTTCACTTAGCTAGTTATATAGCTTGCCCTGAGAATCTTTTTTTACATACTGTATTTTATTTAGCTTGAGTGTTATTGTACCTTGGTATGTCCCCTGAGGAACTGGATCTGGATTATGTCCCCATATGTAGATGAGGAGAGCTATCCCGAGGTTTACGGGACAGGTGCTGCTATTGGAGACATACAGGTTACAGAGGACGAGGTTGTTCCGAAGGACTTCTCTTGAGCACACAATATTCTCACCATTCATTTATTATGCTTAGTGTTCGTAGATATTTGAACTTGTAGTGACTTCTGGATATTGTACTTGGAGTTATTTTTCTTTCTATTTTGATGACGGATTGTTCCCCGTGATATTATTTATATTGCTTTGGTTGGACAGATCATTTTATATTATTGTGACTGGACTTGTCTCTTTGTGATTTCGTTCCTTATTGTGGATGAGATTAGATATATAAACTGTGACAGGTATTTATAGACCATTTTATATGTATTACAGCTTAAGTGCACTCTAACAGGTCCATTAAATTGGGTTTGTCCATTGGAGTTGTGTTGCTAGTCATTGCCACGTGGCTAGTCCCTTGATATTTTGGGGCTGGGACGTGACAGATTTTTTTTTTTTTTTGCTTTAACAATATCAGCATAAAATAATGGCCACATCAGAGTTAAACGATAGGTTAGAGGTACGTTTGCCCCCACCTCCCATCCCCCACCCCCCCCCCCCCTATTCGCCAAAAAACCGCACCCCTTCTGCTTTCTCGGTTCCCCAGCCCGTCCAACCAATGAGAGGAGACACTTGGCACAAGGTTTGAGCCGTGCTCCCCCCCCCCCCCCCCCCCCAACACACACACACATACACCGGTCGGTTCGTGTAGAACCGCTCTTAAGTCTTTCAGTATATTTCATATTCCAAAGAATACTAGGTAAGTTGAGAATAAACATAGTCCATAAACATTACAACAACAACTTCTATTAAAGAATTTCTACCATAAAGTAGACAAATATCTGTACAAAATTTTATCCAGGTTTAGCCTAACTATTAAAACAAATAATAATAAATCGAAGGCTTAATTGTAACTTGATATACTGAACTATTCCAGTTTTGAGTTTGATATCCTAAACGTTTTTTATTTGACAACTTAATACCATAAACTATTGAATATTTTTAACTTAATATCTAAAAAAAAAAAAAAAAAAAAAAAAAAAAAGAAGATGAAACTACCCAATGCTCAGTAAGAGAATATATGAAAATTTTGCTACAACAAATAATAATAATAAATTGAAATATGTCAGAACATATTTAATGCAAATACCATATGCTTAGAAGCATCATATATATATATATATATATACATATATATATATATATATATATATATATATATAAAGAGAGAGATAACACTACTCGTATAATGCTAAAAACAACGACCATCCAAAAGGATGTTTTCAGCAAAAAAAAAGTTCTATCGGAAAAAAGTTTTATGGAAAATAATTTTTTCGATGCATTTTTTAAAAATGTACATCCAAAAGACATCTATTACATAATACTGTTTGGAACCGACGTATTATTTTATTCAATTTCTTTTTAACTCTAGTTCAATAAAAATGTTGACTAAACTTTAAAAAAGTTTGTAGTGTTGGCACCATTTTTAGCCAATTTAGTTACGGATCAAATTATACACATTCTACCCTCTACTTAATACACTACATATTAAATTAAATAAAAAATAAATATATATTAAAATATATAATTATTCACTCTCCGGTCGGTCACTGGCAAATTTCTCTCCTCACCCTCCCCTCCTTCTTCGGCCGTTCCCGACGAACTCCCTCCCTCGCCACCCTGCTGCTCGCATCCGCCCGCGCACCCGTCCTTCCTTCCCAGTCGCGTACCTTCCTACGCTGACTCTTACGCGCCGCCCTCCGCCGCACGTCGACCCCTACGCGCGGGCCTTCGTCGCATGCCGTGCACAGCATCCCCCCGCGCGCCTCAGCTGCACGCCGCCCCCCGTGCGTGCGCCTCCGTTCGCGCGTCCCCGCTCCTTCGCACACTTGTTGCGTCCCCGCGACTCTGTCTCGACGACGTGGAAGCAGACGACGAGAGTAAAATGATAATATAGTAAAATATATTTAAAATTTTGATAATTTTAAATTAGATAAATTTAAATGTGTTTAACTTTTAAAATGTGTTAAGTAAAGAGTGGGATATGTATCGTCCGACCCTTTAGTTGCCGTGTATACATTTTTTTTTGTTCCTGCCGTCTCATTCGCATTCCTAGTCCCTATCAGTTTTTCAGCCTAATCTGCACATTTAATAGTGCAAAAAAAAAAAAAAAAATCTCCACTCAAGAGTATAGTGGTTGCCAGAGTAACAAAAACCCTTGTGAAGTGCATGCAATCATTCTTCTCGGAGAAAAGCTATAATTATGATTTGTTTGGTTCGTGCTTCACCCACCTATTTGATTTCTGGTTGTCCTCTTGGCTTGTCGACCGACGGGATCATGCTGGGGAAATAATATAGAAAGAATGAAGGATAATGTTGATAAGAAATACGATGACAAAAGAAAAATTAGGTAAGAAAAGCTTGAATCAGTTTGCCATTCGGTGATAAATTAACAAAAGTATAAAGCCAAAATAATTGTTTCAGAGCACGCTAGCAAACTAAATAGAAGGCAAAAAATACTCGAATACCAAGTATCTCGGAAGAATTAGGAACATTATTACGTATACATCCTACAATTTCAAATAGAATAATGCTATTTGTATTTCTAAAATATTCCTATAAACTATTCCTCGACAGATAACTTGACAGTCAATGTGACAGCCGACATGACAATTTATAAAATTAAAATTAATATTAACATTAATATTAACATTAAAATAATAATTTTCTAATAAAGAAATCAAAACAGCAGAACAATTCATCATTGTTATTTTTTTGTTACAAAGATGGACTCAAAATCTGTAAAATATCGAAAATCATAAATAATTGCTACTCCTCTAGTCTTATGCAACCAAAACCCCAACAATCATTTCATCCCAATATATGTACAAGATTAATTTATTTGTTCCTAAAAATGAGAGTAGTATAATGTTTGCAACATAAATAGCATGATTTCTGTTCGAATGAAGAAAATAAATTTTGAAATCACTGAAAGAAACAACTTTAATAACGTCATATTAAATGAACTCAAATACTTCTCAAGCCAACCAAAAATTAGGCATGATCATAATCTTAGAAGCCAGAATTTCCTAGGAGGTCAATAAATCTCTATAAGAATCTCAATTCGGCAGTACATATTTGGAATATTTTGTTTTCCTGACGACTGTAGTATATCGTCGGTATGTCGATTTCTGACGAAAAATATGCCAAAGTCAGAATCTGATTTTCGGGACCCAAATCAAACTCCGAAAGTCACCAAAATCAAGTCTAATAAGAAATCAAGTCAAGGGATAGGTCTCATATCACAATATGGACTAAAACTCACGGTCACAACTCCGGTAGCGTCTCCGTTATCGAGTTACCAAAAAGGAACGGAACGGGATTCTACCAGAATTCAAAACCGAGACAGTCAAAAGACTAGAAATCACGAGAAGAACAAATATAGTAAAGCAAGTATAAGCTAAAAAGCAAAAATCAAAGTTTCATGAAAAAAATGACAAAAAGTAAAAAAAAAAAATCATGAAATCGGCAAGGTGTACTTGCCTAAAGCGAGCTCCCAGTATAAGTCTTCTAGTCCAGCTCTTCGAAGGGGTTCAAAAACTACACTACAGGTCTCAAGACCAAGCTCCAAGCTCAAGAGAGAAAGAAGAAGATGAGAGAGAGAGAGAGAGAGAGAGAGAGAGAGAGAGAGAGAGAGAGAGAGAAAGAAAGAAAAAGAAGTACTATATATGGGAATCTCAAAAAGTGAAACAAATATCTTCAGGATCGGTATACCGTCGGTATACTGAAGTATACCGTCGGTAAACCAGTCAGGTAGTAAAGTTTCAATTTTTGAAAATTTTGAGCTGCCTCGAGAACCAAATAAAAACTAATAAATAGCACAGAAATATGTATCTACATAAAATACGAATACTGTGAGACGAGTCTCACAACGATGAAAGTGCTTTCCATAACAGACTAAAATTTTAAAAGAGGACAAATTTAGAAAAAAAAAGTTTAAATTTTTTTAATACACATTTTTCAAAGTAGCAAGAAACTAATAATTACTTACATTGATATCATAAAAATTTTCATGTTAATAATCTCTATGTAACTTTGAAATGAACTTTATAAATTTTAATAAATATTAAAATATCTAAAAAATTTATAACAATAATTAATAAATATATAAAAAATCATAATAACCACAGACAAATTCATCTAATATCATAATAACCATAGACAAATTCATCTAATAAACTTCGTTACTTCTCTTCCTTTCCTTTTTCCTCCACCAACTATTTTTTCCATGTAAAATATTTGCATCACAAATTTTCCACCAATTGTCGTGTTTGATAGCTTATATTTTTCGTGAAATTATTTTCCAAAAAACTATCATTTTTCATATTTTCTTCTAAAACGGTGGAAAATAAAACTTACAAAATTTATAAAAAAAATATTATTTTCATGAAAAATAACTATTCTCGTGAAAAATAATATCAATCAATTACCAAAACTAAGTTTTCCATTAAAAAAATTCAAAATTTCATAAAAAGTTTCTTAGTAAACTAATTTCGTAGAATTCATTTATTTTTTACATATTTTCCATCTCTCAATCGAACGCATCCTAATCATCAAAACCCCATGTAATTCCGCACAGACAACCTTACTCCTTAATTATGCTTAGTTCTATCAAATAGAAATATAGTTGGTACTTTATCCACTCCAACTTCGAGCTCCCCTACGATTAACTAACTGTCCGACTATAGAAACTCAAATAAAAACTCAAAACAAAAACTTACAATAGAAATATGATACATGGACGCTCTTCACTATTTAGACTCGTCATGTATATTTCTATTTAGGCTCTTAGGAAAAAAAAATGGATGAGATCCATCTAAACTAATGGTTTTCATTGTGGAGTTACAAAATTTAAGAACTCTGTAGGATTTTTTAACGATCAGGCACTTTTCGAGTACTAATTGATTAAATCCACTGTTCGGTGTTAGCGCTCCATCATCGGATCGATCCATACATACGTGCATGCAAGCTCCTCAACCGAAGATGATGCTAGTGTACGTATAGGACAGTTTTCGTACAACCAATCAATCAAGTTGAACATGAAAACTGTGCAACCCTAGCTCCCTCGTGATCAAGTGGGAAGCCCTTCTATTGGACGGCCACGATCTCCCGCACACTTTCTATAATATTAGAAGATAAGGATAGCTTTAATGTAGCGAAAGACCCCACACTTAAGATAGAAGGCTTATAGAAAACCATGTCCAAATCCAAGTTGCTTATAAAGCACTCCCCCACTCCACTCCACCACTACCACTACCACTACCATCAAGCCCACAAGAGGGGAAGAAGAGGGAAAGAATACCTATATTCCCCCTCACCCCACCTCAAGTCCTTAAACCCTAACCCTAATTAGTTATTCCACGCATGTGGCAGCTACTGAAGGCCATGAAGCGGCAGCTGGGCTTCCGGGGCCGCCACAAGAGCTCGAGAGTGGCGGACGAGAGCCTAGCGGGATCGGCCCTGGCGCTCAATAACCAGGGCGGCCACGACAGGAGGACCGTCGGCGGCAGCCTGTCGGTCCTTCTGGTGGTCGTTGCGTCTTGCCTCGTTGGGCAGACGGACGGCGCAGAGGAGGTCTGGGCGTCGCGGGAGCAGCCGCGGACCGCTGAGATGGACCAACTCATGGTGCGCGACAGCATGCGGTACGCAATCTATGTCTAGGGCTTTTCGAGGACTCGAACCAATGGAGGACGATATTTCTTTCTGAGGGCTGATAATAAATTTTATGTAGGAGTTCATTTTTGTTCACACATCCAAAAATAGGATGGATGTTCACCCTTTCACTCAAAAATTATTACGTGTCAAACTACTAGTTAAAACTTATACGTGATAATTCTTAAGTGGAATGGTAAATATATATCTACTCTAGTTTTGGTGGTTAAACAAAAAAAAGACTCATTTAAGAAGGGTTAGCAAGTATGTAGGGTTATAACGAGATCTGCAGTACTAGTGATCTGAGTTTTTTTTTTTTTTCTTGGTGTGGGGGTGGTGGTTTAATATGGATTTTTGTATAAAGTATGATCAGAGTTGTAGAATACTTCTTTTAATTTAGTGGCTTCAGTTTATAGGAGGACATTTGGTCTTCTTTTGTTCCTTTCTTGACTTAGTTCGGAAGTAGTAGATAGATTCATTTAAGATAAGCTTGGATTGATAGTGAAGAAAGTTAGGTGAGTGGAAAAAAAATTATGCTTAGTTTGAGGATTAATGTTTAGGAGGACGAGAGTTAGGTGAAAAAAAATTTAACCTTGTTTTGATTTTTTTTTTTTTTTTCAAATCAAAAGGTTAACAGAGAAAAGTAAAGACTTGTTGTGGTCAGATCCAAGTTGTGGGCAGAGCTGAGATTCAGTTCACCCCAAAAAATAATTTTTTTCTAATAATCAACAAACCAAGGATGGACTCTAATTGTGGCTAGGACTGGACTCCAGCCCACCCAAAAAAATATTCTTTTTTTCCTTTTTTTATATATAATTTTTAATTTTTTTTGTCTATATAAGTCACTTCATGTTTAGTCCAGTCCATCCATCTTAGTCTATTCCATTCCACCTCAGATCTATTCTTTTAAATGTCCGACGTAACGTTCGGAACTTCATACACGCTGCGTTACATGTCTTTTGGGTTCACTGTTTCGTATCTTCCATCATTTATAAATGGAAGGAATAATACACTTCTGTAGCTCAATCCACTAATTGTTCACCATCCAGCTAGATAAGATGTTATATCTTTTTTCGATAAGTAACAGAAGCGTTACTCAAGTAGGGCCAGTCTACCTCCAGTCTATCTCAGTTAGAATTTGTTGTTCTGCACCATACTAGTTCACAATTTAGTGGATGTTCCATTATGAGTAACTTATCCATAGGTCAGGGAAAGCAACAAATGGAGCTCTAAATATATTTCTGTTCCAAACATAGTATGTAGAAAAAGGAAAGGCATGGTCAAACAGTGACCTCGGAAACCATGTTCCTCCCACTCTTAGCTATATTTTATACGAGAATTTTGTACTATAACTTATGTAGAACGTCCAATCTTGTCTTATATATCAATGAGTTCTAAGCCTACTTCCACTTGAAATAACAATTTTAGCTAAGCAGTACAAAAATGTTAGTGCCTATGGACCATTTCTTTTCTATGTTTCAACTTTCCAGAAAGCACTCTCTCCTTCTTAGTTTTAGCTCTCGCGCTCTATTCTCAACCTTTTAGATGGACCAGAAAATGATAGGTTACACAGTTGGGAACTCAGTCTTGTCAATTAGTATCGATGCCCTGACTGACATGGCCATGGTGTACAAATTATAGATCGTAGTGGAGGACAACTTTGATTAATCGACGAATGGGGATGAGCCGGTGGACCAAAATGCATCGAAGCCTCATTGGAATTTCTTTATGTGTTAACAGAAGTAACATACTAAATAGCATTATGTGATATTTAACTAACAACACAAATTTTAACTCAAAATATTAATCATTTAATTTTTTAATATTAATATTAATTAATTTTAATGTTAATATTATGTTAATATTAATTTAATATTAATATTAACTTTAATTTTAATTTTTGACTAAATTATAATTTGATATCCTTAACTTGATAACATAAACATTAATAAGCATCAACTTAATATTCTAAAAATGACAAAAATATTCCCGTCAATCTCTCTCTCTCTCCACCCCCGGCTGCCCCAGCCTCGCCTTCCTCTCCGCGTGTGCTGCCTCTGCTGCTAGAGCGCGCGCAGAGAGAGAGAGAGAGAGAGAGAGAGAGAGAGAGAGGGGGGGTGCAGCCGGGTGAGGGCGGGATGGTGTAGTCGGGGAGGGAGGGGTGGCTGGGTGGGATGGAAAGAGGGGGTGGCTGGGTGGGGTGCAGCCTTCCTCTCCGCGTCTTTCTTTTTTTGTATCAAGTTAAAAATATTCAATAGTTGATGGTATCAAGTTATCGAGTAAAAATGTTTAGAGTATTAAGTTGAAAAACTGAAATATTTAATGTATCAAGTTGCAATTCAGCCTTAATTTTTAATTTTGTCGTGTCCGCTGTCATATTAACTGCCACATTGGTTGCCACATAAGAGAGATAGTTTGGATGTACACTTTGGAGGGATTACTGGCATTATTCTATATAGAAACATCCTATAGCACTATAAAAATACAGAGAGTTAGCAACGGCCGGATCCGTCCCCATACTGACGCTAATTGGAATTAGCGACTACATGGTGACAAATAATAGACGAAATATGTCCATCGGTAAAGGACGTGATGCTAAACAAATTCGTCGCCAGTCAATCGACAATTCGACGACTTTCTTACGTCACGTAATGTCGACAGAATTCCGCTTTCGTAGCGACGGATAATAATGTCGGCGTTTCGGCGACGGAATAGAGACTATTACCAAGTTGGAATAACGACTGATTAGTGACAATTTTGCGTCATTTTCAGTGTCTAATCGGCGACGGATCAGCGACAATTATTTAGTTTTTGATACTGAACTAATATCTGACACTCTGCTTGCGGCGACCTTATACGTCGCCAAACAGTTGCAAATCCGTCGCTCACCTGGTAATGCTAATTTGGCGACGGTCCTTTTCGTCGCCAAACAGTCACAAATTCGTCACTGCTAGTCGCTAAGTCGACGCCTAACCGTTGCTAAAATGCACAAACTATAAAAAAAAACCAATGCAGTAATTATAGCACATTCGTACTATATATTATATTTCAATCACAATATTAACCACCCAGCGCAACCCTATAAATTTTCGTCCAATTGGACCTTCAGCGACACAAACACACTGCAAAACCATACAAAAGACAAATAATCCAGGAAAGAAATGTAAATTGCATAATAAAATTAATCGTAAATTCACATACATGTCTAAAAATACAAAGTGTACATAAACAACATCCATAACTGCCATGAGTACTGTCACGCCCCAGTCTCAAAATACCGAGGGACTGGACACGTGGCAATGGCCAGCAGCACGCACCGATGGACAACCCAATTTAATGGATCCATCAGGGCATGCTTAAGCTGTAGTCTAACAGTAAGATGTTACAAGTCTCAGGTATTTCTAATCTCATCCACAGAATAAACACAGATTAATGCCAGAAATAATGCAATAGAATAACTAAACAAATCTAAATAAGATTATCTCGGGAAACAATCCGAGAATCAGTCTGTTACATTAAGGAAATAGACAGAAAATAAAATACTGGAAATGGAAATACTAAGTAGATGAATCCGGTACTCAGGAGAAGTCTTCTACCACTATCTCGTCCTCGGTTCCTGGTTATGTTCCAAGGAGTGCTCCTGTTCCGTACACCTCAGGGTAGATCTCTTCGGCTATACCTGGGGACATAGTCCATTCCAGGTCCTCAGGGGACATAACAAGGTACAGAAAATACAAGCCAAAATAAATGCAGTGCAGCAATAAATGAAACCATAGGGTAAACTATATAACCAGCTAAGTGATATGCAAGTTGAGAGTTTTAGTCATACTCAGGCTGAGGCTACTACAGGATCAGTGTCGGAGAAACCCATAGCAGTATTTTCTCGAAGGGCCAGAACTGGTGCCATAGCTCTGTGTCAGAGACTAAGACACATCCAGATGTCAATATATATAATATAATCAGCCTTTGTTATGGTAATACTCTCCCCACCCCATGTAATCTCACGTCACAGTTCCAGAGAATCTCAGGTACAAGTCACGCAAGATCAAACTAATGCAATGAGTCAGGATAGAATCTAAGCATGTAAACTGTAAATGTCATGAATATGCATCCTATACGGAATCACCATGTATATCTCAGGGAATTCCGTCACATGAATTGTGTCAGGTGTCCTGGGTTGAGCAGTTAAACAAGTTTATATATGACTCTACAAGAAATCAAGTAAAATACTATAACAAGAATTACTGCGAGTTGACAAGCTCTATGTTCCCACTGATGCAAAATTAAACCAAGAAAATATTTAGCAAGCTGCAGGGTTTGGCAAGGTACACTTGCCCACTGATGTATAACTAAGTCCAGAAAATAGGTAGCATAGCTGCAAGTTTTGGCGAGGTACACTTGCCTGTGGTTCCAGCTCTGATTGCGGCTCTGACTTCGGTTGGATTTGCAGGCGGTACTCCGGTTGCTGAAATAAACATCACCATCAGATCCAAAAAATATTAATCAGCTAGAAACGCCTGTCCTTGAGTACAATTTGGAGACAAGGGCAAAAACGACAATTTTGGGTCAAAACGGGGTCCACATGTGGGCCCGCTTTGCACCGAAAAACGTGTCAGGGTCAAAGGTCTCCAAAATCACCAAACTTAGTGTCAACAGGTCAGGAACGATGATACGAACCCAACGGAACTTCCAGAATTGGATTCCGGTGAGCCGATCACAAAATCGCCCGTCGAGCGGGGCCTGTGGGGCCCACGACACGCGATTTCGTCAACGTTCTCAGAATCGAACCAAACTTGGGTTACAGGACCAGCGTATCGCTACGAGTACGATGGCGTAAGTTTCGTTTCAATCTGACGTGTGTACACAAAGTTAGGGCACAATTTAGAAAAGTCGGATACGGGGCGATGTCCGCGGATACGCACTGATTCCGGTGTGCACGCACACCCGAATCGACTTCTATGAAATTTCACACGTCCGTATCGACGACGCGCACGTATCTGTGAAGACCCCGTACGACCAAGTCGTCCCGTTTGGCGGGGCGTACCCAGTTCCGGGGTGAATCGGGTCGTTATTTTTCCTGTTTTTGGATCGCGGTGTGCGATCACCACAGGACGCGATGCACCGAGCGGTTTGTCCGAGCACCGAGAGGGTCATACAGACTTCGCAACGCAAAAGACGGAATTGAAAACGGGGCTACGAGCAAGAAGTTAGGAGTACCTGAACAGGGTCGAAAACTGGGGTTTTCGTCGTGTCCGACACGACACAGGACACGTGTCCTCTGTCCGACACAGGAAATTGGAATTAGGGTTAGGGCTTGGGATTCCGGCGGAGACGGCGCCTTGGGCGGCCGTGTAGAGGCGGAGGGGGCCGGGGGCAGCGGCGGTTCTGCGGCGGGGGAGAGGCCGGCCGGGCTAGGGTGGCGCCGGTGGAGGTTCTGGCCGCTCGGGCTGCTGCTGGCCGGTGCCGGAGAGAGGAGGAGGGGAGGAGGGAAGGTGGCTGACGGAGGAGGAGGGCCGGGCGGTCGTCTACGACGGGCTGGGCTGGTCGATGGCGGAGGGGGTCTGGCGGTGGCGAGGTGGCGTCGACGGGGAGGGGGAGCCGGAGAGGGATTTATATAGGCTGCCGGGGGGGTTGCTGGCCGGGCGAGGCGGAGAGAGGGAGGACGTGGCCCGGGCGGAGCGGCGAGGGTGGCGGGCTAGGCGACGCGTGGCCGAGCGGAGCGGAGCGGCCGGAGCGGCGGTGGACGCGGGGCTGGGGCTTCGTGGGGGGGGCGGGTCTCCGGGTGCGGGCTAGCGGGCGGGTCTGGCCGACCCGACCCGACCCGCTAGCAATGCGGGCTGGGCCGGTCTGTGGGCCTGGTCCAGTGGGCTTGGGCCGGGCCAGTTTATTTATTAAAATAAATAATTAATTAATTAAATCATTAAATAATTAATAAATAAATAAATAATTTCAATAAATAGTTTTCAGGTGTTTTAAAATAGGTCCGGGGCCCAATAAATTCCAGAAAAATTATCCTAAGTCCAATTTTTCATTTTGCATCCAAAAATATTATTTTCATAATATTTTAATACTGTTTATTATCATTAAAAATCATTTAATAATTAAAATCCTTGTTTTAAATTACAGAAAAATTCCAGAAAATTGTGAAAATCCAAATTTAAAAATTCTTGAAAAATCAGGGTGTTTACAATCTACCCCCCTTAAGAGGATTGCGTCCTCGCAATCAAAGAATAACCGGTCAACAGAGATGACGCGGTCACAAGAACGGTTTGAAATACTTCACAAGATACTTAGGGAAATATCGTTTCCCTAAAAATGAAAGTTATACACTTTCCAGAGAAAATCTAGTTAAAGCAAAAGATCTACAACTTTTAGGAAAACCAGGTTATTATTAACAAGTTGCAAATTACTTGGTTGGGGCTGAGGTTACGAACCAATAGGCACGAGCTAAAACAAGACTAGAAACGGATCTACGAATCACTTACGCGCATCAGCGTCTTCCAAAGTCATCGCGTAAGCTTGCCCTCGTCCTTGAGGTAGATTCCTCTGCTGCTGCTGGACTGGCTGGTAGGGTGCTGCTTGAGGCGCTGGTGGAGCTTGCTGGTTTGCCCTTGGTGCTCTTTCTCTACGCTCAGGGCAGTCTCTCACTGCATGTTGTCTGGATCCGCAACCTAAGCATAGTCCTAACCTGCGTCGGCATTCCCTGGCTAGATGGCCTGCTTTGCCACAGTAGTGACAAGTAAGGAGGACTACCACTTGTGGTGTAGATGCTTTCTGCTGTTGGTGCGGTCTCTTTGCAGATTCCTCTTGTGGTGCTCTGGATGTTGCTGATGGGGAAGACCTCTTCAGACTGGTTTCTCTCTTGGTGATGCGCTCCATGCGTCGAGCCGCAGCAAGGACGTCCGAGTATGATGTTGGTGCGACGAATCCAATCAGTTTCTGTAGCTCAAAGTTTAATCCGTCGAAGAACTTCTCGGCCTTCTCTTCTTCTGTCGGGATCAATGTTGGGGCGAAACGACTTAGACGGATGAACTCAGCGTTGTACTCTTCCACCGTCATAGTATCCTGAGTGAGGCGATTGAACTTATCCCGAAGTTCTGATCGAACGATGGCTGGAATGTACATCTCCTGGAAGAGTCTAGAGAACTCCTCCCAAGTAACTCGGTTTGGTCCGAGCCGTGTCTCCTCGGATAGCTACCAGTGATGAGCATTGTCCGTCAATTGCATTCTGACGGCAGTCATCCAACGTTCCCGGGGAAGCTCAGCTACTTCAAGTTGATGCCGAATGTTGGTGAGCCATTCATGAACTTCTGTGGGCTCTTCCTTGCCTGAGAAGGTACGGGGCTTCAGTTGGCGGAAGTCAGTGATGGAGCCCGTCGATGGCCGTCGAGCTGGTAGGTTGGCCTGCTCGAGTGCAGTTACGATGCTGCTCCTCAAGAATTCAACCTCACGACGCTGAGCCTCGTGTTGGACTTGTTGTTGGGCGTGCATCATCGCGTAGATCATTTGGAATATTTGTTGCCCGTTAATTGGCTGTCCTTGTGGGAGTGTGGGCGTTGGTGGAACGAACTGCGGCGGAGGCGGGATGTCATCGCGCCAAAATCTGGAGGTAGGTTGACCTGCCTGCTGGCTCTGTTGAGTTGATGGAACTCCTCCGACTGGTGTCACTTCGTCGTCATAGGTGACACTTGTAGCTTGTGGGGTTCCGGCAGGAGTCTCGTTGCACTCTTGTGGGTCCATTTCCCTGCATCCAAAATAAACTATAAGAGGCACACAGGAATCAAGGCAGGATGCAAGTCAATAAATTAATTCGAATAGATATCAAGAACGATTCAAGCAAGTGGATGAGATCCTAAAAACTTATCCTATTCTTATTGCAGGCCTGTTCGGTCCCTAAGTTGAAACCGAACAATTTAGTCGTAGACCTGCATGGGCCACCACAAAAACCATGTCACGCCCCAGTCCCAAAATGCCGAGGGACTGGACACGTGGCAATGGCCAGCAGCACGCACCGATGGACAACCCAATTTAATGGATCCATCAGGGCATGCTTAAGCTGTAGTCTAACAGTAAGATGTTACAAGTCTCAGGTATTTCTAATCTCATCCACAGAATAAACACAGATTAATGCCAGAAATAATGCAATAGAATAACTAAACAAATCTCAAGTAAGATTATCTCGGAAAACAATCCGAGAATCAGTCTGTTACATTAAGGAAATAGACAGGAAATAAAATACTGGAAATAGAAATACTGAGTAGATGAAGCCGGTACTCAGGAGAAGTCTTCTGCCACTATCTCGTCCTCGGTTCCTGGTTCTGTTCCAAGGAGTGCTCCTGTTCCATACACCTCGGGGTAGATCTCTTCGGCTATACCTGGGGACATAGTCCATTCCAGGTCCTCAGGGGACATAACAAGGTACAGAAAATACAAGCCAAAATAAATGCAGTGCAGCAATAAATGAAACCATAGGGTAAACTATATAACCAGCTAAGTGATATGCAAGTTGAGAGTTTTAGTCATACTCAGGCTGAGGCTACTACAGGATCAGTGTCGGAGAAACCCATAGCAGTATTTTCTCGAAGGGCCAAAACTGGTGTCATTACTCTGTGTCAGAGACTAAGACACATCCAGATGTCAATATATATAATATAATCATCCTTTATTATGGTAATACTCTTCCCACCCCATGTAATCTCACGTCACAGTTCCAGAGAATCTCAGGTACAAGTCACGCAAGATCGAACTAATGCAATGAGTCAGGATAGAATCTAAGCATGTAAACTGTAAATGTCATGAATATGTGTAAACCCCCTGAATTTTCAAATTATTAAATCTTGGATTTTTCCCAATTTTCTGGAATTTTCTGTGAATTTTCTGTAATTAAAATCAAGGCTTTTAAATTATAAATGATTTTTAATTGGCAATAAATAATATTAAAATGTCATGAAAATAACATTTTTGAGTGTAAAATGAAAAATTGGACTTAGGGTAATTTTTCTGGATTTTTCTGGGCCTCAGACCTATTTTTAAAAGCCTAAAAACTAATTTTCCTAATTAATAACTAATTACTGTTTACTATTATTATTATTATTATTATTTTATTTTATTTTTTTTTTTTGTTTGTTTCTCGGTTTGGGCCCGGCCCGGCCCAGTGGGCCGAGCCCAGTGCAGCCCAGCCCAACCCCATTGCCTTAGCGGGTCGGGCGGGTCGGCCTGACCGGATCCGCGCCCGACCCGGACCCGCTCCATCACCCCCGTCGTCCCCGTTCTCCCACGACCCTGCGATCCCGTCGCCGGCGCCGGAAATCGCGCGCCACGCCCTCCTCCACGTCGTCTTCCCCTCCGGATAACCCGCCGACGCCCCGGCCTTCCCCGCCTCGACATCCCCTATAAAGACCCCCATCTCCGCCTCTTTCCACCCCAAACCACCTGCAAACCCTAACCCTATCTCCCCGACGCTCCGGCGAGCCCCCATTTTCCCCTGAGCCGCCTACGCCGGCCTCCCAGACCCGCCGTCGACCTCCCCCAGTACCTCCTCCTCCAGAACCTCCTTCGACCCCGTGTCCAACTCCCCCCCGCTGTTCGAGAGCCGCCGTCGACCCCCGCCGCTCCGGTGCGCCGCCGGAGACTTCACCTGAGCCGCCAGAGCCCGGCCCAACCTCGCCGACCGACGGCCAAGACCCCAGAGCCCCGGACACGGCCAGGACACGCAGTGGACACAGCACTGGACACGTCCAGGACACGAATCGCGTGTCGGACTCGGTTCAGAAACCCTAATTTCTCGGTCCCCTTCAGGTATTCATAACTTGCAACCCTTATCTCCGTTTTCGATTCCGTCAATTCCTACGCGTAGCCTGTATGACCCTCTCGGTGTCCGGACAAACTGTTCGTGGCACCGCGTCCTGTGGTGATCGCACACCGCGATCCAAAAACAGGAAAAAACCAGACCCTGTTTCACCCCGGAACCGAGTACGTCCCGCCAAACGGGACGACTTGGTCGCGTGCGGTCTTCACAGATACGTGCGCAGCGTCGATACGGACGTGTGAGATTTCGCGGAAGCTGATTTGGGTGTGCGTGCACACCGGAATCAACGCGTATCCGCGGACATCGCCCCGTATCCGCAATTTCTGTAATTCACCATAACTTCTTGTACACTCGTCAGATCGAGACGAAACTTGTGCCATCGGACTCGTAGCGATACGCTGGTCCTGTGGGTCAAGTTTGGTTCGATTCTGAGAACGTTGACGAAATCGCGTGTCGCGGGCCCCACAGGCCCCGCTCGACGGGCGATTTTGTGTTCGGCTCATCGGAATCCAAATCTGGAAGTTCCGTTGGGTTCGTATCAGTGTTCCTCACCTGTTGACACTAAGTTTGGTGAATTTGGAGACTTTTGACCCGGACACGTTTTTCGGTGCAAAGCGGGCCCAACGGCGGACCCCGTTTTGACCCGAAACTGCCGTTTTTGTCCTTGTCTCCAAATTGGACCCAAGGACAGGCGTTTCTAGCTATTTGATATCTTCTGAGAGTGATAGTAATGTCTGTTTCAGCTTTTGGACTCACCTCTGGACATTTCTTCCAAGAACCAAGTTAAACAGATCCAAACAACAGGCAAGTACCTGCACCTCAAGTTAAATCTATATATTGTGATAATTAAATTCCTGTTTCACTAGTACCCTTGATGATTACGTCTAGTGTTAGAAATGCTGAATTTTCATGTCTTGACTATTGGAATTCATGTCTTGTTATCATGTCGGGTGGGAGAATACTGAAAGGCATGTAGTTTACCCTTCCCCTTGTCGTGAATAATAGCTGTTGGTACACGACTGTCCATCAGCCAGATCTCGATTATTCGTGAATAATAGCCGTTTATGACGGCCGGATTAGCCTTATAAACCCCTACATGCCAACTAAGTATTCTAAAAACAAACACAAGTTTCATACAGATAGTTTCTAGTCATGTTATGTTTCTTGCTGATTGTAGTAGTTTCATTTCCTGCTCATTTACTTCTATTTTCTCATATTCCTGCTTATAGTTGTGACTCTGAGATATTGACATTCTTTATGCAATTTTCCTTAACATGATATTCAATGTTTAATCGTCATAAATATTTAGTTTAACATTGTTGTGCACTGTGTACTTTGCTCCTTTCCTGACTGGATCTGTTGATTTAGGCGATTATGAGGATCTTGCCCCTACCTATTATGGTCCTTATGAGGGTACTGATGATACCTATGAGGAGCCAGAACCCACACAGGAGACCCCTGCTGCTGAGTAGCTAGTAGCAGCTATCTTTTATTTCTATTTCTTATCTTATTTATCGGGTTTGTCCCCGATTTCATTTGAAATTCCTGTATTAAACATTTGAATTTGTTGTCACATTCATTTCAGTTGCAAAATTTAAGTTTCGATTCTCATTATTATCTTGCCTATGTTAAATTGTGAATGAGTTAGACTAGTTAGATGGATTGACCTAGACAGCGTACTACCGCCGACTCTGCGGCGTAGGCTGGACGTACCCACGCACTCGTGCCCGAACTTCCGGGTGCGGGTCGTGACAATATGCATCCTATACGGAATCACCATGTATATCTCAGGGAATTTCGTCACATGAATTGTGTCAGGTGTCCTGGGTTGAGCAGTTAAACAAGTTTATATATGACTCTACAAGAAATCAAGTAAAATACTATAACAAGAATTACTGCGAGTTGACAAGCTCTATGTTCCCACTGATGCAAAATTAAACCAAAAAAATATTTAGCAAGCTACAAGGTTTGGCAAGGTACACTTGCCCACTGATGTATAACTAAGTCCAGGAAATAGGTAGCATAGCTGCAAGTTTTGGCGAGGTACACTTGCATGTGGTTCCGGCTCTGATTGCGGCTCTGACTTCGGTTGGATTTGCAAGCGGTACTCCGGTTGCTGAAATAAATATCACCATCAGATCCAGAAAATATCAATCAGCTAGAAACGCCTGTCCTTGAGTCCAATTTGGAGACAAGGGCAAAAACGGCAATTTCGGGTCAAAACGGGATCCACATGTGGGCCCGCTTTGCACCGAAAAATGTGTCAGGGTCAAAGGTCTCCAAAATTACCAAACTTAGTGTCAACAGGTCAGGAACGATGATATGAACCCAACAGAACTTCCAGAATTGGATTCCGGTGAGCCGATCACAAAATTGCCTGTCGAGCGGGGCCTGTGGGGCCCACGACACGCGATTTTGTCAACGTTCTCAGAATCGAACCAAACTTGGGTCACAGGACCAGCGTATCGCTACGAGTCCGATGGCACAAGTTTTGTTTCAATCCGACGTGTGTACACAAAGTTAGGGCGCGATTCAGAAAAGTCGGATACCGGCGATGTCCGCGGATACGCACTGATCCCGGTGTGCACGCACACCCGAATCGACTTCTGCAAAATTCTACTCGTCTGTATCGACGACGCGCACGTATCTGTGAAGACCGCGCGCGACCAAGTCGTCCCGTTTGGCGGGGCGTACCCAGTTCCGGGGTGAATCGGGTCGTTGTTTTTCCTGTTTTTGGATCGTGGTGTGCGATCACCACAGGACGCGATGCACCGAGCGGTTTGCCCGAGCACCGAGAGGGTCATACAGGCTTCGCAACGTAAAAGACGGAATTGAAAACGGGGCTACGAGCAAGAAGTTATGAGTACCTGAACAGGGTCAAAAATTGGGGTTTTTGTCGTGTCCGACACGACACAGGACACGTGTCCTGTGTCCGACACAGGAAATAGGAATTAGGGTTAGGGCTTGGGATTCCGGCGGAGACGGCGGCTTGGACGGCCGTGCAGAGGCGGAGGGGGCCGGGGGCAGCGGCGGTTCTGCGGCGGGGGAGAGGCCGGCCGGGCTAGGGTGGCGCCGGTGGAGGTTCTGGCCGCTCGGGCTGCTGCTGGCCGGTGCCGGAGAGAGGATGAGGGGAGGAGGGAAGGTGGCTGACAGAGGAGGAGGGCCGGGCGGTCGTCTACGACGGGCTGGGCTGGTCGGTGGCGGAGGGGGTCTGGCGGTGGCGAGGTGGCATCGACGGGGAGGGGGAGCCGGAGAGGGATTTATATAGGCTGCCGGGGGGGTTGCTGGCCGGGCGAGGCGGAGAGAGGGAGGACGTGGCCCGGGCGGAGCGGCGAGGGTGGCGGGCTGGGCGACGCATGGCCGAGCGGAGCGGAGCGGAGCGGCCGGAGCGGCGGTGGACGCGGGGCTGGGGCTTCGTGGGGGGGTGGCGGGTCTCCGGGTGCGGGCTAGCGGGCGGATCTGGCCGACCCGACCCGACCCGCTAGCAATACGAGCTGGGCCAGTCTGTGGGCCTGGGTCCAGTGGGCTTGGGCCGGGCCGGTTTATTTATTAAAATAATTAATTAATTAATTAAATCATTAAATAATTAATAAATAAATAAATAATTTCAATAAATAGTTTTTAGGTGTTTTAAAATAGGTCCGGGGCCCAATAAATTCCAGAAAAATTACCCTAAGTCCAGTTTTTCATTTTACATCCAAAAATATTATTTTCATAATATTTTAATACTGTTTATTATTATTAAAAATTATTTAATAATTAAAATCTTTGTTTTAAATTACAGAAAATTTCCAGAAAATTCCAGAAAATTATGAAAATCCAAATTTAAAAATTCTTGAAAAATCAGGGTGTTTACAAGTACATATATACATCATAAACAAATATTAAATACAAATAAAATCACCGATCTTGCAGTGGTCCCTGGTGATGCAGACGATCGAAGACGTCCGAAGGAATCTCATTTACTATATCATCTAGAAGTGTATTGAACGCCTCCGGCAGCAGTAAACTCAGGTGCCTCATTACTTCGGTAAGAGATAGGATAAGGCAAGAAGCAACAACAGGAGAAGAGGAGGCACCAGAAGGACCAAACATCATGGATCCATGAGTATTTGGGGGCAGCAACGGAAGAAGCTCGAGCAACTAAAATACCAGCCCTCATAATGGCTTGTATGGTGCTGATTGACTCCTACAACCCCACCACAGTAGCCTGCAATATGGTCATCGCCGTAACAAGCTGATCTATCTTCTCGGTGACTTTCGGTTGTAAAGCAGAAGAAGAATGCGTCTGCGGTGGAATTATACCGATATCTTTGACGCCAAGGAGCCTTGTCGTAGATGCGTTTGTCATTCCCTCTCCAGCAGCGGCCTTTATAAAAATATTGTTGGTTTGAGCGGGCTTGGGAGAGGACGTGGTGTCACGCCCCACTTCCAGAATACTGGATAAATATGAGGACTGACATGACCAACCACACCTTGCATAATATCGAAGTAAGTCGCAATGTGCTTAGGTTATCTAGAAGACAGATGGGTGGACTCTAGCATGCTATGACGTCAGTCCTAAGGCCGACAAATCCTAGTATATCAACCCATCAACACAAGTACAAGAGTATATCATATATGAAAGTAAAAATATGTCCTAAATAACATACCACATATGATTATAAAGCTAGTGAATACAAAATGCTGCACTAGCAGAGTATAATTATACACGATCAAATATACCAGCCATGGTCTAATATATACATCATGTTGACCGTAGTCAGAGAAGTGATCTCAAAATAAGAGGCTAACAATGTCTCTTTCTAAAATACCATAAAATAAAATAACACTACGAGGGGTGGAAGAAGGAAACCCACTCGAGAGCTTCGATCGCAGTCCTACGAGTACGAGCCATCTTGCTGGAAGTACGGTGGATCCTGGTTCTTCTCGGGATAATCTGGACATACAAAACTAGTGGGGTCAGCACCCCAAGCAACAAGTACCACAAAGGAGCTCAAGGTGATAGACCAAACCCATCACAACATACAGCAGAAAAGAGACATAAAAGAAATGTTGATCGAGACTTGTCCTGTCACTACTAGAAAAAGCGAAATTAGCGACGCATTTTAGCGACTCCGAACAAAAACGTCGCTAAATCAGCGACTCCGTTAAAAACGTCGCTAGACCTCGCTGAATGGCAATATTTAGCGACGTTTAGCGACTTTTATTAAGATTTAAAAATATTAGTCGCTATAAGTTTGATTAAGGTCACTAAACGTCGCTAATATGTATAATTTAGCGACGTTTAGCATCATAATTAGCGACGTATGTATTAAAAATATTTAGCAACGTATTTAGCGACGTGTTTGACGTCGCTAAATTTTTATTTAGCGACATTTTTTTTACGTCGCTAAATGTCGCTAAATTTTGGTTAATTAGGGCTCAGTTTTCTTTTCCCCCATCTGCGAAAATTTTGAAAGTTTTCGTAACCTTTCGATTTCCCCCACCCCCCCTTCTCCGGCGACCGGCGACCGGCTCTCCATGGCTGCGGCTACTCCGGCATCCCCCTCCTCCTCCTCGAGCTCTAGGTAAACCCTAACTCTCTCTCTCTCTCTCTCTCTCTCTCTCTCTCTCTCTCTCTCTCTCTCACACACACACACACACACACACATGTGACACTGACATAACACATACTTGACAGACACGACACACACACAGAGACGCACACGACACACACACACAGACGCACACACACGCAGACACTGACAGACACACACGACACCTAGGGTTAGGGTTAGGTTTTTTGACCTGGGGTTAGGGTTAGGTTTAGGGTTTTTGATCAGGGGTTAGGGTTAGGGTTAGGTTTTTTGACCTGGGTTAGGGTTAGGGTTAGGGTTAGGGTTAGGGTTAGATTTTTTGATCTGGGTTAAGGCTGGGGATAATAAGGAAAAAAAATCAAGGTTTACATAAAACAAGAAATGTACAAGGAGAAAGCAATAAATTTTGTTTATGTTTCAAACTGTTCTAATGATGGATATCCATTTCCAGTAAACTAATAACTAATTAGACAGTGATCAATTTGGTGGCTTGTTATTTAACTTTTTAGGTCTCTCTTACATGCTTCATTCCAATATACAACTTTACAGGCTGATTAATAATGCATCTTAATAAGTCTATGTATGATCTATAATTATTTAATAGTATCGTGCTCTCATATTTCAATATTGTGTTTTGCCAATTGTGATGTTCTCACATCATAAGTCAGAACATTACTTGTACTTGATGTTCATGTTTATGGTTGTCCCAGTTGCATTAGTTGTTTGTGGCACTTCCTTCCCACTAATACAGTACAACTTAGTCCAAGAGGAAATGTGGTAGTGAGAATGAAATTATTGTTATGTAAGAAAATTAATGGATGATCTAATGGGATGATGAATCAGTATTATGCATAATGATGTATGGTACTAACAATATGTGGACAGTTCTTTCGTTGCGATTATATCTGAGAGGAATATGTGCCTGTCCTCTGACAAAGATGTAACAATAAAAGTGTTCAGTAGACATGAAATTGATTGAACTCTCTTTATTAAGAGAGCCAAAGTTGTGGGCTTTTCATATTATTGGTATGATATGAATCGACTAGTAGTTTCAGCTTGATTTGAATATGAGGAACCTATTGTATCCAGTTTTGTTTTACTACTTTTTTTAATGTTATGAGAAGTCACTACTAATAAGTTTGATAGAGCTCTAGTGATAGTTGACCAAACAATTTATTTAGCAAAGTGAGATGTAGTTAATTTTTTTAGTCTTAAAATCATTAAGAGAATGTTGCACATTTATATTTACCAAATTGAAGGGTCAAGAATGAACAGTACAGGAGATATGAGTTCTACTTGTTTATTGGGAGACGATATCTGAAAGAAATGTGAACCTGCACTTAAAGATGTGAAGGACTGGATTCCATACTTGGAACAACCTTTAAGAATGCGAATGATGTGTTTCAGCCGTAAGAATACCATTACCTTCCTTGAATATGAGAATTCAATAAACCAAACATTGGCTTATGTGGTTCAGCCGTTAAGTGTTGAGTGCCAAGGTAGATAGGTAATTGGTTAAGATAGGCTACATAGTAAGATATTGGTTAAGAGAAGTTAATATCAGTTAGAATAGCAATGTGGAGTAGTGTTATAAGTTGGCTAATAAAATAGAAGACTTGACAAAACCCTAATAATCATCATCATTCGTATTATCATCTCCATCATCAACACTACCAATAGATTTGTATCCGTTGGTTGACTAGATATATCTTATAGTGTTTTTATTGTTAGGATAAAATGTTGAGCAATAGCTATTATGGTATCATTATTATACTGCAACAAACAGCTAATTTTTTGTGAGTCATCTAATTCTTCCATTCCGCATTATTAAGGATATGTCTTAAGTAATATATGTTATCAATTATATTCTTTGTTTTCATCTATCTTACCAGATGGCACCTAAGAGAGTGACACCTCCTACTGTTAAGGAGAAAGTGATGCCTCCTACTGTTAAGGAGGAAGAGATACCACCTGCTGTATCTCAGACGGAGAGTTTCAGTCACCCAGCACCTATAGCGGCTGTATCTCAGACGGGGAGTTCCAGTCACCCAGCACCCATAGCGGAGATTGATAACATAAATATTGTTTATGCGCAGTATTTGAGGGACTGGTATCTGTCCCAGCGTATTGGATATCCTCGAGATTGATACTGTGATGTTTCATATACTTATATATTATGCATTTTGTGTGACTGTGATAATATACATTTTGTGACGCTGTTTATGCCCTGTGATACGGTGATAATTATATATTATGTATTGTGTGACTGTGATATTTGTGTGTATTAATTGTATGAGTGTGATACTTTTATTCATATTAAATGTAGTTAATTCGGTGTTGAGTGTTCCACCGAAGGGGTCGGCGAACCCAGAGAATTCAACGGAGGGTTGCTCCGGGTGTATTTTTAATTAGAAATTTATAAATTACAGTTTGGAACAATTCAGTTTTTTTTTGTTTTTTTGTAAATTTAGCGACGTATTTAGCGACATTTAGCGACGCCTAGCGACATTTTTTATACGTCGGTAAACAAGTCGCTACTTAGCGACGTCAAAAGTCGTCGCTAATTACGTCGCTAAACGTCGCTAAATACGTCGATGTACGTCGCAAAATGCTGACATGGCAGTACTGCCAGGTCATTAAAGACGTCGCTGTTACGTCGCTATATAAGTCGCTAATTAGCGACGTTTAGCGACTTTAAAAAAAGTCGCTATTTAGTGACTTAGCGTCGCTAAACGTCGCTAAATTTAGCGACACATTAAAGTCGCTAAAAAACGTCGGTATAGCGACGTTTAGCGACGTTTTTTTGTTTTAGCGACCTGGTATTTTCCGACTACTTTAAAACGTCGCTAATTACGTCGCTAAACATGTTTAGCGACGTTTTTTTTGTCATTTAGCGACGTTTTTGGGTGTCACTAATTTAACTTTTTCTGGTAGTGGGTACCAATATACTTGTCTCAAAATATAACTAGAAGAACTGATAACAAAAATGCTTATGAAAGAAAGTATGGCGAGAAGCGTCATGAGGACATAGGAACTACTCTGGATGGGGACCACAACCTTTAAACCAAACAAGGCCGGGTTTCAGACCTTCACCCGAGTAGAACTTAGCACCCTAACCATACACCCAAAAAAACTAGAAGAGCGAGCTATAAATGAAACTAACAACATTCATTGCACGGTCAAACGGCTCTACGGCTTGTTATAATTAACTAGTTGGGGTTATCACATGCCTTAATTACTAAATGTATAATTTAAGAATATTGCTACCACCAGCACTGCAGTCAACCCGTGTCATGTCCCGATCTCTCGCAGGTAATCGGTCGTCCCCGCTAGGCACAAATCATTGTGCTAGCGCTCCCGCGGGGTAAACATTTCCGTATGGGCGTGATGCCGCACGAGCGTAAGTCGCGTCCGTGCAAGGCCATGATCTGAATAGGCGGTAAGATGTTTAAGTCACAGAGTCGCACAGATAGTCCGAGTGTAGTGGAATAAGAAACGAACATGCAATTGGTAACAAGTTCACAGAGTCGTCAATAGCGGAAGCATTGAATAACACAAGTATAGAAGTAAAATAAGATTTTATTGATATTCAACAAGTATTACAAAGTGGCGCTAGGCCGAGATTACAAATCGCTCAAGTTTCTCTCTCTCTCTCTCTCTCTCTCTCTCTGAAGCAATAAAAGCGTGCCAAGTGGCTATATTTGTGGAATGATACATAGGCGATGTTCCAACATTATGTCTTGTATATGTGCTTCAGCTCCGGACGCAATGATCCAAGGCTCCAGAGTGAACTTCATGCCTTAGCAATCACGAAGGGGGTTTTCGCACCGAACGAGGTTCTCCCGCACCCTGCAAGCAATCTGGTGGATTATCAGTACATGAATGCACTGGTGGAGAGGCTTCTCGCCCGCTCGATAAATCCAAACACGTTATAAAGGTTTCGTGCACCATCTATTAAGTTATCTTTAGTCTAGTCTTGCCTTAGGATCAGTTTTATGGCATAATAAAAAGCCTAACTCGTGTGGTAGTGCACCGTACGATATAAAAAAAATACGGAGAGACTTACCAACTTACCTGTAACGCCCGCAACCGCACGGTACGTTACGCTGAGTCGGATTGAATGAAACAAATGCTGGTTACATTTGATTTGTTGGATTTTGGGAACAAGTATTGATTGAGTTGGTTTTATGTGCAGATGGCTAGCGGAGTTCGATGAAAATCAGGTGTTCGTTCAGAACAGTACTGAGATAGCTAGATTGGAGCGATAATGTCGTCTTCCGTAGTCCGATCGGTCGGATGATTTGTAGAGCACGGCCTGCTCGTACGGTCATACCAGTTGAGTAGATCGCGCTTGCATCGGACCACGGGTTCAAGGGATCGGCCATATCGGCAGGACAGGATGCTTAACGGGATCAAACATTGTGAGTGGGCTCTTTTCCTTCTCCTCTACTCCTTCATGCCTAATAATATGGAAAACACGTAAAGGCTTGAACACTCAGACTGAAACATTAGGAATCACTACACTGAGGCGTGCATAGAGTGTACGTCGTTGCTTGGATAGGATTGTGGCTTGAATTGATTTGCGCGTATGGATAGTTGGAGCTAGAGTTGGAATATTATATTTGAGGTAGTTGGTTGAATAATTGGGATTATGCTTGGACAGTTGGAATGATACATCGAGGCATTGGAATTATCAGGAATTCGGGCGAGCGAGCGTGCATCCGTGCACGAGTATCACTTGGTCGCTTTGTCTTACAAAGCGAGCAGTTGTGGTTCAAAACCGAATAACTGCATCGGCGAGGGTATTGTGCCACTGATAGGGCATTGTGCCACTGTTGGGGCATTATGCCACTATTGCGGCATTGTGCCACGGGATTGTTCCGAGTTGGGGTGTTGCACCCAATTTGAAACACTGTGTTGAGAAGAGCCATTGTGCTTATGGGAATAACTTGTGAATTGTGTCTTGGGCAATATGTTGGAAGAATGGTTATGGATGTTTTGGTTGGATATTTGGTTATGGATGTTTTGGCTGGATATTGGTTGAACGAGTCTAGGATCGCTTGGTGGGGCGAGAATGTTCGATCATCTCGTTATACCTACTTAGTGTCTGCATGTCACGGACAACCTGTGTACACAGGGTTTGGCATTTCCTTGAAACGGCTTTTAGGGGCACTGGAACCGTATCGATCCGGAGGGAAATATTTGATTCGTGCTAGTCACGATGCATTATGGGACCTCCAGCGGGGCTTACTACCCGGGCTGATAGGGGGCACCGTAAATGCTTGGAATATGTCCTTTATGGCTTGGCCAGTGACTTCATATAGATAAGAGTTGGTTTGCTTTACTTTGGTTGATTTGTGCTTCGTGTAGGCGCGGCCACCTTGCCTCGGCAAGAGTGTGCACTTCGAGATTGGATTATAAGTTTTGGTTTGAGGATGGATATTGAGGCATTGGATTGTTTGTTCGATAGTCGCGTTGCTTGGGCTTTGAGTAGGACGGTTTGTATGCTAGTTTCCTTCGGATTGGTTATATATTTGCTTGTCGATTGGTTTGAGTTGAATGCTTGCATGCTTAAACTGCTTTACAGCTTTCCTTAACATGTCATCCCTATGCCATGAAATGAATCTAGGATTCAACTAGAAAGATCACCATATAACTGTTTGCATTCACTATTTTACTTAGTGTCGGCTTAGACGAGTGGGTTACCCATCTCACCAGTACGGCTGTGTACTGACCCATGTTTATGGGCATTATTTCAGGTACGCAGGCGTAGTGGCGCTGCTTGGATATACGAGACAGGATGTATGAACTGTAAGTACCTTTGTGGGCTAGAGAAAAAGAGCAAGAGTATTTCATCGCCTTTGTGGCATCGCCTTTGTGGCATTTTATTTGGACCCTATCGAGAGCTTCGCTGCGTATTACTCTGATGTGTGCATGGTACACAATACTTGACTTTCGTTGCAACTTGGTCATTTCGATGATAACTTTGGTGTTTGACAACATCGCCTTGTACGAGCGCAACTCCAAGCTCGTACGGTATCACATTCCGATGAGAACAATTATCCTACGGGAGAGCTGGAATATGGTGATTCACGTTCAGCGGGGACTATTGAGCTTGCGGGAGATTTGGGCATGACAAATTGGTATCAGAGCGCCCGGTTCATTTCCTCGGACTTGGTCCTTCCCTTCATCATAAACTCTAAATAGCTTTCGCGTGTCGTTTAGCTCTTAACTCTACTCAGTGCCGCATTGGACGTTTCATACAATAAGTATATAAATTGCTGGTTGTGGCTGCATGTTGTTCTTGGTTGCATTGCTTTTATTGGTTTTCGTTAGATCGCTTAGCATCGTTAGGCGTTGTTGCATTCGTGCAGCAAGTTGGGTGGCGTTGTTGCATTTGTGCAACAAGTTGAGAGCTGTCGTTAGGTTGGCTTGGCTTGTCGTTCAGGGAGTTTCTGATTGCATCAGTGGATAAGTTGGTTGGCAGACGAGATTGGTTATGCAGCATGTTGTGAGTAGAAGCATTGGATTTGAGAATGGATTGTTGCACGAGTTGCTCGTGTAGCGAAATTATTGGACGGAGTTTGAATTTTGGCTGGGTATATCACAGAGAGCGTTACACGAGTTTCTCGTGTGGCACATTGGTTGAGCAGGTTTGAGTTTGGCTTGGGAATATCAGGATAGTGTTGTACGGTATTGCTCATGTTGCAAAAGTATCAGACGGTTTTGAGAATAGCTGGAAGCATTGAGAATGGAACATAGCACAAGTTGTATAACGAGATTGATGGAAAGAGTAAGATGGTTCACTCGTTGGTTGAGTTTTTGTGTCAGACTTAAGTTAGGATGGCAGGATCATGCATAAGGGATGGTGCAAACGGATATCAGATCAGTACAAGAAATCGTAATGCGAGTAACGACTTGATTCAGAGTGGTATATGGGATACCCCATTGTGAGCAAGGCATTAAAATATTTTGGTTAGACATCAATAGAAATTTCTTGAATGGACTCGGGTAACGAGAATACAACTTGGTCGGTGCACGTCGGTTGAGTTGGAAAGAATAAAAAATGGAGCAAGTGATTGTTGAGTTGAGCAATCGAGAACGGACTTGTGCAAATAAAAGTATCATTGAACTTGAGAGCATGGACGAGATCGGAACAAGCTATGGGATTGAGTGTTTGGAAATTTGAAGGATTGAGGCAAACAAAGTATTTGAAACAGTTGAGATAGTCAGAGGAAAATCTGAATATCAGATTGCTTGCACGATTTGGAAGTTCGGTGGAGCATTCATGAATACAAAGAGAGAGTTGAGCAATTAGAACAAACAGTTGGGATACGTTTGAGCGAAGCAATGGGTTAATTGGAGGATAGCGAGCACGAACTACGATTTTGGGTAACACATTTGAGCTGTTGGTTGAGTAACGAAATACGATCTTGGTTTAGAGGGGCAATGCGATGGTTTCACTCAGACTGGAAGGATTTTGGAAATTGATGCTCGAGAAGTTGACTAAGGTTTAGCGGAAGTGGAATTTTTGGCAAAATGGTGCAACAATGGTAAACGGATTCTCCGGAAAGACGTGAACGAATTGAGGCAACAACGGAAGGCAAAGATTATGGCGGACAGACTGTTAAAGATGGCTAAATGTGGGAGCAACAATTGAGCAAATCACTGTGATGTTTGAGCAAGTTGGACGTGTATTATAGGACGCGGAAAACGAATAAGAATTGGAGCAAGTCTTTAGTTTCAAGAATTATTGCAAGTGGTAGTGTGAGAAGACGAACATGGCAATTCAGAAATTTGATGGATTCAGGGCAGAACGACGGATTGATGGAAGACGGTTTCGATGAGCGCAGTTCTCGAATTGTGGCTTGGATAGATAGCAAGACTCTAGGTGGTTAAGCGGCGTTTGGTTGACAGGTCAACAGAGGTAGTGCATGAAATACTCGGATTTGGAAGTTCGTTCGGATAAAATGGTTGGATTATGGCTCGGATTTGCAGAGGAGATATAGCATGGTTCATAGTAATTGTCCATCGTGATGACTTACAATTATCGAGCATAGCATTGGGATAGCGGATCCTAGTGACTTGCCCGCCAGATCAGAGATTGAATATTGTAGACCCATAGAACGACCCTTGCGGCGGCATATTTGGGGATGCGTCGAGGGCACATATGAGTAGTGTGTGTTGGAGATTGGCCTATTGACTGAGTGTTGGATTTGAGAGACCCTTGGGATAGTCTTCAGCTAAAGAAGCAGCCAGAAGATCGGAGCGATTGTGGGGTTGGCCTAAGTCAACTGATGAGATTCAGAGTCGCAAATTTTTGTAGATGGCATCGCCTCTGACTCATCGTGCCCTGGAAGGGAATAGCATTCATATGAATTGACGACTGTGAAACTAGCTCGTGAAGTTAAAGCAACGGCTCATTCAGATCAAATCTTTGCGAATACTGGAAGGGACAGACGTGCCTCAGATTTACAAGATGCATCGGAACTTAGTCTAGGAAGCGTGCTCGTTCAGAAGGCAAAGGTGATATACTATTCTTCGAGGCAGTGGAAGCAGGGCGAAGAACTATTCCATGCGCAACCTAGGAATTGTGGCGAGTGTGTCCACGTTAAAATTATGGCGACACTATCCCTTTGGCGTGGTGGCGAGATCTTCGTGGATCACACGAACCTCAATATAGATGTTCACCCAGCGAGGTATTAAGATTGAGAAAGAGGTATTTGGCTGAGATAATCTAAAAGCAAAGTTTGATATTTGGGTAAGTCGCCTAGCTGGGGTAGTATCAGTTGAGTTGATCGTTCAGTGCATGAGATATAATTGGAGATGTTGCTAGTGCGGATTCAGAAATAGTTGGATGGATTGAGTTAGAACACGAACTGATTGAGTCGATGGAAAATCATCATATTTGAGAATAGTGCTCAATCGAATATGTTGGAATGAAAATCAGGATTGGTTCAATTGGGAGTAAAGCAAATGGATGCCTCGGACATAAAGATACCCTTGTAACTTATTCAAATTTGCTATCGCAAAGCTCGGCTGAAATGCATGTATTTTAGGGACGCCTTAAATATGTGTATGATCCAAGACTGAGCAATATGAGGAATTCGTATTGAGCTGCAAGGAGGATGTGGGAATATAGAATTTGTACGAATGTTCAGCAGAGCGAGATGCTGAGTCAGAATCGTGAGTATGAGAGTTGCATAGAGCAGAGTTATGTATTGGACAAACGGCCTGTGATAGGAATGAGTACCAGCACGGTTCGTGGACGAACCTGATTCTAAGTGGTATATTATGTAACGCCCGTAACCGTACGGTGCGTTACGCTGAGTCGGATTGAATGAACAAATGCTAGTTATATTTGATTTGTTGAATTTTGGGAACAAGTATTGATTGAGTTGGTTTCATGTGCAGATGGCTAGCGGAGTTCGATGGAAATCAGGTGTTCGTTCAGAACAGTACTGAGATAGCTGGATTGGAGCGATAATGCCATCTTCCTTAGTCCGATCGGTCGAATGATTTGTAGAGCACGGCCTGCTCGCACGGTCATACCAGTTGAGTAGATCGTGCTTGCATCGGACCACGAGTTCAAGGGATCGGCCGTATCGACAAGACATGATGCTTAACGGGATCAAACATTGTGAGTGGGCTCTTTTCCTTCTCCTCTACTCCTTCATGCCTAATAATATGGAAAACACGTAAAGGCTTGAACACTCAGACTGAAATATTGGGAATCACTACACTGAGGCGTGCATAGAGTGTACGTCGTTGCTTGGATAGGATTGTGGCTTGAATTGATTTGCGCGTATGGATAGTTGGAGCTAGAGTTGGAATATTACATTTGAGGCAGTTGGTTGAATAATTAGGATTGTGCTTGGACAGTTGGAATGATACATCGAGGCATTAGGATTATCAGGAATTCGGGCGAGCGAGCGTGCATCCGTGCACGAGTATCACTTGGTCGCTTTGTCTTACAAAGCGAGCAGTTGTGGTTCGAAACCGAATAACTGCATCGGCGAGGGTATTGTGCCACTGATAGGGCATTGTGCCACTGTTGGGGCATTGTGCCACTGTTGCGGCATTGTGCCACGGGATTGTTCTGAGTTGGGGTGTTGCACCCAATTTGAAATACTGTGTTGAGAAGAGGCATTGTGCTTATGGAAATTCTGTTTTGGGCAATATCTTGGAAGAATGGTTATGGATGTTTTGGTTGGATATTTGGTTATGGATGTTTTGGATGGATATTGGTTGAATGAGTCTAAGATCGCTTGGTGGGGCGAGAATATTCGATCATCTCGTTATACCTACTTGATGTCTGCATGTCACGGACAACCTGTGTACACAGGGTTTGGCATTTCCTCGAAACGGCTTTTCGGGGCACTGGAACCATATCGATCCGGAGGGAAATATTTGATTCGTGCTAGTCACGATGCATTACGGGACCTCCAGCGGGGCTTGCTACCCGGGCTGATAGGGCGCACCGTAAATGCTTGGAATATGTCCTTTATGGCTTGACCAGTGACTTCATATAGATAAGAGTTGGTTTGCTTTACTTTGGTTGGTTTGTGCTTCGTGTAGGCGCGACCACCTTGCATCGGCAAGAGTGTGCACTTCGAGATTGGATTGTAAGTTTTGGTTTGAGGATGGATATTGAGGCATTGGATTGTTGGTTCGATTGTTGCGTTACTTGGGCTTTGAGTAGGACGGTTTGCATGCTAGTTTCCTTCGGGTTGGTTATATATTTGCTTGTCAATTGGTTTGAGTTGAATGCTTGCATGCTTAAACTGCTTTACAGCTTTCCTTAACATGTCATCCCTATGCCATGAAATGAATCTAGGATTCAACTAAAAAGATCACCATATAACTGTTTGCATTCACTATTTTACTTAGTGTCGGCTTAGACGAGTGGGTTACCCCGCTCACTAGTACGGCTGTGTACTGACCCACGTTTGTGGGCATTATTTCAGGTACGCAGGCCTAGTGGCGCTGCTTGGATATACGAGATATGATGTATGAACTGTAAGTACCTTTATGGGCTAGAGAAAAAGAGCAAGAGTATTTCATCGCCTTTGTGGCATCACCTTTGTGGCATTTCATTTGGACCCTATCGAGAGCTTCGCTGCGTATTACTCTGATGTGTGCTTGGTACACAATACTTGACTTTCGTTGTAACTTGGTCATTTTGATGATAACTTTGGTGTTTGACAACATCGCCTTGTACGAGAGCAACTCCAGGCTCGTACGGCATCACGTCCCGATGAGAACGATTGTCCTGCGGGAGAGTTGGAACGTGGTGATTCACGTTCAGCGGGGACTATTGAGCTTGCGGGAGATTGGGGCGTGATATTACCATCCGTCCTTCCCTGTCCAAGGCAAACTAATTTAAATCAAGCACGGGCATATATATATAACGAAATCCAAGGCAATAACATAAGCAAGCAAAGTTTTATGTGCGGGGTGCTATTTCATAGGCACGAGTTATACGGATTATCAGGTGTGTTACAGAAGATGTTCAAGTGTTCCATATGTACAAGTGTGTTATACTCATGATCGTTCATGTGTTTCATCTTACTAGATGCGATGCAATGACTCGCACGTGGATTGTCGCTAAGCGAGCCAACTTAATCTATATGATAGAAGGTCACTGGCTTGACTTACATAGTGGATGGTGTAGTCTCGAGACGAAGATGGAGTGCAAGAAAAATATAATACGGGCGACATTGCACCCATCTCGCTGATAACAGACGACTACCAGTTGGTTCTGTCTAGATCAGATTGGCCCTAGTGCCCCGACGATCATCCGCGGAACTGGATTCAAAAATCCACCTTGTGCACAAGTTGTCCGTGACCATATTTATCCTCAAGTTTTTCAGATTCTCGCAGGTATAGATACAGTTACAGATTCAGGTTCAGTCAGTACAATATCGACTCCCTGATCCGTCAGATTCAGTACAAGATGAGTATTGATTTTTCAGAGACGTTGTGATATTATCTTACTTAACTATCCATTAATGCAGTCCCCTAGCTCGAAAAATGCCTTGGCGACCTATCGGTCCTGAATACTTTCAATGTTCTATACATGGCTTGGAACGACTATCTTGATAGCCTTCCTACCTCAACTAAGTGGATCACAGATAGTGAAGTGCGATGAATTATGGCATGCATATAAGTGACAAGTATTAAATCGAGACAACGAGTACAAGTTAGCATCTAAGCAGGCAAGCATTTCATTTGTGGGAACATAAGCATAAGGAAACATATAGTATAGCCTTTACGTTTAGCATGGGTCTAAGGGGTAGTGTGAAGAGTGAAGCCGTACAGGGATATATCGAGCGACATAGTCTATGGGCGTGCAGTGTAGCAAGTAAAGCAATGTACTACGGAGAGTATATAACGATCTACAAAGCATAGTGGAGTCTACTTGCACGAAGTAAAGGTAGCATGCGAGGGTCTATTTATAAGCCAAGTTTCATTTCCATATTCTAACACAAGCAATACAATTTGGGATTATTCCCTTATCTAGGTGGGTTGTATTCTTTATTAGAATGCAGGGGGTGATTCACCTAGCAACTAGCATATATCGTCCATATTTTAAGTGTGCTGGCTAAGCAAAGATAAGTTCATCATAGCCACCCACCTTAGCGATAATTCGTCTCGGTCGCGCGATACTTCGAGCAAGCCTTTGAAAGTCTAAGTCTGAACTCCTGAAGGGCCAAGTCTGAAAATTTTTTGCCTCAAACGAGTCTTCTCGCTGAGCAAAGTGGGTCGGGTCATTGCACTTGTGCCGTTTGAATCGGTTGTTCGCTTGAACGGAACGGATCGTTACATTATACACCACTCAGAAAAAGTCTCATCCTCGAGACTTCCTGAGCTCAAATTGTTCTATCGCACTATCAATTCTATCCAAAGGGTAGCAATAGATCCGTTCGAACATAATTTCTACTCGTTCCTAATATTGTGTCGCGTGTTTGTTGGGTTGGTCTTATTGAATGACTTTATCATTCAATCCAAGCTCTGACTCGGTCTCTATTGTGCCTTAGCACGGAACATATATCTCTTAATGTGGGGTATGTTATGATTCGTCTTGAATAACATTCTAAGGCTGAGGCAAACTTATACAAATCGATATACTCGTTCATACGAATCTAACATATTCACTTGCACTAACATTCGAGATCAGCATATCGCGAGTCTAGATCATGCACATATTCAAAGCGTCCTTCAAACATATGCATGTGAACCAACTTAGCGATAGCGAAGTCTTTGCACTCGAGTTCAATATATCACTGATTCTTGGATCGTGCACACATTCAAGACATCCCTCAAACATATCAATTCAACCAAACTTAGCGATAGTAAATTAGGACAAGCTACTTGCGAAAATTTTAAGAGTTCACGTCTTATAAATCACGATGATATCTCCAACATGGACAATAAAATTTTAAGTCATTTTATTCCAACTCAAATCAAGTCTTGCACTATCGTTAAGCATGATCTATCCGATCAATCGACTAGCGTCCATATCCTATCGAATATTTTGTTGTGTTAAACATAGCACACACTTACCGTTCCAAGTTTAACTCTCAAGGGTTCGCACAGGTTGGCACAAAGGCCACTCGCAACACAATAGCATACAAGCAAGCATATCATTACATTCAAAATGCATTTTGAAAGTATTTAGACTTATTGTTGGAACATCCCATCGAGGCATTGAGAGAGAGCGTGCACATAATCCACGAACGAGCTTTCGAAACTGAGATATCGAATCGAAGTTCAAAGGCGTAGAAGCCAGGCTCTGATACCAACATGTCACGCCCCGATCTCCCGCAGGCTATTTTGGCCGTCCCCGCTAGGCGGGAATCACCCTCGCCAGCGCTCCCGCGGAACGATCGCTTTGACCCATCCGGGCGTGATGCCGCACGAACGTGATCCACGCCCGTGCAAGGCCAGGGTTCATTGGCTGGCGGCAAGAGTTCTAAGCCACAGAGTCGCACAGATTATCTGAGTGCAGCGGAGTCATAAACGCATAGCAATTTGATAACAGGTTCACTGAGTTGACAATATAGCGAAAGCATTGAAACACAAGTTTAAGTAAAGCAAGCTCTTTTATTGATATGAATAAGTGTTACAGGCGGCGTATAGCCGAGATTATAAGTCGCTCAAGCCTCTCTCTCTGAAACAGTAAAAGCGTGCCAAGTGGCTACAATTGTGGAATGATTGTACAGGCGATGTTCAGGCGATGTTCGCAACATTATGTCTTGTATATGTGCTTCTGTTCCGGACGCACCGTTGCAAGGCTTCAGAGGAAACTCCTGGCCTTAGCACGCACGAAGGAGGCATCCGCACCGAACGAGGTTCTCCCGCACCCTGCATACAAACTGGTGGATTATCAGTACATTGAATGCACTGGTGGGGAAGCTACTCGCCCGCTCGACAAATCCAAACACGTAATACAGGTTTCGTGAACAACTATTAAGTTGTCTTTCTAATTGCCTTAGGATCAGTTTCATGCAAGATTTGAATAGCCTAACTCGTGTGGCGATGCGCCGTACAACATGAGAGAAAACACGGCGAGACTTACCCTTTGGCCTTCCCTGTCCAAGGCAAACATTATAAATTCATGCATGGGCAAGTGTAAACATTCAGGAGCATAGCATATACAACACAAGAGTCATTGATTGGGACAATATTTGGAGTGCTCAGTTATTCTTGATGCGATGCAATGGCTCGCACGTGGATAGCCGCTAAGTGAGGATGACTTATCTATATGAACATGAGTCGCTGGCATAGCCATAAAGGACTAATCCCAGACGAGAATGGAACGCAACGAGAGCACACAATGCACTACGAACCATCTCGCCCGTACACGATGGATTGCATATGTAGTCCAAGGCCAAGATTGAATGCAATCAAGTACACGATGTGCTACAAACCATCTTGCCAGCACACGATAGACTACACATGTTGTGGTCCTAGGCCAAGTGGAATGCAGCGAAAGTATAAGAGGCGCTACAAACCACTCGCCTGCACACGATGGACCACACTTGAAGTTCCATCCGGATCGGAGCGGCCCCAGTGCCCCGGAACCGTCCGTGGAACTATACCTCATTTTTGAGTTGTCCGCGACATGCAGTTATTGGTTTCTTTTCCAATTCCATTGTTTTGCCAAGCAGGCTACGTGAGATTTGCCAAACAGGCTACGTGGGTTTTGCCAAGCAGGCTACGTGAGTTTTGCCAAGCAGGCTATGTGGGTTTTGCCAAGCAGGCTATGTGAGTTTTGCCAAGCAGGCTACGTGGGTTTTGCCAAGCAGGCTACGTTAGTTTTGCTAAGCAGGCTACATGAGTACACGAGAACAGGAGTACACGAGAACACGCGAACACGGATACTTGCAGGTTCGTTCAGGCACGGAACGACTACGTAGTAGTCTCCCGGGGTTTGGATGAAAACATGGCAACATACAAGCAGACAAGCATGCGTTTCTAAGGAACATAAGCAGGCACGTTTGCTCGGGCCCGAAGGTAAACCGAGAATTAGATCGTTAGGGGACTTGGCATGTGAGGGTCTGAATATAAGCAATATTTTAATTTCCATGTTCTAGCATAGCAATACAAGTTGGGATTATTCCCTTACCTAGGTGCGTTGGATTTATTAGCATGCAGGGGGTGATTCACCTAGCGACTAGCATGTATCATTCCAGATTTTTATGTGTGCTGGCTAAGCAAAGACAAGTTCACCGTAGCCACCCACCTTAGCGATGATTTGCCTCGGTAGAGCGATACGTCAAGCGAGCCTCTGAAAGCCTAAGCTGGATTCCTGTAGGGACAAGTCTGGATATCTTTTGCTTCTCGTTTGAGGCAAAGCGGGTCAGGACAGTTGTACTTTTGCCGTTTGAGTCGGCAGTCCGCTGGAACGGAACGGGGTGTTACATCCTACCCAACTCAGAAAAAGTCTAGTCCTCGAGACTTACTGAGGAAAAGCAGTAATCTAGGGTTAAGGCAATCCTAGACAAGTTGTTGTACTTGTTCATTTGGATATTCACTTACACAAGCGTCAAAATCAGCATATCGCTTAGACTGGATCGTGCGCACTTTCGAAGGGCCCCTCTAGCGTGAACACGTCAACCAGCTTAGTGATAGCGAAGTCTTAGCACTCGAGTTTCACCTTTTCTTAAGTCTTGGATGGTGCACTAGTTCAAGGCGTCCCTCGAATAGATGTATTCAACCAAACTTAGAGTTAGTGAAATCGGACAAGCTACTAGCGATACTCTTAAGGGTTCGCACAGGTTGGCACAAAGGCCACTCGCAACACAATAGCATACAAGCAAGCATATTATTACATTCAAAATATATTTTGAAAGTATTTAGACTTATTGTTGGAACATCCCATCGAGGCATTGAGAGAGAAAGTGCACATAACCCACGAACGAGCTTTTGAAACTGAGATATCGAATCGAAGTCCAAAGGCGTAGAAGCCAGGCTCTGATACCAACATGTCACGCCCCGATCTCCCGCAGGCTATTTCGGCCATCCCCGCTAGGCGGGAATCACCCTCGCCAGCGCTCCCGCGGAACGATCGCTTTGACCCATCCGGATGTGATATCGCACGAGCGTGATCCACGCCCGTACAAGGCCATATTTTATTGGCTGGCGGCAAGAGTTCTAAGCCACAGAGTCGCACAGATTGTCCGAGTGCAGCGGAGTCATAAACGCATAGCAATTTGATAATAGGTTCACTGAGTTGACAATATAGCGGAAGCATTGAAACACAAGTTTAAGTAAAGCAAGCTCTTTTATTGATATGAACAAGTGTTACAGGCGGCGTATAGCCAAGATTACAAGTCGCTCAAGCCTCTCTCTCTATAAAACAGTAAAAGCGTGGCAAGTGGCTACAATTATGGAATAATTGTACAGGCGATGTTCAGGCGATGTTCGCAATATTATGTCTTGTATATGTGCTTCTGTTCCGGACGCACCGTTGCAAGGCTTCAGAGGAAACTCCTGGCCTTAGCACGCACGAAGGAGGCATCCGCACCGAACGAGGTTCTCCCGCACCCTGCATACAAACTGGTGGATTATCAGTACATTGAATGCACTGGTGGGAAAGCTACTCGCCCGCTCGACAAATCCAAACACGTAATACAAGTTTCATGCACAACTATTAAGTTGCCTTTCTAGTTGCCTTAGGATCAGTTTCATGCAAGATTTGAATAGCCTAACTCGTGTGGCGGTGCGCCGTACAACATGAGAGGAAACATGGCGAGACTTACCCTTTGACCTTCCTTGTCCAAGGCAAACATTATAAATTCATGCACGGGCAAGTGTAAACATTCAGGAGCATAGCATATGCAACACAAGAGTCATTGATTGGGACAATATTTGGAGTGCTCAGTTGTTCTTGATGCGATGCAATGGCTCACACGCGGATAGCCGCTAAGCGATGATGACTTATCTATATGAACATGAGTCGCTGGCATAGCCATAAAGGACTAATCCCAGACGAGAATAGAACGCAATGAGAGCACACAATGCGCTACGAACCATCTCGCCCGTACACGATGGATTGCATATGTAGTCCAAGGCCAAGATGGAATGCAACCAAGTACACGATGCGCTACAAACCATCTTGCCAGCACACGATAGACTACACATATTGTGGTCCTAGGCCAAGTGGAATGCAGCGAAAGTACAAGAGGCGCTACAAACCACTCGCCTGCACACGATGGACCACACTTGAAGTTCCATCCGGATCGGAGCGGCCCCAGTGCCCCGGAACCGTCCGTGGAACTATACCTCATTTTCGAGTTGTCCGCGACATGCAGTTATTGGTTTCTTTTCCAATTCCATTGTTTTGCCAAGCAGGCTACGTGAGATTTGCCAAACAGGCTACGTGGGTTTTGCCAAGCAGGCTACGTGAGTTTTGCCAAGCAGGCTATGTGGGTTTTGCCAAGCAGGCTACGTGAGTTTTGCCAAGCAGGCTACGTGGGTTTTGCCAAGCAGGCTACGTGAGTTTTGCTAAGCAGGCTACATGAGTACACGAGAACAGGAGTACACGAGAACACGCGAACATGGATACTTGTAGGTTCGTTCAGGCACGGAACGACTACGTAGTAGTCTCCCGGGGTTTGGATGAAAATATGGCAACATACAAGCAGACAAGCATGCGTTTCTAAGGAACATAAGCAGGCACGTTTGCTCGGGCCCGAAGGTAAACCGAGAATTAGATCGTTAGGGGACTTGGCATGTGAGGGTCTGAATATAAGCAATATTTTAATTTCCATGTTCTAGCATAGCAATACAAGTTGGGATTATTCCCTTACCTAGGTGCGTTGGATTTATTAGCATGCAGGGGGTGATTCACCTAGCGACTAGCATGTATCATTCCAGATTTTTATGTGTGCTGGCTAAGCAAAGACAAGTTCACCGTAGCCACCCACCTTAGCGATGATTCGCCTCGGTAGAGCGATACGTCAAGCGAGCCTCTGAAAGCCTAAGCTGGATTCCTGTAGGGACAAGTCTGGATATCCTTTGCTTCTCGTTTGAGGCAAAGCGGGTCGGAACAGTTGCACTTTAACCGTTTGAGTCGGCAGTCCGCTGGAATGGAACAGGGTGTTACAATTACTAGGTCAGCTCACAAGGTCACAGGTACAAGTTCAAGAACATGATTCATCGTGCAAATTTATCGTACGATGCTCGCCCCAATTTCTAAGGTCAAACCATTGTTCGTTTGTACCAGATATTCTACCCAAGCTCGTTTCACTCAGATTTTTAAACATTGAGCATAGATCATCCTACTCATAATAATATGTTCGTTGCACAGGGTTCGAGTCAGTTCAGTCAAATCCATGATATATCCAAGTCGCATGACAAGCCTAGCAATTCGCATAGTCTATCTCCTTCAAACATATTTTGATAGAATCCATATATCCATTCTAAGTCTAGACCACCAAGCCAAGATTCAATTCTAAACCTTTGATTATAACTCAAAGTCATCCAACAAGATTCATGTATCCGTTTACGAAACTATCAAGCGTGACTTACTCCAGGTTCTAGACTAACTTATCTTTAAAATACTTCTTATTAACTTGTATTCCCAAACTTGTCTTATCATGTCGAACCAAAAGTCAAGATGATCCATCAGTTGTCACGTCCTGGTCTTCCGCAAATTCGATCATCCTCGTTGGACGTGAGATCACTATGCCAACACTTCCGCTGGATAATCATTATAATTCGGACGTGACTTATGTACTAGCAAAGAGTTACGTTCGCACAAGACAAGAATGTTAAACGTTATGGTTATCATCAAAACGATCAAGATATCTTATCATTTTACTTTGCTCCGTCCAAGTTATATATAATCTTTTAAGTCATGTCCGTTCATGCAGTGATTATAATTCGTCTAGCAAAATTATCCAATTTTAATATTTTCGTTTGATAAATTTAAAGTCTACATCTGGCATTCCTCAAACAACCAAGTTTTAAATATTCAAGCCCAAGTCTATCCACTTTTGATACGTTCCATTCATCGAATTCATTTAGAATAATCACCGAACATGTTTCCGTCAGTTCGATTATCCCCGTTGTACGTGAAATTACCACGCCGGTGCTCCCGCAGGATAATCGTTCTCGCTGGGACTGATTTTGAAGGTTATCTTTTTGAACTAGATTCAAGATAGTTCTTCTAAACTCTAGGTCAAATTTTTTATCGCTTACCTCTTTCATCGAACCACAATATTTATTCTCGGGCTAATTTCTATTCGTGCGATATCCTAGTCAAGTTCAATCCATTTTATTCAATTTGAAATCGCCAACACGATCCTCCAAGTTTCCACCAAGTTTTCTTTGACCAAGATATTGATTTCCATTTTCTTAAATCTCTATTCGATATAAGCCTTATCACTTGTTCAAGACATACTCAAATCGTTCAATCCAACTATCACACGAGACCTATGAATCCGTCTGAATATTTCCAATGAACCATACACCACTCAGGAATCGAGTCACCCAATTAAATCCTCAATTGGCATTCGCATCAATCGCTAGCATATTTACCAAGTCGTTCCTTACAATTCCTGCACGATACCTAAGCATCGCCTGATAAATCTTAGTCTCGTATATATTTCTGTTGATAGTCATCCAAGTAAACCATATCTGATTTGTATCTGCCGACACAAAATACCGTCCGAGCTATTTCTCAAAATTCAAGCACGATTCTCTATATTTGCCTTAGCGATAAACTGATAATGTTCTATCGGTTGTTATTCTAAGTCTGACTTGTCTTTATCTGAACGATATTTCAATCTCGTTTGCAACTTGTTAGCACCAAAAGGGTCTTGGCGTGCGATACTCTACACAACTTAGCTGAAAGGTTGTGTGCATAGCTAACCGTTCGAATGATATTCTATCTCGTACACTAACCATCTTGGAAATTATGTATAGGTATTCGGGTTTGCACGTAACTTACAAATTCTAGCACTAGTCTATTCCAACCAAGTCTAATACAGGTCGGCACAAAGGCCTTCGCATCATAATTTCGTACAAGCAATCATATCATTCACATGCACTTTTAAAATTATTTAGACTCACTGTATGAAATATTCTATCGGGTCAACAAGAGAGAGTGTATGCACATAACACACGAACGAGCTTTCAAAACAGAGAAAATTGATTACGAAGTCCAAAAGCATAAAGCCATAGTTTGATACCAATATGTCACACCCTGATCTCCCGTAGATAATCGACCGTCTCCACTAGGAACAAATCATCGCATCAGCGCTCCCGTAGGATAACCGTTCTCATTTGGGCGTGATATCGTACGAGCGTAAGCCGCGTCCGTGCAAGGCTATGATCCGAACAGGCGGTAAGATGTCTAAGCCATAGAGTCGTACAGATAGTCTGAGTGCAGTGGAATAAGAAATGAACAAGCGATTGGTAACAAGTTCACAGAGTCGACAATAGCAGAAGCATTGAATAACACAAGTATAGAGTAATACAAGCACTTTATTGATATTGAACAAGTATTACAAGCGACGCTAGGCCGAGATTACAAGTTGCTCAAGCCTCTCTCTCTCTCTCTCTCTCTCTCTCTGAAGCGATAAAAGCGTGCCAAGTGGCTACATTTGTGGAATGATACATAGGCAATATTCTAATATTATATCTTGTATATGTGCTTCAGCTCCGGACGCAATGCTCCATGGCTCCAGAGTGAACTCTACGCCTTAGCACGCACGAAGGGATTTTTGCACCCAACAAGGTTCTTTCGCACCCTGCAAGCAATCTGGTGGGTTATAAGTACATGAATGCAATGGTGGGGAGACTTCTCGCCCGCTCGACAAATCTAAATACATTATAAAGGTTCCGTGCACCATCTATTAAGTTATCTTTCTAGTCTTGCCTTAGGATCAGTTTCATGGCCTAATGAAAAGTCTAAGTCATGTGGCACTGTGCCGTGCTATATAAAGGAATACGACGAGACTTATCAACTTACTATTTGTCCTTCCCTGTCCAAGGCAAACCAAGTTAAATCAAGCACGGGTATATATATATAATAAAATCCAGGGCAATAACATAAGCAAGCAAAGTGTCATGTACGGGGTGCTGTTTCGGAGGCACGAGTTATACAGATTATCAGGTGTGTTACAGAAGATGTTCAAGTGTTCCATATATACAAGTGTGTTATACTCATGATCATTCAGGTGTTTTAGCTTACTGGATGCGATGCAATAACTCGCTCACGGATTGCCGCTAAGCGAGCCAACTTAATCTATATGACAGAAGGTTACTGCCATGACTTCCATAGTGGACGGTGTAGTCTCGATATAAAGATGGAGTACAAGCAAAATATAATACGGGCGGCATTGCATCCATCTCGCTGATAACAGACGACTACCAGTTAGTTTCGTCTAGATCGGATCGGCCCCAATGCTCGGCGATTGTCCGTGGAACTGAATTTGAAAACCCACCTTGTGCACAAGTTATCTGTGACCATGTATATCCTCAAGTTTTCCAGATTCTTGCAGATACAAATACAGTTACAGATTCAGGTTCAGTCAGTACAGTGTCGACTCCCCGAGCCGTCAGATTCATTACATTATGAGGATTGATTTTTTAGAGACATTGTGATATTATCTTGCTTAGCTGTCCATTGATGCAGTCCCCTAGTTTGGGAAATGCCTTGGCGACCTAACGGTCCCGAATACTTTCAATGTTCTATACTTGGCTTAGAATGACTATCTTGATAGCCTTCCTTCCTCAACTGAGTGGATCACATATAGTGAAGTACGATAAATTGTGGCATGCATATAAGTGACAATTATTAAGTCGAGTCAACGAGTACAAGTTAGCATCTAAGCAGGCAAGCATTTCATTTGTGTAAACATAAGCATAAGGAATCATATAGTATAACATTTAGGTTTATCACGGGTCTAAGGGGTAGTACGAAGAGTGAAGCCGTACAGGGACATATCGAGTGACATAGTCTATGGGCATGCAGTGCAACAAGTTAAGCAGTGCACTACGGAGAGTATATAATAATATACTCGAAGCATAGCGGGGTCTACTTGCACAAAGCAAAGGTAGCATGTAAGGGTCTATTTATAAGCCAAGTTTTATTTTCATGTTCTAACATAAGCAATACAATTTGGGATTATTCCCTTAGCTAGGTGCATTGTATTCTTTATTAGCATGCATGGGGTGATTCACCTAGCAACTAGCATATATCGTCCATACTTTAAGTGTGCTGGCTAAGCAAAGACAAGTTCATCATAGCCACCCACCTTAGTGATGATTCGCCTCGGTCGAGCGATACTCCGAGCAAGCCTTTGGAAGTCTGAGTCTGAACTCCTGAAGGGCCAAGTCTGAAAATCCTTTACCTCAAACGAGTCTTCTCGCTGAGTAAAGTGGGTCGGATTGTTGCACTTGCACCGTTTGAATCGGATGTCCACTCGAACAGAATGGGTCATTACATTATACACCACTCAGAAAAAGTCTTTTCCTCAAGACTTCCTGAGCGCAAATAGTTCTATCGCACTATCGAATCTATCCCAAGCGTAGCAATCGGTACCACTAGACCCATTCGAACATAATTTCTACTCGTTCCTTATACCGTGTCGCGTGTTTGCTGGGTCAATCTCATTGAATGACTCTATCATTCAATCCAAGCTCTAACTCGGTCTCTATTGCGTCTTAGTACGGAACATATATCTCTTAACGCGGGGTTCGTTATGATTCATCTTGAATAACTTTTAAGATTGAGGCAAACTTATACAAATTGATATACTCATTCATGTGAATCTAACATATTCACTTACACTAGCATTCGAGATCAGCATATCGCGAGTATGGATTGTGCACATATTCAAAGCGTCATTCAAACATATGCATGTCAGCCAACTTAGTGATAGTGAAGTCTTTGCACTTGAGTTCAATATATTATTGATTCTTAGATCATACACACGTTCAAGGCATCCCTCAAACATATACATTCAACCAAACTTAGCGATAGTAAATTCGGACAAACTACTTGCAAAAATCCTAAGGGTACGCTTGTAGAGTAAACTTAAATGCACAATAACATCACAACATCATAACTTGTTACTAGGTCATAAACAGAAATTTGAACTTGTAAGCACAAACTTAAACTTGTGATCATAAACTTGCTTTATAAACATAAACTTGTCTTGTAATATAAACTTGTATATAAACTTGTCTCGTAAGTGCCGCAGCACGTGTAAACTTGGTCAGTCATAGAGTCCTTGCCTAGCAGGGTTGGTCCATGCTGCATGGGGCCCTTAGAGATTGGGGTAGCTGGTAGCGCAATATTCTTCCCTCCCAATGATCTAGGTAAATCTTATCTTGTTTAATCATTACTAAATTATTTCTAGTTCTCGAGTCGTTGACACTTGAGAACTCCCTAGAATGACGAGTCACGAGTATGAGCTTTCACGAGTTATCATATTCACGGCACATAATACATTGGGTAATACTCACACTCGATTGTCCGATGCCAAATACAATGAATTTTCATACACAAATATTTCTACGGTATCGTAAGGATTGTGAACTCGTACATAAACTTATCTCGTGAACTACATGCAAAACTTGTCTAGTAACATAAACTTATATCGTCATAAGAAAGTACACAGCAACAATCACTAAAAGGAGCTATTAAATGGACATAATTAAAAGGAACACAAAATGCACACAAAGTTTTGGCCGCATGCGTCCACTGTCCACATGGACTCACTGGCCGCATGGGTGTTTCCTTTGGACTTTAGCAAATTTTTCATTCGTTCAGCGAGTGAATACACAAGGAGTTCAAGGACTTAGTCCCAGAACAGTTTGTGTAATAAACAGTCATGCATCCAACAAGATGAACGCATGCTGGAAGGTATATGCAGAACATAGTTCATGTCGCATAGCACTCAGGCCACATAGCACTCTCTGTCGCATATGATGCTGGCTGCATGAGCACTTCGTCTTCCCCAGACAGCAAGTTTAGCCATGATGGAAAAGCTCCAAAAACCAAAAAAATATTTTCTTCATAAAAATTTCAGTTTAACTCTAAATCAAGTGAATCAAAAGCCAAAATGCTCGAAATGAAGTGCTACTTCCACTACAAAAACTATTTTTTTCTAAAATATCATTTTAATAAATCAAAACCATAAAAAATACATGGAACCCATGAAAATCCTAAACTTTAAATTCATATCTACTCAAATATACTCATCAAAATCCAAAACTCCAAGAACTAAATATGATCAGCAACTCAATAAGAACATTTTCCATCAAATATATTTTTAAAACAACATATATATAAATCTAAATCTAAAAATTAAGGCTTCACCATTGAGCAAGATGTACTTGCCTTGGGTGGCCCCTAGTCTCTACCTCTCTCGGTCTAAGTCACAACAACAACTCCCTAGGGCTAGGGTTTTGCTAGAGGGAGCTTGAAAGATAGGAGGAAGAAGGAAGTAAGAAGAGTGAAATAAGAAATGAGAAAATGAGTGAGGAGAGATGTAAACCCCCTCGTCTAAAAATATGAATTTAATCAATTACCTTACTGAGTAAAACCCCAACCCAAACCCAAAATTTAGGTATCAGTCTACCTCAAACCTGTATGCCACGACACTGGTGTACCACTCATAATATAGCTTCTAATGTTTAAATACACGATGAATTATCTAGTTAAACTGTTAGTTAAATTTTTTTAATTAAGGCTAGGTTCACCTCAAGCAACACTTATTCAGCCCACCAATACTCATTCCCATTGGACCAGCCCATCTCAATGAGACCCGACAAGCCCAAGCCAAGATCAGCCCACAAACTTCTCCATATGTATATATATATGAAGTTCCTTCCTTGAAACCCTAGAGAAAACCATCACCACCCTCTACAAACCCTAGCCGACCCCTCCCCTACTTCCGGCCAGACCACAACTAGCCGCCACCCCGCCACCTACTCACCCTCGACGCCGGACTCCAACCCACCACCATCAGCCATTACCCGACCGCCCACCATCAGCCATTACCCGACCGCCCACCATCAGCCATTACCCGACCGCCCACCATCAGCCATTACCCGACCGCCTGCCCTCAGCCATTACCCCGACCGACTGCTGCCGCCATACACCACCCCCGCTCCGCCTGACACCGACAGACCCGCCAACCGACCCGCCAGACAGGCCGCTGCCGCCGCCCAGCGCTGCGCTGCTGCTGCGATCACCCGCAGTCGCTGCTGCGAGCCGTTGCCTCCGCTGCCTTGCTCGCCGGCTGCTGACCGGAGCACCGCCACCCACCGGAAGACGACTACGCTGAAGAACCTCGCCCAGCCGCTAGGTAATGCCTATACTCCTTCCCCCTAGTATCATATTCATATGTGAGTATTGTGTCGTCGAAATTGAGAGTTGGATTCTTGGACACAACATTATTAACCCTAATCTTTATATAAAATGGCATGACAATTAACCAGGATTAGAACTCATCTAATAACCATCGAATAACTTAATTTAGACCTGTCATCTAGGTCCAGTATCTCATTCGGACACTGGACATAAACCAAGTATGGTTGAATATGAAACCAAGGACATGTTTCCGTGCAGAGCAGAAAAAGTTGTCAACCATAAACCGATAATTATTGTCACAAGGAAAACGTTGACCAAAGACAGAACATGGGTACACCCTAGCTACGTGCACCTGTGATGCTGTAATCGGTCAGCAGTAAACCTGTAACAATATCTAGGAGCAACGCCATAATTACTTATGTATGTTAGTGTTTGATGTTAGATTGTTATATTATATTTTTGTGTTTAAGACCTTTGGATCAGCCAGGAGACATCGCAGGAACCAGCTTTTGGCATTCACAGCTTCCGGATACAGGCAAGATACCTTGCTATATTTACTGTCTAAATTAGATATGCATATGTTGTATTGTATTCTTGTTGTTGGTACAACTGTGCGCGTCCGAGTTGTCTCGGTTGCATTCGACGGTTACGTCGATGATTAGTATAGATGGACTTAGATCTTAGCAGACTCAACCCATTGGACGATACTCTATGATTGTCTGAGACCTGACACCTTACACACACACTGAGATACATTCATATTGGGATGCGGGCTTGCGCACTCGACTAGCTATCGTTGCGTACATCCTACATCACGGCTAGCATGTAGTCAGGATATAATTTAGTGACTTGGCATATAGATTCATGGTATGTACGTCGAGTAGTCGACTTGCGTATCTACATTGGGCGGGGAGGACAACTAGGAGGCGTATGGGATACACACATTGGAGCCGTAGTTCGGAGGAACCCGGGTCCAATGAGTTTCCCTTTATACTGATGCCACGTTCTTCGGAGCGATATGGACGATATACTGTACAGATGCCATTTTCTTCGGAGTATGGACGCTATGCCTACGCCTACTCATACGCATCAGAGTTGACCTCACATTGCATTCACTTAGATGGCTAGCACACCCTTATTGTATTTATTTTATTCAGTATTCATATATAGCATGTTGTTTTCTTGTATCTTGTTACGTCCCTCTGAGGACCTGGTACCTTTCTAGATTTAGACGAGGCTTACTACCCCACAGTATACGGCCCAGGACAGGAGACGAGATTCGCTTCAGCCGAGGAGTTGGAGGTGCAGCCGTCAGAGTTTCCGTGACCAGTTGGTAGGCCTTTAGCCTAGATGGAGGGCATCATTATCCTCTCAGCTGATGCCATAGCCATTTCTTTTATATCTCATTTCAGTACTTTATTTTGTCATAGTAGTGGGTTTGTTCCCACCAGACATCATTAGTTGTACTATGATATCTTGAGACTGGTATTTATTAACCAGCAGTTTATTTAGTGTTTCTTGCTCTTTATATGGTGGATGAGATTAGTTTACCTGTTATTGAATGATATTGGACATGTTAGTATCATAGGACAGCGTAGCAATCTTCGTGGATCCATTAAATTGGGATATCCTCGGAGACGTGTCAGCTGGCTATTGCCACGTGGCCTGGTTCCATATATTTTGGGACTGGGGCGTGACATGGTTTTAGTGGTGGCCCATGCAGGTCTACTTTTTCGCTTGTGGTATGGTAACATGCCCAGCGAGCCTGCAATAGGATAGAAATTATTAGGTCTCATCCACTTTGATTCGCCTTTGAACTTCCTTCATACTGCTTCTAAATATATGCATCCTGTTTGTTTGTTCTCGTACTCTTTTAATGAAGCTCTATCCCTTGCAGCAAGATGAATTTGTGCAGTGGACGAGGAGCACCCCGTGCCGCGGTGCCGGATAACACCACTCAAGGAGATGAGGTACCCCAAGGGCAACACCCGCTGCAGACACCACTGATACATTGGCACGAGATACCACAGGGCGATCCTACACCACCACCTGAGGGACAGACTTCCCAGACCATCCCCAGGCAACATTATGAGGGCCAGACTTCAGGAGCTACACCGATGCCGCAGACTGAGAGGCCGACATCTGAGGAGACGCCTACTGCACAACTAGAGATTCCACTACCACCGCCTCCACCTTATCCGCCCCAGATGCCGCAGCTAGATGGCCAGCCACAGATGCTTCAGTTCTTCCAGGCAATGATACAAGCACAGTGGCAGCAGACAGAGACATTACGACAGAGTCTGATGGCAGTACTAGAGAGGACACCTGTCACGACACCATCACCAGCACCAGCACCTCCACCAGCCCCGACAGGTGGCACTGTTAGATGGTTTCGACAGATGGGACCAGATACCTTCTCAGGCAATGAGACTGCAGAACAGATCTCCGATTGGATCGCCAACACGGAGATGCTATTAGAGGCCTCGCAACTGCAACCAGACCTTTGGATGACCGCAGTAAGGGCCCAACTAAAAGGCAACGCCCATCACTGGTGGGATTCCATCGAGCGCAGTGTAGGTAAGAACCAGACTTGGGAACAGTTCTTAGAGTACTTCAATGCGAAGTATTTTCCAGCAACAGTCAGAAATGCCCTATACTCCCAGTTCCTACATCTAGAACAGGGAAATATGACTGTTGACGCATATGACGCAGAGTTTAGCCGCCTTAGCAGATTTGGAGCCGTCCTGATACCCAATGATCTAGAGAAGGCTCAGAGATTCCACCACGGTCTCAATTTTGAGCTACAGAGATACACCACCGCACAGGCAAGGGTTTCTTATGAGGAGGTCCTAGCAGAGGCAAGGATCCAGGAGGCCATTGTCAGAAGATCTAGACGTTCCAGCACGACCACGCCAGCTAGAGTCCAGCCCAGAACAGGAGGACCCATCCGTCGTCCTGGAGCGCAGACACAGCAGAGAGCATCACCATATCCACACCAGGAACTCCCGACTTGCCACTTCTGTGGTAAGAGAGGTCACTTCGAAAAGGACTGCCGAAAGAGACTTGGGACATGCATGATTTGTGGAGCCAGCCAGCACCTTGCCAGAGACTGCCCACAGCGCAGGAAGACAGCCCCACAGGCCGGACAGAGACCAGCAGCACCAGCCCCGAGGATACTACCCCCACTAGGAGGCCAACGTCCACCAGCACCCGGAGGATTCCAGAGGGGACCACCCTTGCCCCCACAGCAGGCACAGTTTGATCGTGCCCGACAGCAGGCAGGAGGACAGAGACAGGGACAGGCCTTTGCCTTAGCAACCACCGAAGAGGAAACAGAAGGAGAGGCAATCACAGGTACCATTTTAGTCGCATCTCTACCTGCGACAGCATTGTTTGATTCTGGTGCTACATTGTCATTTATATCTAGTAGATTTGTAGCAATGCATAGAGTAGCGACTTCCCCCTTACCTAGGAGTTGGAAGATTCTTACCGGAGGAGGTATCGTGCCGGTTACCAGCACCATTAGAACGTGCTCGGTAGTCATATGTGGTAGAGAGATGAGAGCGCGATTCTTGGTATTGCCTATGCCGTACTTTGATGTTGTGTTAGGTATGGATTGGTTAAGCCAGTATAACGCCATACTGAACTGCCGGAAGGGTAGCGTCACTTTTAGACCACCAGATCAACCGGAGTTCGAGTACATGCGAGGGACCGTCGAACAAGGAGTAGGACAGACCGCTGGGACTTGCATGGCTATGGAGATTGCGCCCCCACCTATAGTTGCAGAATTCGAGGATGTTTTTCCCGACGAATTGCCAGGCTTACCCCCAGATAGAGACGTGGAGTTCACCATTGAGCTAGTACCAGGAGCAGCACCGGTATCTTCTAATGTGTACCGATTGGCGAAGAAGAAGTTAGACGAGTTGAAGCTACAATTGGAAGAGTTTCAGAGCAAGGGATTTATCCGTCCTAGTGCATCACCATGGGGAGCACCAGTATTGTTTGTGCCTAAGAAGGATGGAACAGTACGTATGTGTATTGATTACAGAGCCCTTAATGCTTTGACTATCAAGAACAAGTATCCCCTGCCACGGATTGACGATTTATTCGACCAGTTGACAGGAGCAGTAGTATTCACAAAGATCGACTTAAGATCGGGTTATCATCAAGTGAAGGTGCGAAGAGAAGACATTCAGAAGACAGCATTCAGGACTCGTTATGGTCACTACGAGTTCTTAGTGATGCCTTTTGGACTGACGAATGCGCCAGCTGTATTTATGAACTTGATGAACAGAGTATTCCACCAATACTTAGACCGGTTCGTGGTAGTTTTCATCGACGACATTTTAGTGTATTCGAAGAGCCACGATGAGCACGAAGAGCATTTGAGACTAGTGTTAGAGACACTGAGGGAAGAGAGACTTTATGCCAAGCTGAGCAAGTGTGAGTTTCTCCTAGATCGTGTCACTTTCCTTGGACACGTCATCTCAGGAGACGGTATCTCAGTAGACCCGGCGAAGATTTCATCTGTAGAGACATGGCCAACCCCTACCAATGTCTCAGAAGTGAGGAGTTTCCTAGGACTTGCCGGATATTACCGGAGGTTCGTAGAGAATTTCGCGAAGATTGCAGAGCCAATGACCCGCTTGACCCGTAAGGAGCAAGAGTTCACTTGGACAGAGGAGTGTCAAAAGGCGTTCGATGAGCTGAAGAAACGCTTGACTACAGCACCTATCTTGACCATACCTTCTGGACCCGGAGGATTTGTAATCTACAGCGATGCATCCGGGAAAGGATTAGGATGCGTCTTGATGCAGCATGGAAAGGTTGTAGCTTATGCTTCTAGGCAGTTGAGGACACATGAGAAGAACTATCCCACCCATGACTTGGAACTTGCCGCGGTGATCTTTGCTTTAAAGCTTTGGAGGCATTACCTATATGGAGAAAGAGTAGAGATATTTACGGATCATAAGAGCCTGAAATATGTCTACACTCAGAAGGATCTTAATCAGAGGCAGAGACGTTGGCTCGAGGTGATGACAGACTTCGAAATTGAGCTACAGTACCACCCGGGAAAGGCCAATGTAGTAGCAGACGCATTGAGCAGAAGACCTATGGCATTCTTCTTGACTACCCAACAACATCTGTTAAGAGATCTAGAACAGATGGGGATAGAGGTTGTCATACCCGGAGTAGATGGACAGTTGTCGAGTTTCCAATTACAATCGACACTAGTGGAGAGAATCAAGGCTGCCTTGCCGACAGATGCCAGATTTCAGAGGCTCAGACAGAGGACAGAGGCTGGATTACAGACAGGACTGCGGATACATGAAGACGAAACACTGAGATGCGGAGATCGTCTCTATGTTCCAAATGGAGAACTTCGGCAAGAATTGATGTCAGAGGCACACAGTTCCACCTATTCCATTCATCCAGGAGGCACGAAGATGTACAGAGATCTAAGACAGTACTACTGGTGGCACGGAATGAAGAGAGAGATAGCACGTTTTGTGGCCAAGTGCCTGGTGTGTCAGCAAGTCAAGGCCGAGCACCAGAGATCTGCAGGATTGCTTCAACCGCTTCCTATACCGGAGTGGAAATGGGAGCATATCACTATGGACTTTGTTACAGGCTTCCCGAGGAGTCCTAGTGGGCGCAATACAGTATGGGTAATCGTGGATAGACTCACCAAGTCCGCACACTTTTTACCCTTTAGAGTGGGACAATCGACGGAGGCTTTAGCAGATATGTACATGAGGGAGATTGTGCGCCTACATGGAGTGCCAGTTAGCATTGTGTCTGACAGGGATACGAGATTTACGTCTTACTTTTGGCGGAGTATGCAGGAGAACCTGGGTACTCGCCTAAAGTTTAGCACAGCGTATCACCCCCAAACAGATGGCCAGTCGGAGCGCACCATTCAGACGTTAGAAGACATGTTGAGAGCGTGCATGCTTGACTTCGGAGGATCATGGGAGGACCACCTACATTTGGTCGAGTTTTTCTACAACAACAGCTATCAAGCGAGCATTCAGATGGCTCCCTATGAAGCGTTGTATGGCAGGAAGTGTCGTTCTCCAGTATGCTGGAGTGATATAGGCGAGCGACAGATTCTCGGACCAGAGATGGTTGTTCGGACGGTAGAGAAGGTAAAGAAGATCCAAGGACACCTTCGAGCAGCATAAGACCGACAGAAGCATTGGGCGAATGCACATCGTCGACCCTTAGAGTTTCAGGTAGGAGATCACGTATTCTTACGAATCTCACCTACTCGAGGGACTATTAGATTCGGAGGCAGAGGGAAGCTGAGTCCGAGGTACATCGGACCATTCGACATCTTAGAACGCGTCGGAGAGGTTGCTTACAGATTAGCATTACCGCAGACCTTGGAAGGAGTCCACGACGTCTTCCATGTATCTCAATTAAGGAGGTACATATCGGATCCTAGTCACGTGCTTGACCATTCCGAGATCACAGTCGGGCCAAGCTTATCATACCAAGAGGAGCCTGTGGAGATTCTAGACAGAAGTGAGAAGGTATTACGAGGGCAGACCATTCCCCTAGTTCGTGTCGCATGGAGGTATCATGCACCAGGCGAGTCGACTTGGAAACGCGAGGAAGATATTCGTCAACGTCATCCCCATCTCTTCGAAGGACTAGGTACGCGTTAGAATTTCCTTTTCAGTCATTAGCTATTACCTCACGTATGTTTTAATTTCGAGGACGAAATGCTCTAAGGAGGGTAGATTGTAAACCCCCTCGTCTAAAAATATGAATTTAATCAATTACCTTACTGAGTAAAACCCCAACCCAAACCCAAAATTTAGGTATCAGTCTACCTCAAACCTGTATGCCACGACACTGGTGTACCACTCATAATATAGCTTCTAATGTTTAAATACACGATGAATTATCTAGTTAAACTGTTAGTTAAATTTTTTTAATTAAGGCTAGGTTCACCTCAAGCAACACTTATTCAGCCCACCAATACTCATTCCCATTGGACCAGCCCATCTCAATGAGACCCGACAAGCCCAAGCCAAGATCAGCCCACAAACTTCTCCATATGTATATATATATGAAGTTCCTTCCTTGAAACCCTAGAGAAAACCATCACCACCCTCTACAAACCCTAGCCGACCCCTCCCCTACTTCCGGCCAGACCACAACTAGCCGTCACCCCGCCACCTACTCACCCTCGACGCCGGACTCCAACCCACCACCATCAGCCATTACCCGACCGCCCACCATCAGCCATTACCCGACCGCCCACAATCAGCCATTACCCGACCGCCTGCCCTCAGCCATTACCCCGACCGACTGCTGCCGCCATACACCACCCCCGCTCCGCCTGACGCCGACAGACCCGCCAACCGACCCGCCAGACAGGCCGCTGCCGCCGCCCAGCGCTGCGCTGCTGCTGCGATCACCCGCAGTCGCTGCTGCGAGCCGCTGCCGCCGCTGCCTTGCTCGCCGGCTGCTGACCGGAGCACCGCCACCCACCGAAAGACGACTACGCTGAAGAACCTCGCCCAGCCGCTAGGTAACGCCTATACTCCTTCCCCCTAGTATCATATTCATATGTGAGTATTGTGTCGTCGAAATTGAGAGTTGGATTCTTGGACACAACATTATTAACCCTAATCTTTATATAAAATGGCATGACAATTAACCAGGGTTAGAACTCATCTAATAACCATCGAATAACTTAATTTAGACCTGTCATCTAGGTCCAGTATCTCATTCGGACACTGGACATAAACCAAGTATGGTTGAATATGAAACCAAGGACATGTTTCCGTGCAGAGCAGAAAAAGTTGTCAACCATAAACCGATAATTATTGTCACAAGGAAAACGTTGACCAAAGACAGAACATGGGTACACCCTAGCTACGTGCACCTGTGATGCTGTAATCGGTCAGCAGTAAACCTGTAACAATATCTAGGAGCAACGCCATAATTACTTATGTATGTTAGTGTTTGATGTTAGATTGTTATATTATATTTTTGTGTTTAGGACCTTTGGATCAGCCAGGAGACATCGCAGGAACCAGCTTTTGGCATTCACAGCTTCCGGATACAGGCAAGATACCTTGCTATATTTACTGTCTAAATTAAATATGCATATATTGTATTGTATTCTTGTTGTTGGTACAACTGTGCGCGTCCGAGTTGTCTCGGTTGCATTCGACGGTTACGTCGATGATTAGTATAGATGGACTTAGATCTTAGCAGACTCAACCCATTGGACGATACTCTGTGATTGTCTGAGACCTGACACCTTACACACACACTGAGATACATTCATATTGGGATGCGGGCTTGCGCACTCGACTAGCTATCGTTGCGTACATCCTACATCACGGCTAGCATGTAGTCAGGATATAATTTAGTGACTTGGCATATAGATTCATGGTATGTACGTCGAGTAATCGACTTGCGTATCTACATTGGGCGGGGAGGACAACTAGGAGGCGTATGGGATACACACATTGGAGCCGTAGTTCGGAGGAACCCGGGTCCAATGAGTTTCCCTTTATACTGATGCCACGTTCTTCGGAGCGATATGGACGATATACTGTACAGATGCCATTTTCTTCGGAGTATGGACGCTATGCCTACGCCTACTCATACGCATCAGAGTTGACCTCACATTGCATTCACTTAGATGGCTAGCACACCCTTATTGTATTTATTTTATTCAGTATTCATATATAGCATGTTGTTTTCTTGTATCTTGTTACGTCCCTCTGAGGACCTGGTACCTTTCCAGATTTAGACGAGGCTTACTACCCCACAGTATACGGCCCAGGACAGGAGACGAGATTCGCTTCAGCCGAGGAGTTGGAGGTGCAGCCGTCAGAGTTTCCGTGACCAGTTGGTAGGCCTTTAGCCTAGATGGAGGGCATCATTATCCTCTCAGCTGATGCCATAGCCATTTCTTTTATATCTCATTTCAGTACTTTATTTCGTCATAGTAGTGGGTTTGTTCCCACCAGACATCATTAGTTGTACTATGATATCTTGAGACTGGTATTTATTAACCAGCAGTTTATTTAGTGTTTCTTGCTCTTTATATGGTGGATGAGATTAGTTTACCTGTTATTGACTGATATTGGACATGTTAGTATCATAGGACAGCGTAGCACTCTTCGTGGATCCATTAAATTGGGATATCCTCGGAGACGTGTCAGCTGGCTATTGCCACGTGGCCTGGTTCCATATATTTTGGGACTGGGGCGTGACAAGAGAGAAATACTCATATATATATATACTAAGAGGAGAGAAAGATTGTTTAGTCAGGGGTTCAATCAAATAAACCAAACTAAGTATCTATTCTACATGCGGGTCCTAAATTGGGTATATAGCAAATGCCAATAGGTATTCTACTGGTCTCGGATAGTCTCTCTCAACAACAGAAAAATAACAATAAATAAAATGACAGGAACCAACATTAGAAATACAGCATGAATATATTATCGAAAAAAATTAAATTCAAGAAATACCAAATCTGAAATCAGGTGTGACACATGGTCTCCAGCGAAGACTCAACGACACTCTCGGCTATCCCATCTTGAGTGACTCAAGTGGTGCTCTCAGTCTGTAGAGACTGAAAAGCAGCATATCCAATGACACGTACTTAATATCCTAATGTGTTAAAATTAATCTACATTGTTTCAAATATTCTAACTTATAATTTAAATTCTAATACTTAATATTATTCTAACTTATAATATTTAATGTTATTCTAAGTTATAATATAAATTTAAATACTTATATCAGTCTTGTTGGCCTTCTCGTCCACGTAGCTCCTCATCTTGTGTGTGTACTCAAAAATATCAGCAAAGCCGATACTAGATGGATCTCCCCCCTTCTTTGTCGGTTTCTCCGCTTGTGTATGAAACATTAAGGAACTATATTAGTTTGATCATTAATTTTATTGAACTATATAATTAAAATACTTAAATACTTCGAGTTATCTTACCAGGTTCGATGGTACATGACGATAGGGATCGATCCACCAGTATGCAGACCCGCATGAGATCGTACCTTCTTCGCTTGCTCGGACTTCTTCTTGACCTCAGGAGTCTCAAGCTGCTTCTGCATCTGCTTCCAAAAATTATCATGGATCCAAGATTTTTTTCCCTTTCCAACACCCACCATTTTTTGCAATTCATCATTTGCATCCCCATCTTCTTGCCATAGGTGCCTCGATATTCCTGATCGCCGCATCGCGATGCTCGAGTCACCAATAGGATTTATGACATACAAATTCAATTAACAGTTAATATAAATAAATAAATAATAAATAAATAAAATGACGTAAAATTTTAAATATATATTTATCTGGTCAAGCCATATATATTACATGACGGACGGCACATCGGAGAAGTTAAGTTGGTGCCTTGGTAGTTCCCCCTAATAATTTTCCCAAGTGTCCGAGTAACACTATAGAAAAAACCTACAAAGAAATAACAAAAAAATATTTAGTTGAATAAAGAAATAAAACAAATTAAATTAAATTAAAATTTGGTTTGCTCGTGGCATACTTGAGAAATACTTCAATGCCTGCCTTAAAATCTTCAGTCAGACCAGTCCTGCTCCATTGCTGTCGTTTGTACATCCATATACGATCAACCGAGAGAGAGAGAGAGAGAGAGAGAGAGAGGCGATCGATTGGGTGAGTAAATTTTAATTTTGATTAACCATATTTTCTTATAAATAGGACACAATACTGGACGACTGACCCGCAACGTCGCCAAGAAATTATAATGTAGGCAGTCTGACACTAGACTGTCGCATATGTTTTCCCTGTTTGTTCTCATGGTTTATCGTGAAAACTGGTGACCATACCGCGAGGAACCGACGACACCGATTTGGTTAATTAAAAAAATAATTGTTGGTCATTTATGCGATGTGTACGTAGACATCACTAAAAGATGGCGGATGATATCTGTCGCCGACGGAATGACGTCGCTACTTTCCAATATTTTAGTAGTGTAGGGGTTGTTTGATTAGTGGACTTGGGCGTAGCTGTGAAGATTTCATTAATTTGGAATCAAATTTATTAAATACAATGTTTGGTTGGACATGAATTTGGATTCGAAAAGTAGTTATTAATGATTACTTTCAAAATTAGGATTTGGAGGATATCCCACGTCCTCATCTCCTATCTGTTGGAGTGGGTGGGGTTCCCAACCTATGTGGAAAATATTTCGGAGTAGGATTGAGTATTTCTACATATAATAGGAATAGCTCAATTTATTTAGATTGGATATTCCTAAATATAATAGGAATATCTTAATGGATTTGGATTGGATATTACTAATATAATAGGAATATGTCAATGGATTTGAATTTGGATTGGATATTCCTATCTATAATAGGAATGCTAGTTATGGGTTTGAGGCTTTATATAGGAGTCTCCTAGCCCTAAAATATATCTCTCCCTAAAAAAAAATATTGCAACAAGGAGAGAAAAGGAGGCAAGAGTGCCATTGCAACATTGGAGAGGAGAAAGAAGGATTGGAGGCCATCTCGAAGAAGGAGATCAGTTTCGGGTATTTTTTGTTGTCTTTCTTCTTCATGGTTATAATCTATTTTCTATTCCAAAAGAGTTGTGGTGATCCGTTTGGATCGGTGAGAAGTTTGTAAGGAGTCGGTGTATTTCTTATTCCATTAGTGGAGACTTTTCAGGGTTGGACTCCGATCGTCCCGTAGTTTTTTCCGTAAGAATTTTTCACGTCAAAAATCTCTGTGTCTGCGATTTGTGTTTGGCATTTTTGGTTTGTGCGTTTTGCTCGGTTCTCTCGCAGGTACTCTCTGGTTTGAAAAACGGTTTTTGCACTTTCTTTCCCAACAAAGTGGTATCAAAGTCAAGTTCTGAAATTTCAGAAGGGTGTTAGGAGTTGACAGGTAAACCTGTCATGCCCCAGTCCCAAAATACGCAGGACTAGGAACACGTAAGCATGCCAGCCGTATGTATATGGCAACTCCAATATATGGATACCATAATACACACGTACGCTGTAATATGAATATAAACTCACATGTGGTTTATATATGGTCACAAGTCACAGATATACTAATCTTATCCACATAACAAGTCATAGAAAATAAATAACTAAACTAGAATAATGAGTCTGAAATATCCAAAATAATAGTCGGGTGGAGATAAATCCACTACCAATGACTATATCAAAACTAAAATGAGATAGAAGAGTAAAATCTCCAATATAAAATAAGGTGATGACAGAAGTATATCAGCTAAGAAGATCCATCACTAGAGATAATCAAAGATGCTCAGAAGGTAGGACCTCCTCGGCAGAAAGTAATGCGTCAGGTCCAGGCCCGTACTCCTGCGGATACTCCTGGTCGTCTATACCTGGCAAGGGACCAGATCCTCAGAGGGACGTAACAAGATACATAGAAGCAAGCCAATTGAATACAGTAAAAATGCATAATATTTAAAAATATATAAGTACGTTGTACAAGGCAATCTATATGAATACAAAATGAGGACAACTTTTTAACGTATGGGCATGGGTAGGCTACCCGATCTAAACCTCACAACTCACACACCCGTCTAGACCATCAAAAATCGACATACCTCGGGGGTAGCGACCAGCGCGACACCAGAAATCGACATACCTCGGGGGTAGCGACCAGCGCGACACACTACCGTAGTGCGTGCTAGATACTATGGTTTACCAGAGTGGTTATAGCCCATACGCCTAATGATTGTCCTCTCATGATACTAAGTGTCAAGTGTGTGTCAACATATCTAATATATAGTAATGACTGAAGGAAACTACACATGTAATGAATATACAGAAATATAAATAGCATGCAATGAATATACAGAAATATAAGTAGCATGCAAAGTACTGCAAATAATTTGGCAAAGTATACTTGCCTGGCAAGAAGGCTGCAAAGTGTAACGTCCAGATGTCAAACACCAAGAGTCAGAAACTACGACCTCCGAATGAACGTCTCTGGATGTTGAAATAAATATCACCAACATTCCCAGAATAAGCGAGATAGCTAAAAAATACTACCCTTTAGTCCAATTTGGACACAGGGGCAAAACGGTAATTTTGGGTCAAAGCGTGGTCCACATGTGGTCCACTTTGCACCGAAAAGTGTGCTAGGGGTAAACGTCTCTAAATAGGACAAATTATAGGTCAAACTAATTCTAAACGTCAATATAAACTCAACGGTACGTCCAATTTTGGATTCCGGTGAGCCGAACACAAATTCGCCCAAAAAGTCAACCGTGGGGCCCGCAAATAGGTGGCTTGGTCAACTATCTCAGAATTATATGAAACTTGGGTCACAGGACCAGCGTGATACCATGAGTCCAATAGCGTAAGTTTCGTTGCGTTATGACTAGCGTACACTAAATGGTGCAATATTTTGCCAAAGTTGCGACACAAGGCCTTTTCGCGGATACGGGCTGATTTCGACGTGCACACGCCTCCGAACCAGTTTTCTCGAAAGTCCACACGTCTGGGTATACCGTGCACACCTTTCGGTGCACTTGGTATACGACGGGGCGGTCCCGTTTGGCGGAGCGCGCTCCGTATCCCAAGTTTTGGAAGTTAAAAAAAACAGGTTTTTAGTGATTTTCAATCTAATTTAATTCTGCATATAATACCAAATAAATTAATCTACTTGACAGAAAATAATCTCGGTTAGGTGGTCTTCACATAGCAAGAAGAAAATCTAAATTTGGATCTCTGTGGTGGGAGATACGAGTCCTTGAACATGGGTCGATGGGGCAGTTTTCTGCAGCGTAAAAGTCATGGTTTTTTCCTAAAGTTGGCGTCGATCTTTACCTAGTTTTGCGTGCTGTTTGGAAGAAACTAAATTACGTGATTTAGAGAGGGATATGTGGGGATCATACCGGTGAAGACATGGTCGAGTTTGGTTGAGCGAGGAGGCGGAAAATAACACGTGAACAGAGCTTCGCTGCCGTGTATTTCTGCAGTGTGCGCGCGACGTGGTCGAGGATGGCGAGCGGCTTTCGGCGGCGGTGCGGCGTGCTCCGGCGGTGGAGCTGGAGGTGGCGGTCGCAGCTAGGTTGAGGGGAGAAGGGTTTAGGGCTAGTGTTTGGGTTAGGAATAATAGAACTATATATATAGAGGGAGAGG
>JAYESA010000004.1:176243900-176592792 GCA_036927795.1 Iris macrosiphon
GTGTATTATTTCTATTTTTTTCGATCCGTCGACGACATGGTCAATGTCAGAGTTACCGGACTCGAGGAGGAGGAGGAGGAGAAGGAGAAGATGGTCGAGCAGGAGGAGTACGAGGTCCTCGAGCAAATTGGCAGAGGAGCTTTCGGATCCGCCCTACTAGTGCTTCACAAGTATGAGAAGAAGAAGTAAGTAATCTTCGATCCTTCTAGTATGGCTCCTCTCTAGCTCCCCTCCGGTACCCATCAAACTCTAAAGTTGCGATGAGGGCCGATGCTGACTTCACGTAGCGGTACAACTTGTGTTTATAATCTGCATCGGAGCATTTGCTTTGATGCCACTCGGACCGAAGATCAATCCGGATAAGGTACTGGATCGGGTCAAACCGATTCAACCAGCGGTTTAATTACTGAATTAACCTAAGTGGTCCAAGTTCAATCTCCTTATGGACACTCATTTTCACAAAAATATTCATTTAAAATTAAATTTTGAAAAAACAATGGGTTAATACTAACCCGACCTGAAACCGGCCAGTTCGGTCCAATTTTTAAAACACTGATCAAAACGACTAAGATTTGAATTGGTGCACAATTTAAGCTATATCGTAGCTTGAATCCAGCCCACTACCTGATATGTGCCTTCTCTTCATATGCGTGTTGGAATAATGTGGACTATAACCATCCTACAATGACTGTAGGGATTGTACAAAATATTATTTGGAGCTAGAAATAAAGTCATGTAAATTGTAAATGTAGATTTTGGAAGAAAATTATTAGTTTTTGCACTCATGATTCATGTTGGATTAGTTTGTAATTGTTAGCTGATAATTCTAGCTCGGAACAAGGAAGCTAACCTAACTACTAGATTGACCTAACTCATCATAGTAAAAATGATTGGTTGGTGAAGTGCTATTTGTAATTGTCAAGGTCAGCGAAACAAAGAAAAACTATTGAGCTTTGTTTGCAGTTCATATGCTGATACATAAGTGTAACCTAACTCACCATACACCCACCATCATTTTTGGTCATGAGTTCCCTCCCAAGGGATCAGTATGCTGTTAGTATTTTTGGGTTATTTACATTAAACTCTCTTATGTTTTTGGTTTAATAAACGGACGTCTTTACTTTTAAAATAATTATACAAACTTTTCCTCCCTTTTGTATTGTAAAGGTGGTTAGTGTAATAACTCTTTACGTAAAACATAAAACATAGAAAATCTCCATATAATAAACATAAACATACGAGAGGTTGGTGCAATTATTTTGAAAATAAGAAAAGTTCGTTTAATAAACCGAAAACATAGAGAATATTAGTGTAAATAACCCGTACTGAAATATGATATATTGAATACATGTGTAAGTTTTACAAAATTTTGAAAGATACGTAAATTTAGAGGGTTAAATGTAAATGCTAAGAACTACCCATGGGCAGGTATGTACTGAAGAGGATACGGTTGTCTAAGCAGACCGACAAGTTCCAGCGCACTGCCCATCAAGAGGTTAGCCAAGTAACATTTTGTTTTCTTCTCTAGATTTTTGATGGAAATTGATAGTGTCCATGACTTGGTGTCATATACGCAAAATTGATCGTTGGCGAGACACACGACAAAATCTTTCCTACTTGTGTAACTACAATCACAAGAATGGAATATGCAAAATTACAGGAATGAAATATTTGGTGAGCATTTTCGATGTGGGGTTACATACTTATATAGACTGTTTATGTGTCACAGATGTCCCTAATTGCCAGCTTAAACAACCCTTACATTGTGGAATATAAAGATGGTTGGGTGGATCAGGTAAAGACCTTGCTGGCGAAATATTTTTTTTGTTATTCATGTCACTTTTTTTCTTTTTTTTTTTACTGTCAAAGAATTTTCATCATCTCAAAAAAATAAAAAAATAATAAATAAAAGGTACTTTGGAGTACTCTATTAGTTGTCAACTAAAATATGGCCGTCAAATTAATTTTGGTTGACTTGATGCACAAGATTCTGAGTGCACGCGTGGTGTGTGTGGACCTTGTGAAGCACATTATGCATTCATACATGCCGACACACGTTTTATTTTATGAGAAAAGGGTCACTATTATGAATTTTTTTTTTTTTTTTTTTCCAATGCCATTTCCTTTCTGCAGGGAAGCTGTGTGTGTATTGTGACTGCTTACTGCGAAGGCGGAGACATGTAAAATATGAATATCTTCATTACCACTCGGGCAAGTTTTCTATGCGTTTCCCTATGTTTTGTGTTTACACTTTAGAGATTATGCAGGGCTCAGAAAATAAAGAAGGCGCGAGGAGCACTATTCAGAGAGGAGGTGATTGTTACTTATAATATATATACCAGCTCTAAAATTACTTGGTCATTCATGCTCACCACTCCTCTCTCATCTGCAGAGGGTGTGCAAGTGGCTTACTCAATTGCTTCTCGCAATTGATTACCTGCACTCCAACCGCGTGCTCCATAGAGATCTCAAGGTGAGACAGTCGGAGTCGGCACTAACCCAGGACAGACCGGACAACCATTCTTGACCCAAAATTTTAAAAAAACAAAAAAATTAAATTAAATTAAATTAAATTATATATATATATATATATATATATATATATATAGTATATATATATATATATATTTGATAGTATTTTAAATATTAGTGTTCATACTACATAACTTATGTAAAAGGGGCATGGGTTCAAGGGCATAATCCCGGAGGTCTTATTACAAAAACAGTTCGAAGGCCTACAAACCTGGTCCAAAAACCTACAAATTCGGCTAGAAGGCCATACAGACTCAGCCAGAAAGTCACTACCCGGTCCAAAACCCCACATCTGCTCCGTTGCATCCAGGCTCTCCACCGTACCACACCTCACTTAATTCCTCCACAAGAAATATAAGTGCTTCCCCCGTTGCTCGCACTAGCAACCTCTGGGGAGAATGACCCCTCCTCCTTAACCGTTAAATTAGAGGCCATTGATAATATATAGGTGGGACAACATTTTAATTTTTGTCCCGAACACCCAAACTTTTCAGTTTTATATATATATATATATATATATATATATATATAGAGAGAGAGAGAGAGAGAGAGAGAGAGAATTAGTATTTAGATTCTATAACTAGCTTAGAGTTTAAGTTCCGACATGTCTTGGACACTTGATTTTTATTTTTGCTTTTCTTTTTTTCATTATACCCTGAACATGAGTACAATGACATCAACCAACACATGCTAGAAAGGAGGGAATAATGAATAAAAAAACAAAAATAAAAATTTCTAGTCCAAACTTTTCAATTAGACATGTCAATACTTAAACTCATATGGTATAAAATCTAGGGTCTAAACGTTACTTAGCCTTATTTTTCTAATTTTTTTTAGGAGGGACACAATTTTGATTTTTGTTCCGGACACCAAAAATTTCTGAACCGGCACTGGAGACAGTGCTACTCTTTCATGTTTCAAATGCATCATTGGCTTTCATACTGGAGAAAGAACACTTGCTGCCCCCACCCCTATGTTTATATTTCCAGTTTCCATCTCCTGTTTCTTGATCAATGTGATAAATTCATTTCATTTTGATTACAGTGCTCAAACATATTCCTAATGAAGGACGACAACATCCGGCTAGGTGAGACCTTACTCTGAAATTTCATTGTTAAAGCTAAAATTGAGTCATTCGAAAAAATATTGCTATAAATATTTACATATAGTAACGATATCAAAATCTAGCTAACTTCACACTACTGTTTCCTTTAAAAGAAATACATCATGCTCTGATGCATATTTTTGCTTCAACACAGGTGATTTTGGACTCGCGACATTGCTGAACTCGAAAGATCTTGCTTCTTCAGTATGACTCCTGACTTAGATCTGCTTATGTGTGATCTCATCCGAAGAGTACAAAGTTCAACCATAATCTTAATACAAAAAGTTCAGATTTCTCTGCAATAAATGAACGCATTTTCGAACTGCTGACAACTTAGACTAGGCTTGAACAAATAATTATTACAGCTCGGCTAGTTAACACCCCTAACTATAAGTCATCAATAGTCATTGTAGGCTACCTGTTACCAACTATAACTATATAGTATCCATAAGAACAAATAATTCACACTCTTGTGGTGTAGATTGTAGGAACTCCCAACTACATGTGCCCTGAGATTCTAGCAGATATACCTTATGGCTACAAATCAGATATCTGGTCATTAGGTGAGACCGGATACCATGCTCTATTTTTCAGTATGCACAAGCGTACACTTGAGAGAACACAAAAAACTAAAATTCTTCCTCTCTAAATAAATTTCAGGTTGTTGTATGTTTGAGATTTTAGCACATCGCTCTGCATTCAGAGCTCCTGTGAGTAGCCATTCTACATTATACAACACTTCTTGACTTGCATGTACAACCAACTTCATCTCACTTCTTCACTTGAAAACAATTCAACAGGACATGACAGGATTGATCAACAAAATAAATAGATCCTCTATATCCCCACTTCCCACCATATACTCGTCTCAACTGTGAGTCTCCTGATAACTGCATGTCTCAAATCCAATCAACTTCTTAGCTAAATATTAATAATCCATGTCTTTCTTTCTTTTTCCAATGGCAGGAAGAGACTGATCAAAAGTATGCTAAGGAAAAATCCAGATCACCGACCAACTGTGAGTACTAAACAGTTCAATCTTAGCCCAGTAAGTTCGTGTGTTTCTGCAAAAACTGATCTCTATAATACCTTACTTCAGGCTGCAGAACTATTGAGGGACCCTTACTTACAGCCATATCTCACAGAATCCTGTATTCCTTCTCCTTTCTACCTGCCAATAAAGTCCACTACCACCACCTATCCACAAGAAAAAAGAGTAAGGCAAAATTATATCCAGCCACAGGTAACTAACCCTATTAGAAGCAGTGAGGAAAGGGTATCTGCACCAAAAGCAGCAGCAAAACAAGAGCAGCCTAAAAGCAGCACTAGCGTAAGCCCATCAACTCAGTACACAAAAAGCACGTCAAATCCTTCACCAACTGATCACTCGAAAAATGACGACATACAAAGAAGTCAATCAATTGAATCTGCTAAAAGCATGTCAAATGTTTCGCCAATTGATCCCTCAAATAATAATGAGACAGAAGAAAGGGGTCCTAGTAATCCACCTGTTTGTTATCGGGAAGATCAAGAGAAACCCAGAGAACTGCAAGCAAAAGATACTACAGAATGCATGATTGTTGGGCAAAAACAATGTGATAGACAAGATAAAAACATGAAAACGAAAACTGAAACTGATGAGATAGGGGGGGTCACAGAAGAAACTTCTACAATGAGCTCACTGACCCTTCCACAAGGAGAAGATAACAATCATGCGGCGACTGAGTGGGATGGCTTAAACATCATCCAACAAAGAGCTGACGCACTGGAGTCTCTTCTTGAACTGTGTGCCAAGTTACTGCAGCAGGAAAGGCTTGATGAACTTGCAGGTGTTCTCAAACCATTTGGTGAGGAAACAGTATCATCAAGAGAAACAGCAATATGGCTCACAAAAAGTCTTGTGTCCAAGGCCAAGTTAGCAAAAGAGACCAAAAATTAGTTGGGTGTTGTGTATATGATAAAAAATCTATCGTTGTATTGTGACTATCTTGCAAGCAATTTGGTGGAGATCAGAACCGACAATTCTAATCTCAAAGATTCTCATCTCTTATAGATGAATGTGCATCTTTTGTGTATTTTGTCACTAGAATGAGAGAGTTTATAAAGATGTATTTTGCAGAAATTGCAAGTAAGAATAAGATTACAGAGTTCACGGCTTAGAAAACAGAAATAAATAGAAACCATGGATGCAACGCAATACAGATAAAGGAGGTCGATTTATCGTTCAAGCTGCAAATGACTTAATAACCAGGTGTGCAGTTTTGTCAAGTAATGAAAAAGAAAGCCATGGCGATAATTATAATTATTAGCGATTAGCATCTGAGTCTGCTGATATGGAAGGCACCCCGTGTCCTTGTCTATAAAGTCTATTTCAAACTTTTGCTTGCCTTCACTTAGCTTGTTTTGTTTTTGAATCGAATTCGACATTTGATGGTACAAGCCAACAGCTCATGACGTAAAGAATCAACTTTGGTTCGGGGACGCGATGGTATTTTATATCGGTCTTATGAGGTAGAGTTATGTTTTTCCACGTCAGCTGAAGCTCATTCTTTATGTCATCCACCGGTGGTTTGTACCATCAGATATCATAGTTAATTCAAAAACAGGACAAGCAGAACATAACTTTCTAGAGAGGACACAGTTTGCGTTCTATGTGAGCAGGAGCGCCAAGGGAAATACACTATATAGTGCAAAACCACCTATATCAGTCCCAAAATCTACTTAAACAAGGTAACTCACACACATGGAGTCTGCAATAACACCACACAGAAACAAGTGTCAACTATACCCATTTGGGATATGATGCCATATATCCATACAGCCAACAATTACAAGATAAAGTCATTATTCCATAATCATGGAGTCTGCTAAATGGATCTTTTATGCTTCCAACTCTATCAAGGGCAAGATCGTTGTAACATTAGCAATTGCCATCTCTTGTTTCATTGCCTTAATAATCTACCCATGAATCTGGTACGACTTTCAAATTAAGATCCTATTGCTCCTGATAAGTGGTGCATCAACACGTCCCCATTGCACATTTCCAATCTCATCCATAGTTACCTAGAACGTGGTATGTCCTTACTCATGGACCATGGTACGAGTTTGGGAACCGGGTACGTTACTTGTCTTTATTTGTGGTACAAAGGGGAAAGAGTGAACAGGTTTGCTAATTCGGTTCGCGTTACCCTTAAAAATCTTAATTGGGACGATATTAGTTACTTGCTCAAAAGACTCAACTCACTAGATAATTGTCATACAGAAAGAAAACCTTAAATAGAAGGCAAGAGAATTCAAACTAATTATTTTACTTCATTCAATAAGATTACAAACTTGATTATTTCTTACTCATACATCAATTCGGAGAGCAGCAATCCAAATAAAAACATACAATGGTGCCAAATTAAAGCATTTAAATAAACCATAAAAATAAAATGACAAATGATTTTGAACCTTCATACAAAATAGCAAAAGCATCACAAAATCTCATTAGCCCATTCTCTTCTTTGCATGAGCAAATTGCAAAAGAGATTAGTGGGTTATAAGCAATGAAGAAATAACAATGGTAAGAACTGCAAAGTCAAATTTAATAAGAAATGCATATAGCTATAAAAGCCCAATTGACACAAAATCTAAAGTTTTTTTTTCCAACTTTTGCATTGAAAGAACCTCTTGCAAAAGCAAAATTACAGTGAGATTTCAACAATTGATTCGGATCACCAAATTTATAGATCATGATCAAGTACCATAACGATCCGGATTGAAAATATACCACGAACCAGAATGCTCACTCGTACATGGTATGAATCCGATGGGATTTTAGGTGTACCGAGTAACTATGCTATCATCTTCTCCCCAATTCACATGATCCAAACTTCTCATTATTACTCATGCTTGTCAACGTTCTCACATCACCGGTATTCCATCATAAAACATCAATATTCTTATCTAGCTCTCGTAGAATTTTCCATCTAATAAAACGTAATAATTTCACCCAAACTACCATTGAAAATGTTACATACAGCCATGGGCTATTCGAGATATGAACCGTGCATGGGCCACATGTGCACATCATTTGGCCTACTTGCCAAAGGGTTAACCCAAACGTACACATGAGATACAAGGACTCAAATATAAACCAACCTAAATCTCATCTCATATCCGATGTGGAACTAAATTTTAGGATTCCACATAAAACTGTGCCATGTCCGAGTCTATCTTGTGGCATATTAATATACACGTCTATTTCATGTCACATTCATCAGTGTATTTCGAACATGGATTGAAGTTTTAGAGAAGGGTGTGGTGTTTGTTAGTCTTGCAAAGGACATGACCCTTAACAGAGCTGAATGGAAGAAATGGATTCAAACAGCAGACCCCTAAAATTTGGAGATAAAAGGCTTTGTGGTGGGTGTGTTGTTATTTTGTGTCCGTGGTGATCAAAGACATTGCAATATTACCAAGGTAGTCAAAGGTGCAAGGCGCACACGAGGCGCAAAATGTTCATATCGTCCGAGGCACAAGGCGCAGTTAAGGTGCGCGCACGAGCGAAGCGAGGCGCAGATATAAAATAAAAATAAAAATATACATAGATAAATAAATAAATTAGTAATGAAAAAAATAAAACCAAATAACATATTAAAACCAACAAAAATACGTTAAAACATAACCAGGTGAACTAACAGAGCAACAATAGCAATCAACAAACTAACAAGTGTTTATATTATTCCTACCATGCTTTTAGTAAATTTTAGTTTTTCAGTTTAACTGTAACCAACTACTTGTATGATGTACGGATCATCTCAATGCCTCAAATTTTTTTTGTATAAATTAAAAAAACATAAGGTGCGTCTAGGTGTGCCTTTTTCTTGGTTGCGCCTTGCAGAAAGGCGCACCTAGGACGCGCCTTGGGTGTGCTTGGAGAAAGACGCACCTAAGACACGTCTTGGGTGTGCTTGGAGAAAGACGCATTGCCTAGTGAGGCGCAAGACGCAGCTGGTGCGCCTTTCTGCGAGGCGCGCCTTTGACTACAATGAATATTACTAATTTATATCAACATTCTCATTTCAGCTAAATCATTCTAATCCACTCAATGCTCAATAACAAGAAATATGTAAATAAAATTGACGCCACAAAGTAATAGCAGCCTATGAATTCCACATACACACCAAAATCCCACAATTTTACTCTCGAATCATAGCCCAAAATCAAACATTTCTTCCTCTCACCTCAGCCACGGAGTGATCAGAGCCGCAGCGGAGATCCCGATCACGCAGCACACCGACACCGTCCCGATCCTCATCACGAGCACGTTCAGCGTCTTCGAGACCTGCATCGTCAGCGTGAGTACCTGCAGCCTGCCGAGCTCCTCCATCTTCCGGAAGAATATGATCGGTACGAGGCTCCTCCGCAGGAGGAACGCGGCGGTGAAGGGGAACGCGAAGGCCGCGAGCCCCTGCACCGTGACCTCGGCGGGGGGGCTCATGGTGTAGGCGACGTAGGAGCCGAGGCCGAGGTGGGCGACGCCGAGGAGGGCGAGGGTGTTGCTGAGGCGGAACAGGGACCGGGAGAGGGTTTCCAGGACCTGGCGGGTCTCCTTGGCGAGGGAGGAGACGTCGCGGTCGACAGTGGGGCCCTCGATCTCCTGGTGCTTGAAGTGGGGGTTAGGGTTTTGGGTGGGGAACTCGGTCGAGTTAGGGTTTTGGGTGGGGATCTCGGCGGAGTTAGGGTTAGGGTTTGGTGGGGTTTGTGTGGAGAAGGGTTTGGTGAGGGTGATGTGGTGGTGGTGGTGGAAGAAGGGGTGGGGAGTGGGGATGGGTGAGTGGAGGGGTTTTAGGGAGCGGTGGAGAAGGTGGAGGGAGTTAGAGTTAGGGTTTTGGAGGAGGGGGAGGAGCCTGGAGGAGAGCCTGCGGGAGAGAGAGGCAGCAGCCATTGCCATTGGAGGCTTGACGAAGAAGAAGAAGAAGAGAAGAAGATGTGTGTTCAGCTTGGTTTGGGATTGTTTCGATTTTGATACAGGTTTTGCAAGCAGCAGAGAAACCGTTTTTTGCTTGGTTTTGGGATGGTTGACTCTTTAGGTCATGTCATGTTAACGATTGTTAATGGTGATATTGGAAAATTAAAGTTATTTATTTATGTATTTGGATGCAAATGGATACGGATAGAAATAAAAAGGAAAGAATTTTTTTTTTTTTTAAATATACGGAAGAAAATGGTTTTCCATCCATCCATCTAAGGATTTATTTTTCCACTCCTAAGAAATTTGTTTTTTTTTTAAATATTTGGCTTTTTTAAATATCGAAAAGAAAAAAATAATGAAAATTATAATTTTCCAAAAAAATAAATAAATAATTGATTTTTTTTTCATATCATTTCCACAAACCAAACGATGTCTAGGGTCTGCTTGGATTGACGGAAAAGAGAGTTAAGTGAGAGGGAAACAACGAAAACACTTAATGGCCTGCGGGGGCCAGGCTCCCGCGGACGTGTCACCAAACCACACCCCACTGCAAGCATGGGGTCCACAAGCTGAAAATTCTGGAAACACCCCCCCCCCCCCCATCAGTGATTGATACGTGCGGGGGCTATTCAAATGCCCCCCGCGGGCCATAAAGCAGGGTTTGGGAAACAAATCCCTACTTAGTTTGAGGGTGAAGATTTAGGAGAGAGAGAGAGAGAGAGAGAGAGAGAGAGAGAGAGTCATAGATGATTAAGTGATGGTTTGTTTAGCATTTTTTCTTCATTTTTTAAAACTCCTCCCCAAATCGGATGGTTAATAAGGAAAAGTGAGAGTTTTTATTTAAAAAGTTATAAATATTTCTTTTTTGTTCTATAAAATATCATGACATTCTTATTCTTTTTTTTTTTGCTTTCAATACAATGCTCTGTCTTCCTGTCTTTCAACATGATGTCGTCCAGGTACGTGATCTCTTCTCACTTTCTCTTATTACTCATCTTCCCACTCAAACTATATGTAATAAAGGTATTTTGGTAACTATTGTATTTATTTTATCCTCTCCCACTCAAAATTTTTAATCCAAGCAAGAGTTATTAAACACACTCCACTTAACTCTTCTTCCAATCCAAACAAGGTTATATATATTGACTCACCTCCATCTCACTTAACTTTCCTTTACTTACCCTACTTAACCTTGCTTAACAATTTTTTACCACAAATAGGAAATCCAAAATTTGATACCCTCAACTATTCAAGTTTTTCAATTTCAACTTGATACCTTTATCAGTTCGCCACAACAAAATTACTTTGGCTTAATTTTAACTTGATACCCTCAATTATTCTTTATGATAATAATAAGCTAATAACTTGTGAGACTTGTCTTACTATTTTTTATATTTTCATATTCGTATCTGCTATACTTGTACTATTGCTGTATAATTGCTTCCCGTATATTTTTTGAATTTTTTAGCTGCTTTTGGATAATTTTCAGATTTTGCATAGTGTTTTGTCACCCTTGCTATATAAACCCCTCTCTCTTCTTCATTCTTTCACTTTCCTTCTCTTTTCACTTTTCTCTTCCCTCTTCCCTCCCCAACCGAGAGCTAGGGCTAGGGTTTGGCCGTGGACTTGCACCCCTTGGTGGTAGTGGTAGTAGTGTTAGTAGTGGGTTTAGGCAAGTACCTCTTGCCATCGAGGAAGAACTTGCACTTTTGTACTCAATTAGTTCTCTTGCATTTTATTAGTATATAGTATGCTATATGAGTTTCTCTACATGTTTACTTCTTGGCATTTTTGGTTTTGAGGCCTTGGTTGGAGTAGATTTAAGTTTCAAGTTTGGAGCTTCCATGAGTTTTCTTGGTTTTAATCTCTTAAAACTTAATGTCTTTCAAAACTATTAGTTCTATGTTGGAGAGCATCTGATTTCAAGTGGTTTAGAACTTTATTTTGTTGGATTTGGAGTTGTATCAGAGTTTCTATGGAGAAAACAAGTTTTCAAGTCTTGGAGCTTTTTTCATGGCTAACTTGCTGATTTGGGACGATGGAGCTTCATTCAGCCAGGAATTATGCGGTAGAGAGAGCCATGCAGCACTAACTCTTTGTCACATTCCTTCGTAGCATGCACCTATCTTATTGGGCACATGACTGATTTACACCTGAGTGTTCTTAAACTAAGTACTTGAAAGAGTCAAGTGGCAAAACTTTTTGTGTCCGACTCACTGGGCACATGAAACATCTATGCGGCCAAGCATACATGCAGCCATATGCTATGCGGCTTAGTGCCAACTGCCCCTTCTTTTAGGCGCATATCTCTACACCGCCTGGGCACTACTTTTCATGACTTTGTCTTTTCTTCTGACACACATTTATTGGCAAGTCACATCAGTCACATCAGTCACTTCCCTAACATGCATTATTGACTCGTCACTCAGCTCCTTAACTGAGGCGTGGACTTTGTTTATTTTATGCAGCCTACTTATCTCATGGGCCTGTAATTGCATGCAGCTAGCTTATTCCATGCGCCTGTTGGATCCATGCACCAGACTTGGTTATGCGTCCATACCCTCACAGCAGCTTATCTCATGCGCATGTGGCACTTGTAGTAGCATATTTTCCTTTTTGATATATTTTCTTGTGGTTTATTTGCTTCCCTTTGTTTGGCCTATTTTGCTAAATTCCTATGAATGCAAGTTTTTCGCTGATTTGCTTATAATCCGATTGTGACAACTCACCTGAACATGGCATTCCCTGAACATGGATTATAGTTGCACTGGTAACCATGAACTCCTGCTACCTGACACTTGACATGTACTGATATTTCTGATAGTGGCTCGACGAAGCGCACACCTGCCATGCTAGAATTTCCTGAATTAAATAACTTGAACTGCTAAGATAATTCCCGTGGTTGATTGCTGGTCCCTGTCCTGAATGTACTTGTCAAACTACTGTCCTGTCTTGCATCATGTCTAAGACAGATTACTGAGCACCACGGTCAGGAATCCTTAATAACTTGTCTAAGTCAATAACTAGAATAATAATCTAGAGAGTATCTAGAGAGATTTTTTGGCTATATGCAATCCCGATATCCCAACGACACCTGATAGATTTGAAGCTCTCCGTCATGAGGGGCACACTTCCAGCACACCGACGGGTGTTGCATTACTAGTAATATTATACCTGGTTTAATCTATGATATGTATCCTTACGCGTGGATAACCCGGATAGTCTGTGTCACGCCCCAATCTCCCGCAAGCTCAATAGTCCCTGCTGAACGTGAATCACCACGTTGCAGCTCTCCCGCGGGACAATCGTTCTCTTCGGGACGTGATGCCGTACGAGCCTGGAGTTGCGCTCGTACAAGGCGATGTTGTCAAACACCAAATGTTATCATTGAAACAACCAAGTTGCAACGAAAGTCAAGTATTGTGTACCAAGCACACATCAGAGTATACGCAGCGAAGCTCTCGATAGGGTCTAAATAGAATGCTCCGAAGACAATGCCACAAAGGCGATGCCACGGAGACGATGAAATGCTCTTGCTCTTTTCTCTAGCCCACAAAGGTACTTACAGTTCATACATCATGCCTCGTATATCCAAGCAGCGCCACTACACCTGTGTACCTGAAATATTGCCCACAAACGTGGGTCAGTACACAACCGTACTGGTGAGCGGGGTAACCCACTCGTCTAAGCCGACACTAAGTAAATAGTGAATGCAACAGTTATATGGTGATCTTTCTAGTTGAATCCTAGATTCTTTTCATGGCATATGGATGACATGTTAAGGAAAACTGTAAAACAGTTTAAGCATGCAAGCATTCAACTCAAACCAAGCGACAAGCATTTATATAAATCCAACCCGAAGGAAACTAACACGCAACCCGTCTTACTCAATGCCATCGCTTGCACGATAACATATCGAACCATCGGTCTCGCCTCAATATCCATCCTCAACCAACGTTTATATTCCAATCTCGAGTGCACACTCTTGCCGAGGCAAGGTGGCCACGCCTACACGAAGCCAAACCAACAAAAGAAAAGCAAGCCAACACCTTATCTATATGAAGTCACTGGCAAAGCCATAAAGGACATATTCCAAGCATTAACGGTGCGCCCTATCAGCCCGGGTAGCAAGCCCCGCTGGAGGTCCCGCAATGCATCGTGACTAGCACGAATCGATATTTCCCTCCGGATCGATACGTTCCCAGTGTCCCGGAATGTCGTTTCGAGGAAATGCCAAACCCTGTGTACATAGGTTGTCCGTGACATGCAGAAAGTAGGTATGGCGAGAGAATCGAACATTCTCGCCCCACCAAGCGATCCTAGTCTCGTTCAACCGATATCCAACCAAAGCATCCATAACCATTCTTCCAACATATCCCCAAGGATTCCAAATCTCGACCTCAATATATATAGCCCAAGGCACCAAAATACCCATATGCACAATCTCTCAAGTTGTGCCCAAGTTATGCCCAATTTCACATTGCCGCTTTACAATAATGTATTCCGAATTGGTGCAACACCCATGCTAAAAGCAGATCCCATGGCACAATGCCGTTCCAGTGGCACAATGCCCCATTCGTGGCACGATGCCCCGTCAAGCGGCACAACACCCTCGCCGATGCAGTTGTTCGGTTTTGAACCACAACTGCTCGCTTTGCTAGACAAAGCGACCAAGTGATACTCGTGCACGGATGCACGCTCGCTCGCCCGAATTCTCGATATTTCCATGCCTCAAAGTATCATTCCAACTTGTATAATTCCAACCGTCCAAGCATAATCCCAAGTATCCAACCGACCGCCTCGAATGTAAAATCCAACTATCGCATCCAACTAACCAACGCGTAAATCATATCAAGCCACATTCCTACCAAGCCAACGACGTACACTCTATGCACGCCTCAGTGTAGTGATTCCCAATGTTTCAGCCCAAGTGTTCAAGCCTTTTACGTGTTTTCATATTATTAGGCATGAAGGAGTAGAGGAGAAGGGAAAGAGCCCACTCACAATGTTTGATCCCGTTAGGCATCCTGTCCTGCCGATACGGCCAATCCCTTAAACCCGTGGTCCGATGCAAGCGCGATCTACTCAACTGGTATGACCGTGCGAGCAGGCCGTGCTTTCCAAATCATCCGACCGATCGGACTAAGGAAGACGGCATTATCGCTTCCATCCAGCTATTCAGTACTGTTCTGAACGAACACCTGATTTCCATCGAACCCGCTAGCCATCTGCACATTAAACCAACTCGATTAATCCTTCTTCCCAAAATCCAACAAATCGAATGTAACCAACATTTGTTTAATTCAATCCGACTCAGCGTAACGCACCGTGCGGTTGCGGGCGTTACATAATATACCACTTAAAATCAGGTTCGTCCACGAACCGTGCTGGTACTCATTCCTATCACATGCTGCTTGTCTATTTCATAGATCAGCCTTTATGCAACTCACATTATTCACGATTTCTGACTCAGTATCTCGCTCTGCTGAACGCTCGTACAAATTCTCGAATTCCCACATCCTCCTTGCAGCTCAATACGAATTCCTCGTATCGCTTAGTTTTGGATCGTACACATATTTAAGGCGTCCCTCAAATACATGCATTTCAGCCGAGCCTTGCGATAGCAAATTTGAACAAGTTACAAGGGTATCTTTATGTTCGAGGCATCCATTTGCTTTACTCCCAAATGAACCAAATCATGATTTCCATTCTAACATATTCGATTGAGCACTTATCCTCAAATATGATGATTTCCCACCGACTCAATGAGTTTGTGTTCCAACTCAATCCATCCAACTATTTCTGAAACCGCATTAGCAACATCTCCAAATATATCTTATGCACCGAACGATCATCTCAACTGATACTACCCCAACTAGGCGACTTACCCAAATATCAAACTTTGCTTAGATCAGTTCAGTCCAACACATTTCCTGCCATCTCAAGATCTCGCTGGGTGAATATCTATATCGAGGTTCGTGTGATCCACGAAGATCTCGCCGCCACGCCAAAGGGATAGTGTCGCCACAATTTCAACGTGGACACACTCGCCACAATTCTTAGGTTGCGCATAGAATAGTTCTTCACGCTGCTTCCACTGCCTCGAAGCATAGGATCTTACCTTTGCCTTCCGAACGAGCACGCTTCCCAGACTAAGTTCCGATGCATCTTGTAAATCTGAGGCAAATCTGTCCATTCCAGTATTCGCAAGAATTTGATCTGAACGAGCCGCCACAGTCGTCCATTCATATAAATGCTATTCCCTTCCAGGGCACGATGAGTCAGAGGCGATGCCATCTTCAAAAATCTGCGACTCTGAATCTCATCCGTTGACTTAGGCCAATCCCACTATCGCTTCGGTCTTTCGGCTGCTTCTTCAGCTGAAGGCTATCCCAAGGGTCTCTCAAATCCAACACTCAGTCAATCAGGCCAAATCTCTAACACACAATGCTCACATCTGCCCTCGGCACATTCCCGAATGCGCTACCTCAAGGGTCGTTCTATCGGTCTGCAAAATTCATCTCAGATTCGACGGTCAAGTCGCTAGGGTCAGTTGTCCCGAAGCTACGCACGATAATTGTAAGTCATCACGATGGACAGTTACTATGAACCATGCTATATCTCATCTGTAAATCCGAATCAAAATCCAACCATTCCATCCGAGCGAACTTCCGAATCCAAGCACCGCGCTCGTTGAAACCGTCTTCCATCAATCCGTCGTTCTGCCCTGATTCCATCAAATTTTCGAGTTGTATGTTCGATTCTCGCACTACAAATTGCAATGATTTTCAAAACCAAGGACTTGCTCCAATTCTTATCCATTTGCCGCGTTCCATAATGCACGTCCAACTTACTCGAGTAGCACAGTGATTTGTTCCGACGTTGCCCCCACATTTAGCTATCTTTAAAGTCTGTCTGCCACAATCTTTTGCCTTCCGTTGTTGCCACGATCCGTCCACGTCTTACAGAGAATCCGTCTACCATTGTTGCACCATCTTGCCCAAAATTCTATTTCAGCTAAACCTGAGTCGACTTCTCGAGCAACAATATCCAAAATCTTTCGAGTTTGTGTGAATCCATCTTATTGTTCCTCGAAATCAAATCGTGTTTTATTACTCAACCAACAGCTCAAATATATTTCCCAAAATCGTAGTCCGTGCTCGATATCATTCCGATAATCCCATCACTATGCTCAAGCGTAACCCAAATGCTCGTTCCGATTCCGTCCCACCTCTTAAGCCTAACGATGCTTTCATTTGCATCAGTCCGTTTTCGATATCTCAACTCAATATTCGCTTGCTCCATTTTTATTCTTCCCAACTCAACCGACGTGCACCAACCAACTTGTATTCCCGTTATCCGAGTCCGCTCAGGCAAATTCCCATTGATGTCTAACCAAAATATTCCAATGCCTTGCTTACTATGTGGTATCCCATATACCACTCCGAATCAAGTCACTACTCGCATTACGATTTCTTACCCCGATCCATGAATCCGTTCGAACCATCCCTCATGCATGATCCTGCCTTTCCCAACTCGAGTTTGACACAAAACTCAGGCAATGCTTGAATTATCCAACTATTCCCATCAATCTTGCGATGCGACTCGTGCTATGTTTCATTCTCGATGCTTCCAACTATTCTCACCGTCTGATACTTTCGCAACACGAGCAATCCCGTGCAACGATCTCTTCCACGTAGTCCAACTCAATACCCAACTGTTCCACACCTTTGCTGTACGAGCAACTCGTTTTAGATATTCCCTAGCCAAAATCCAAACATGATCAACCGATGCGCCACAGCCAAAATTCCAACTTCTATCCAATACAGTCGCTACACGAGAAACTCGTGCAACGATCCATTCTCATCGAATGTTTCTACTCACAACATGCTGCATAACCAATCTCGTATGCCAACCAACTGATTCATTGATGCGATCAGAAACTCCCTGAACGACAAGCCAAGCCAACCCAACGAAAGCCCTCAACTTGTTGCACAAATGCAACAACGCCAACCAACTTGCTGCACGAATGCAACAATGCCTAACGAGGCTAAGCGATCTAACGAAAACCAACCGAGGCAACACAACTAAGAATAACATGCAGCCACAACCAACAATATATAGACTTATTGCATGAAACATCCAATGCGGGACTGAGTAGAGTCAAGAGCTAAACGACATACGGAAGCTATTTAGAGTTCGTGATGAAGCGAAGGACCAAGTCCGAAGAAATGAACCGGGCGCTCTGATACCAATTTGTCACGCCCCAATCTCCCGCAAGCTCAATAGTCCCCGCTGAACGTGAATCACCACGTTACAGCTCTCCCGCGGGACAATCGTTCTCTTCGGGACGTGATGCCGTACGAGCCTGGAGTTGCGCTCGTACAAGGCGATGTTGTCAAAAACCAAATGTTATCATTGAAACAACCAAGTTGCAACGAAAGTCAAGTATTGTGTACCAAGCACACATCAGAGTATACACAGCGAAGCTCTCGATAGGGTCCAAATAGAATGCCCCGAAGACAATGCCACAAAGGCGATGCCACGGAGACGATGAAATGCTCTTGCTCTTTTCTCTAGCCCACAAAGGTACTTACAGTTCATACATCATGCCTCGTATATCCAAGCAGCGCCACTACACCTGTGTACCTGAAATATTGCCCACAAACGTGGGTCAGTACACAACCGTACTGGTGAGCGGGGTAACCCACTCGTCTAAGCCGACACTAAGTAAATAGTGAATGCAACAGTTATATGGTGATCTTTCTAGTTGAATCCTAGATTCTTTTCATGGCATATGGATGACATGTTAAGGAAAGCTGTAAAACAGTTTAAGCATGCAAGCATTCAACTCAAACCAAGCGACAAGCATTTATATAAATCCAACCCGAAGGAAACTAACACGCAACCCGTCTTACTCAATGCCATCGCTTGCACGATAACATATCGAACCATCGGTCTCGCCTCAATATCCATCCTCAACCAACGTTTATATTCCAATCTCGAGTGCACACTCTTGCCGAGGCAAGGTGGCCACGCCTACACGAAGCCAAACCAACAAAAGAAAAGCAAGCCAACACCTTATCTATATGAAGTCACTGGCAAAGCCATAAAGGACATATTCCAAGCATTAATGGTGCGCCCTATCAGCTCGGGTAGCAAGCCCCGCTGGAGGTCCCGCAATGCATCGTGACTAGCACGAATCGATATTTCCCTCCGGATCGATACGTTCCCAGTGCCCCGGAATGCGGTTTCGAGGAAATGCCAAACCCTGTGTACACAGGTTGTCCGTGACATGCAGAAAGTAGGTATGGCGAGAGAATCGAACATTCTCGCCCCACCAAGCGATCCTAGTCTCGTTCAACCGATATCCAACCAAAGCATCCATAACCATTCTTCCAACATATCCCCAAGGATTCCAAATCTCGACCTCAATATATATAGCCCAAGGCACCAAAATATCCATATGCACAATCTCTCAAGTTGTGCCCAAGTTATGCCCAATTTCACATTGCCGCTTTACAACAATGTATTCCGAATTGGTGCAACACCCATGCTAAAAGCAGATCCCATGGCACAATGCCGTTCCAGTGGCACAATGCCCCATTCGTGGCACGATGCCCCGTCAAGCGGCACAACACCCTCGCCGATGTAGTTGTTCGGTTTCGAACCACAACTGCTCGCTTTGCTAGACAAAGCGACCAAGTGATACTCGTGCACGGATGCACTCTCGCTCGCCCGAATTCTCGATATTTCCATGCCTCAAAGTATCATTCCAACTTGTATAATTCCAACCGTCCAAGCATAATCCCAAGTATCCAACCGACCGCCTCGAATGTAAAATCCAACTATCGCATCCAACTAACCAACGAGTAAATCATATCAAGCCACATTCCTACCAAGCCAACGACGTACACTCTATGCACGCCTCAGTGTAGTGATTCCCAATGTTTTAGCCCAAGTGTTCAAGCCTTTTACGTGTTTCCATATTATTAGGCATGAAGGAGTAGAGGAGAAGGGAAAGAGCCCACTCACAATGTTTGATCCCGTTAGGCATCCTGTCCTGCCGATACGGCCAATCCCTTGAACCCGTGGTCGGATGCAAGCGCGATCTACTCAACTGGTATGACCGTGCGAGCAGGCCGTGCTTTCCAAATCATCCGACCGATCGGACTAAGGAAGAGGGCATTATCGCTTCCATCCAGCTATTCAGTACTGTTCTGAACGAACACCTGATTTCCATCGAACCCGCTAGCCATATGCACATTAAACCAACTCGATTAATCCTTCTTCCCAAAATCCAACAAATCGAATGTAATCAACATTTGTTTAATTCAATCCGACCCAGCGTAACGCACCGTGCGGTTGCGGGCGTTACAGTCTGCAGGGCATGTGGCTGTATAGAATATCGACTTGCATATGCTAGTAATTAGGGTTGTGATAATCCTAGTTAGTTAAAGGTAGCAAGCCGTAGGGCATGATTGACCGTGATTGCTTGATTTCTAGTCTAATTATGTCCTGATTCATCTAGTAACTGAGAAACTGTAACTTGAGCACTGATTCCTGATATTCTTTGATTAATACTCCAAAACTGTAAAATGCTAGTTATACCTGTTACTTTATTTACGGTTTTCGTATGCTAAATTTCTTACTGATTTGTCTGCATGCTGGTTTTAGTTTCTAAGTTGAATCCCTTGTAGTATTTTTCTGGTTTGGGATTTGCCCCCACTGGTTTTGTATGGCCAAATTTTGGAGCAACACAGCATGATCTCTCGTACTTTTCTCCTCAAGATGGTGAACACGAGGAGCACCCGATGACATGAGTGGGTTTCTTCTTCATCGCCCACCTGATCTTGTATATTATTCTTTTGGGGTATTTAGCCACCGAGTACGTGTTTAGCTTGTGTTTTGGAACTTGATATCCTGCCTACGGGCCTATATGTAAAGCATATTCTAGACTATAACTAGAACTGATCATGTAATCTGTACCCTTTCTAGTTATTCATTTTGTAACTAGTTTCATGATCATCTGTGTATGTATGGTTTGAGACGTCTTATTATTATATGGTTGGTGATCATATATCTTGTAATTTGTTGCTTGCTTGAGTTTGAGACACCTATGATTGCTTGACCTAGGAATGACCGTTGGATTGTAGTGTAAACCCTCACATGTTAGACAACCGTGACTATATCTCGGAGTATGGAGTACTCTGGCATACATAGTTAGCTTTGTTTGCCCTCGCTCTACAGTATTCTGGTTCTGGGATGTGACATAACTTTAGGAAGGGAAAATACCCTCAATTATTCTTCAGAGTTGAAGGGGAAAATCTACCTCCCAATGGGCCGACTCTGTTTCATGATTTAATCTTACCCTACCCGTGGAGATGGAATACAACTATGATCAACTGTATCTTCTCTCCTAGAGAAGCTTCTACTATCTTGAGACTTGACCTAAGCATGGGAGATGGTCCAGACGAGCTGCTTTGGACTTGTGCAAGAAATGGAGTTTTCTCCTCTAAATCCTTATATGAATCTATCAGAAGACAAGAAGCGGATACTTCCACTGAGATTACAAGACGTACGACTTGGAGACATCTTTGGAAGTTTGATTGTATATCCCCGCGTGTGCAGCTGTTTGCATGGCGACTGTTCAGGGAAGCACTTCCTTTACGTCCAACCATTAGAAAAAGAATTCCGAATGTGGACCCTTCCTGTCCTTTTTGTCTGGATTTTGAGGAAGAATCAAATCATTTGTTCACAATAACTTAAGTGCATGATTTAAGAAATACAATTGTAGTTAGCAACCATTGGTCCCCTCCTCAAGAAGGGCATATCAAGATCAATATGGATGGTGCTACCACTACAACATCCATAGCGGCTACAGCAGTTGCCAGGAACTGCGTGGACAAGTATTTTGGAGCCTTATCATGGATCTCACAGCCTCCTATTCAATATGAACATACTTTTCAAGCAGAGGCACAAGCTATTTTCCTGGGCCTTTCCCTGGCAAAGAGATTGAAGGCTGATAGATTCATAATTGAAAGCGATTCGCTAACGCTCATCAGGATACTCAGAGGAGAAACCAACCTAATTCCAAGGAGAATTAAGGACATGCTTCTTCCTATCCAACAGGAATTTGCAGCTTCTTCCATCACTGATATCTTATTCATTAGAAGGAGGGTTGCCCATTCACTTGCCAAATTCGCGATCAGTAATAATGATTGCTCTTTCTACTTTCAGAACTTAATGTTCTTTATAATTAATGGATACGTGTTTTCATGTTTAAAAAAAAACTTTAGGAATTTATATTTGCCATTCTACTGGTAGTTGCAGATGGATATTCATGTATATGATTATGTGTCCAAACAATTAACTAATTTTGTTTATGTGGCACACATGACATCCATCCATAATGCCGCTGAAGTACGAGCCGATACCGTAAGTTAAGCGCGTATAATATCATTCTGTTGTTGTTATCTTGGTGCCCATTTATGTGAACTTTAAATGGCTCAAAGTTTGTGGAAGGTATTTTGGTCATCAGACTCGGTATCAAAAAGGTTTCAGAAATTTGATTGAAGACATATTTGGTTGTCCTTTTCACTAGAGTGTGTTTAGACTCCGGAGTACTCTACTATTCGCTCGGATCGTGAAATTTGCAAAGGAGCACAAGGTTGAGCTGCCAGCGCAAGTGCAAGAGAACGAGTGAGCTGAATAATCGAAGTAAGATGAGCAGTATCCTACTCTTATGATACCGCGATATGAAGAAAAAAAAACTAATGAAACCAATCCTAGATCCTATAAAATCTAGCCAAGACCAAAATACTAACTCACGATCCAAGAAAATATGAAAAGAATATAAATACTCCTTTGGAGAGAGAGAAAAAAAATAAAAAAAACTATAAAATTTGAAAACGGATCTCACAACTCTACCCTCAGGAAAATCTCATCCTCAAATTTCAATTGAGGTTGGAGGAGCAAAAGAGATAACTAAGTCATGGAAGAAAAAAAAAACATGTATCAGCACGCAAAGACATAATATAAGACAACATATATATAAAAGACATAGTAGAGGCATATATAAGGATGAATATGCCATGTAAGTCGGCATAACGACTCACAAAAATGTAAGGTCATCCCTCGGATTATGTCGGTACCAACGACTCATGAGAGACAATGACCCGATTCAGGACATATCTACGTGATGTGTGATATCCATCATGCTTCTAGAAATACGAGGGCAGATGAGTGAGACAAAAAACTCGTCTTGCTCGAATATGACACGTAAAGCTAGGTATCCCAAAAATATGGTGGCATACCTAGTTGTTGGCGAGAACTCAAGATAATACTACTAAGGTTGGAGGAGGTTGCCTGCTATCACTTCGTCCTCTGCTAGAGCATCTTTTACTAACATGTAATTAAACTCCCCTCATCCATGTCAGGCTCCTCTGCATGATTGATGTTGCTGCATGATTGATGTTGCTGCATGAACTGTTGTTGCCTCTGCAGGAAGGTCTGGGATTGCGTCGGTAGGGGTCTTTGCTGTATCGGCAGAACTAGAGCTGGTTGTCCTTTAGATGCTACTGTTGCATCAGGTGGCACCGGAAGTCGAAGGATTGGTTGTGAGATCTGGATGTAGCATCGGACATGAGCTAATCCATATGGTCTAGCGCTCTACATCTCCAACACTAGCCATTGGCTTCCTGTACTCCACCCCCATGTGGCATATAGTATCAAACCCTGTTTGAAGCTCCGAGATTTGTCCTTCTACGTCGCCACCATAGTCGGTGCAAATTTGCACAGTTGAGAAAACTCGGCCGCATGTGCATCTACTAACTTCGTCTGTTGCCTAAGGTTAATGAACTGATGTTAGAGCTCGCGTCGGGCATATGGACGCCTTGTTGGAGTAGTGTAATCTGCTGGAGTAGCTAGGCATACTTTTAGAAGCATAGAAAAATGCTAAGATTTCAAGCCACTCTTAATTTTAAAAGAGTGCAACTGTCAAAAGAGTGCAACTTAGTATAATGCCTATGTGCGTAAATCTGAACAACTACTCACGCTTACGAGTTTGTCAGCTACCAAGCTTGAAGTTGAGAGAATTTTCTATTTGGCAAGCATAAATGGTTTGTAGTAACTGATTAACAAAGGGGAAAGTATGTTATTATTTAAGCACATCAGTGCTCCACGCTTAAAAGCTATAAAGCTTAAAATGAATACTCATCCACGCTACATACTTCACAAAGAAAACCTCCCATGTGGAAGACACGCATTGTAGCATGTCACAATGTGTCAGGCCCTGGATGCACAAGATTGCTACGTTTAAGCGCAACATTGTTCTGTGCTAAAGAGCTTATCTACTTAAGCGTCACGATGTTGAGCAGTTCCCATGCTTAAGGACTTCATGCTGAGATGCTGCTTCCTCTTCCTCATTAATGACGATGTGTGTGTGTGTGTGTTGATTAAAGAGCTATGACTAATGCTTCAAATCTCGAAGTGTACATATTCATTAGAGAAGTCGAGGTAACAGTATTAATTATGTCGCCATAATTACTAAAGTTATTATATTTTCCATAACCGAAGCCATGTGGCACTCAGAGCAGTTGCCATGCTTAAGAGCTCTGAAGGGGTTCTCTGTTTAAATAATAGATGTTGAGCAGTTTTCATGCTTAAGGACTCCGTGCTGAGACGTCGCCTCCTCTTCCCTTATTAACGAGAGAGAACAATGCCAGACGTGGAGCATGCAACTTTTAACACGATACATTAATATTCAAAATGATAGTCATGATTATGCCATCGTAATCATGACAATTAATGATGTTCCTCGTAATTGATGACATGTGTCGCATGGACATTGATCTACACATGTATTCATTTCCAACATTTATGCCCAGTGATAGCATTATAATTTTTGTGTGGGGTGCTCCTGCACAAAAATGAGCAAAATAATACAGTTTACTTATTTTTGTGTGTGAAAACCAACATTTACCGTTACCATGTGAATTGGCTATAAATACCTCAAAATTTGTGTTGCCAAGGCATCGAAAGCATCGATGCTTGAGCACTAGATCTGTCTTGCTGCTGAACTCTGCCATCTGTGAGCCAGAGTTTGTAAAGTTTCTCATCTTTGCTTCAGGCAGTCAACAGAGCATAGTGATCAAGCGTAAATCGAGCCTCCACCGCTGTACTCTACAGATCTCTTGTTTTAAAGTTGATTTATAATTTTTGTTGTAATTACAAGATTCTTATAATTAAAAATTCTTTGTACTCAAAATATTTTCTGTTAAAGAAATAGTACTTTCTTTTCTAAACGAAAATAAATAACTAAACGAAAATAAATAACGATTCTATTAGCCTCAGAGTGTAGCCTCATTACCTGGTATGGGCTGATGGTTACCCAGTTATGGGTTGATGGTTACCCGGTTATGGGCTCAGAGTTACTAGGTTATGGACATATATGCTTGTCGGTATATCAGGTAGTGGTCACTAGATGACTGCTATGTTGATTGATGATAACCTTCATCACTGCTGAGAAGGTTATGGCGCAATCTGATGTCGCACTGATGGAAATTGTTCAAGATACATTAGTTGTCGAGTTCAACCAACAGAATTTCGAAGATATGCTTTCTGAGGGGTACTCTATCTCTTCACTGATGTTGAATTCGAGGAAGATTCGTAAAACTAGGTTACAAAAGCCACGATTCTTCTATTCCAACGTCACCGATGACAAGGAGAAGGCGTGATGACCTATGGCAACGAGGAATAACTCGTGGGTGACATTGCTTCAGGGCTTCAAGTCCATGAGTCAGTGGACAAAATTCTTAGCAACGTAAGTATTCCTGCTCAAATTAAGAAGTTGCGACGTACTCGCAACAACAACTCGAGTAAAAATCATATTGGCCGTAGCAAAAAGAAAAAAGCACTATATTGCTGATCTGTCGGCTGACGAATGCTCGACAAAGACTTCATTCACCCGAGGCCGTGTTCAAGGCAAATTAAAGAAGAACAATGCTTCTCTGAAGCTTCTCTGTGCACAAACTTATCAGTACAAAAGTCTAGAGGACAATTACAACTTCGACAAATGAGTCTTCCAGTGTAAAAACTCCAAGTCTAAAGCCAAGGAAGCTTCTGGCTCTAACCACCATTTTCGTACAAAAATGCAAATAACACCACGCATAGGACATCAATATGTGGACTATTCCTAAGGAAGGAACATGTAAAGGAACCCGTTCTAGGACTGCATCCCCGCAACACTGTGAAATACCTCCAGTTGGGGGGTTGCATCCCTTGGGAGTCCAAAGCTGATAGTGTGGGCTTTAATTACACACCCTTGTCAACTGCCCCTTCCATCAACATGCATGTAGTCAGAAGCATATATGGCTGATGGAAATGAAAAAAGTAGTAGCACCCTCACTAGGCAGTGTCTTGTCTGGATGCAATGCATAACCATATCCGAGAGCTCCAGACTATGATGTAACAAATATCGGGGTAGGTTTCACCTAGTGATGTCGGGTGCCCAACTAACTTCGAATCAATCGAATGTCGTTTAACAAACAATCACGACACCAATTCTATATGTTATTCATATGCTAGAAGCTCATGTAAATTCCTTTATTAATAGAAAAAAGCTTTTGAGAGAGGGCGTGTCTTAACCTTACCCCAAGTGAATGGGATGAGGTGGTGTATCCACCGAATTTCAAGCCTAATCATTGTTGCCCTATAACGGGTTGGCATCTACTCGTCAACATATGTACTACTTTCCGTTGTGGACATTGCACATCCTGAGAATGATGCCCTTCTGTCAATAATGTTTGTTGGAACATTGTAGCGGGGATAGCCTTTGAATGGCTTCAGAGTCTGCCAAATGACTCTAGTATATACCTATTAAAACTTGGAAGGACCTGGAGTCGCTATTCTTAGATATGTTCTATGAATAAGAAACAAAGGTCACTATGTCATCCTTGAAATCCACCACTTAAAATGAGAAGGAGCTAGTACGCGACTATATCAAGCGCTTTAGATGACTTATCGTTGGACTGCCTCGGGGTGTTCCGGTTAGTATGTTGCTGGATACAAATCGACACAACTTTATGCTAGCCGTCAGGTTTTTTTGGGGTCTACCGATATCTAAACTTGGTCAGTGCTAGTCAAATGTGCCGAGACTACTGAAAAGTTTCCTGCTAATTTGGAGATCATGGGTCTCAAAAAGCCCAATTCTGAAGACAGGGACAAGCATCCCAAGAATTACAACTCCATCCGCAACAATAACAAGGGGAAGTAGTATATGATTGTCGATGTCTCTGTCTCAGTAGTCGCTTCTCAACCAAAGAGAAAAGGTACAAATAATTTGACACTACCTCAAAAGTACACCTTCAATGAAGATTTTACTACAGCTATCTTCCATATCCCGATGAAAGAAAATAAGCTGAAGCTTTCCGACAACAGACGACGTGAAGCAGCTAGGTGTATCAATGATCCAAAATATTGAAGGACCGTAAAGCAACTCTAGAGGGACGCGAATAGAGTGCAGCAAAATAATCTATCCAATTAAAAATTATCAGAATGAAGGCAGTTGCTAACTAACAATGTATATAAAGGCAGTAAAGTAAAGCAGTAAAGTAGAGAGAGAGAGAGAGAGAGAGAGAGAGAGAGCAAACGTAAACACCAAGATGTATACTGGTTTCCCTCTGAGAGGACTAGTCCAGTCCCGAGAACTCAAGCTCGGAGTTTTATCCACTATAATCACCAATAGTGAATCACAAGCTTTGATCTGAAGGCTTGCCACTTCTTTACACCACGAGATTTGATCCAAAGTCTCAAAACTTCACAGCTAGAGAGAGAGAAAAACTGATGGAGCCAAGCTCTTTACAACTCTGTAGACTTCTAGATCGAGACCGCACTTAGCACTAGGAAGGCTAGGGAGTTTCTCTTGGAGATGAGAAAGTTAAGGCTCAGATGTTTGCTCACAATAGGATAGAAGGATTAAGAGAAGATGAGTGAGTAGGAATGTGGAAATCTAATCCTATTTATAGTGTATTGGCAAATAGAATTTTGCCAGAATTCGGATGGGGTTTAATTCAAATTTTCGAACGTTGGGATAGGAAATCAGGGATATTACAACTATACTAATTTTATACCAAAGTGGTAACCGAGTTCGGTCTGAGTTCAACATGAATTTGGCCCGAGTTCGGTTAAGTATGGTAGATTTTGTGAATGAATGCGGCCTGATTTGGTAGATAGGTTCGATGGTTTATTTGAGTAGACTGGGTATCTGGGTATAGGTACTTTGATTTGCCAGTGCGACTCAGCTTACATCGATCATAGACTCAATAAATAAAAGATTACATTTGAAAGATGCAATACAAACGTCATATAACAACAGTGTTGAGTCTTCATATTACGATATATCAATGCATGGTTAAGTTAACTATCAAAATCAAGTTGACTGAGACCGAATGGGCCAACAATCTTCCCTATTTAGATAATTGACAAGCTATGAATGATACTGCAATTCTTTGATATGCAAGGCTCCCCCGTAACTTGTGGAACATTTTGATATGCTGAAGTCAACGTCTGTCAAGTATCATCTTGTATGCTAGTATCATATATGTCTTCTCCCCCATTGTCATTTGATCGAAATGGCATGGTCTCCCAAAATCGGTAAGATATCATGACAAGAAAACAAAAGAGTAAAGCATATATAGGATAACAATAATAAGAACCAACAGATAATGACAAATAACGAAAAAAATCCATTGCTTTTATTAAACTTTAGTTCTTTGAAAAGAAAGCATACAAAAAAAAAATGTAGTGGAAACATTATAGTAGAACAACCAAAACTAATCCTTAAACATTCAAAGTCCATTGAGCATCTATTTTTTATTGTCTTCATCTTCATCATCAGGTTCAACTATTCTATTTGGATCAAAGAAGGCATCAGCTGGATCCAAATATCTCTGAACATAGAGGTGATCAATGCAAAATCCTGGTTGGTTTGGATTCCGAAGAATCGAAAAAGGTCCGGCTGGGTGCTTCGATATGGTGTACTAGATGTCTATCAAAGTATTGCCAAGATCCTGAGTCTGAAGAGTTTGGTGGTGATCAGAAGCACAATAGTGTATATATTCTTTGTGGAAGCGATCACGCAACAGATTGAAAATAGACTCTAAGGTTTGCGGTGGCTCATCAACAGGAGGGACGAAATCAGCAGGATGTGAGTTGGAGTTGGATGACGAGTTATATGGTAGAAGCATAGATGGCTCAATTCACCGAACTCTATTGAGGGATAAAGGTTCCTCAAAATGTGGACAAGTATCCAAAGGAATATCGAAGTAGCTAAAAATGGTTGGCAAGTACATGGCTTAGAGTAGTTGATGCCCTTTCTTACGACATTGAACCATTTGAGATATGATGGTCTGGGAAACATTGAAGTTAATACCAAAATGCAAGTGGTATAAAACCGACATTTCTAAGTAAGAGGCCACATCAAAGTAAGTCGTCTTAGGTAGAAAAGTTGAAAAGATAATATGATGCATTTCAAAGAAGTGACCATGCAAATATCAAGCGTAAAATTTTCCAGGTAGACATTCATGAGGATGACAAATGATATTTTTGAAAGAGTCTAGAGTTAAGTCATGTTTGAATTGAACTTGCGTGATGTTGACTAGGGGTTGTCCGTCAGCAGTAATACGTAGGATTTTACCCAAGTCGTCCGCATCAAATTCAATTGGAATGCCACAAACTCTAGATGAAATAGTATTATGTTCATATGCTAAGTTGCAATAGAATATTTGCATAGTATTGGTGTAAACATGGGTACGGGTCGCAACAATTTTTTCAAGTTGGAGTTTTTGAAGAATAGGTAGATAGTCATTGTGTTGGAAAGAAAAATCAATAGGATGGCCAAGACAGATGTATCTCATAGAGAATTCATTAAACCAATCATTTGAACTTTCGAGGCTTCAAGAAATAAAATCGTCAAATTCTCCTTTGTTTGGCATAATGGAACATAAAAGAGAGTCAGAAAAGGAATATATTTTCTTTTTATGGGCCATTGGAGAAGGATGGAGGAAGAAAAACTATGTTTAGTTGTGGAGGAGGAGATATTTTTTGTTGGTCTGAATGAAGAGCCACGAAAAGATGTATAAATAGATTAGTAGAAACTCAAATTAGGAAGAAGATTAATGACATAACATATTCTAGAATTAACCTAACCAAGTTTGGTCCGAGCTCGGCCCGAGTTTGGTCTAAATTCTGTGTACATTTATTTTCAGAATCTCAATGTAACTTTAATTGATTTTATGCCTTTCTTGACTTGATATAAATATAGAATAATAAGTGCTAAATTAAATCGTACGTTTTCAAGAGTTTATATCATCTCAGAGGAGCTGTAGGGGTAGGATCCCAGCTAGCGGTGGTCAGAAGATACTTAAATATCGTGTCGCTTAAAGTTATTTACACCTTGTTGACAGAAGGGCCCTTTCGGCTTGTATCCAAAATTTTCAAAATTTTTGACAAAATTTTAAAGCATCTTATGAATCTTATATTTTATTAGAATCCAAAAGACCTAATTCTCGACGGATAAAGTTAAATCAATTTTCATCTAAAGGTTTAGTAAAGATGTCGGCTAATTGATATTCCGTGTCAACATATTCCAAACAAATATCTTTGTGTAATTGATGATCCCTTAGAAAATGATGTCTAATTTCTATGTGCTTAGTGCGTGAATGGCATACTGGATTCTTAGTGAGATTAATGGTGCTAGTGTTATCATAGAGAATATGAATGTTCTTATAGTACATATTGAAGTGTTCTAGGGTTTGCTTCATCCACAAAATTTGAGCACAACAACGTCCTACGACGATATACTCAGCCTCAATCGTTGATAATGCAACTGAATTTTGTTTCTTGCTAAAACAGGAGACTAAATACTTTTATATGAAATGACAAGTGCCGCTGGTGTTTTTTTGATATATTTTGCATGTAGCAAAATCAGCATCCGAGTAACCAGTAAGGTCAAAGGACATGGTTTTGGGATACCATAAGCCTGCCAACAAAGTTCCTTTAAGGTATCTGAAGATACGCTTAACTGTGCACAAGTGTGATTCCTTTGGATTAGCCTGATATCTAGCACAAAGACATACAATAAACATAATGTCTGGGTGACTAGCGGTTAGATATAACAAACTACCAATCATACCTCGATACTTATATATGTGTGTTGGTTTACTGCTTTCATCAAGGTCAAGCTTAATGTTGCCATTGGAGTTCCGATAGGCTTTACATTGTCCATGTCAAACTTTTTGAGCAAATTATTCGTGTACTTAGCCTGATTGATGAAGGTTCATTGTGAATCTTGCTTGATTTACAATCCTAGGTAGAATGTCAGTTCTCCTATCATGCTCATCTCAAATTTACTCTGCATTCACTTAGCAAACTCGTTACATAACATCTCATTAGTAGATCCAAATATGATATAATCTACATATATTTGCACTAATAATAAAGAATCAGCAGAAGATTTATAAAAATGGTAGTATCAAATTTTTTTTTTGAAAAATCGTTTTCAAGTAGAAAGAAACTAAGACGTTCATACCAAGTGTAAACTCCCTCGACCAGAATTCAGTAATTTAGGATTAATTTTAGCTAAATTAGAATTTCTGTAACTTTTTAAAATTTTATTTTATTTACATATCCTATTGATTGTACACCTGTACTTCACATAATTAATTAGAGCATTACACTAGCTGTAATTCTCAAACAAAATTCACATACCTGCCCTAGACTTGTTAAACTATTTTCCTGAAATTTGTGCAACTCACAGATGCTTTATTTTGAGCCTCGTTTGAGACGCACAAGTATCATTACAAAAGTCTGTATTTAATTCCTATTTTATTTCTTGCTCTTTGCCTATCTCTGTACCCCTAGAGATTGAGGACCAACAGGCACCTGTTTTACCCAGACAAAAATACGATAATATTTTATTTTGAATATACTACAATTAGTATATTGACACTGTAGTAAAATTATGGCCCTACCTGCCTCTAAATAATTATAAGACACCGTGCGCAGTATTTATTAAATAATAAATACGATGACCGTATCACCAAGAAACCAGGCCTTGCCCCTGCCCAGAATCACCCCCACCCCCTCAGGACCCTCCCACAGCTTTTCCCTCTCAATTCTGAGCATTTAGTATTTTCTGGAAACAGGGTAATTTATCAGACAAATTGCGTAATTACGCAAAATACCAATTTTGGGACCTATTTGCAATTTAGGAAATTTCAGGGGTTTTTATGCAAATTTCCAGTGTGAGGTGGCATCACCTCATTGGCTGGTGAATGTGGACCGCACACGTGTCATGTGGGACCCACAAATGGCTGCAAAAAATCTTAAAAACCCAAAAACCCCAAAATACCCCTAGACTTCCCCCTAATTACACCCTATGCCACTCAACCCTAACCCTATAAATACCCGAGCACCCCCCATGCAAACTCACACCAGCACCACCACCACGGCCACCCTCCGCCCACCGGACCACCGCCGAACCCGTCGCCACTCCCCTGCCCTTCCCTCCCACCACCGCCACCCCCTCCGGCCACCGCCTCCGCCGTCCAGAGCCCCCACAACATCATCCCGACCACCACCCCCACAACCGACTTCACCACCCGACCACCCCCAGCGCCACCCTCCGCCACCGTGAACCACCGCCACCGCCACCACCCGACTCGCCACCACCTCCTCCACCATCCCAACCGACTCCCACCACCCCACGACCACTCCCTCCGCCGCTAGCTCCGCCACAACAACCTCCCCGACCCCCGACCACAGCACCGAGCACCCCCCCGACCTTTTCAAACTACCGCCACCACCGCCTCTGACCTTCGCCACCCCCACCGGAGTACTCACCGACGTCCCCTCCACCGAAACCCCACCCTGCACCGCCGCCTCTGCCGCCGCAGCCACCGCCGTAGCTTCCACAAGCTGCTGCTGCTGCTGCTATTGCTGGCAGCCACTGCCGTTGCAGCCACTGCCACGGCCAGCCGCCGCCTCCTTCGCCGCCGTGCTCCCACCGGCGGCAAGCCCAGTGGGCCCCCTGTCCGACGTATAATATACACCCCCCTGTATATACGTATAATTACGTAAATAAGTATATGTATGTATATATGTATATATTTATGTATATATATGTATTTATTAATATATATATATATATATATATATATATATATATATATATTAATATATACTATTATAGGTAATTAATATTATATTAATATTAATATTATAAATACTGTAAATATACAGTATATACATATGTATTCTTTTCTGCATTTTTATTTTTTTATTATTTAAATATATATATATATATATATATATATATATATATATATATATATATATATATATATATATATATATATATATATATATATATATATATATATATATATATATATATCTATGTATATATTTAAGTATATATATATATATATAATTATATAATTATATATATATATTACTATATATATATTAAATACAGTATATATGTATATATATGTATATTATGTATTTATGCACATTTTAAATTCTATTTATTTATTTATTTATTTATTTCTGTTTTTTATTATTATTATATATATATGTAGTATATATACATATGTATATATATTTATATATATATTCTATATGTATATATATAATATATATTATTATTATTACTATTATTATTAAATACAGAATATATATATATATATACAGTGTATATATATATATATTATTATTATTTATATATATGTCTTTTATTTTATTTTCTTTCTTATATATATATATATCACTATATATATATATATATATATATATATATATATATATATATATATATATATATATACTTATTTATATATAGTATAATTATATATATACATATATGATATATATATATATATATATATATATATATATATATATATATATATATATATATATATATATATATATATATATATATATATATATATATATATATATATATATATATTATGCTTTTCATTTTATTATTATGTATTTAAATTCCTGCATTTTACTTTTCTTTTTTTATATATATTAATTATTATATATATACTATATAATTTAATACTGGATAATACAGTATTAATATACGTATTTATATTTCCAGCACTATAATTTTCTTTACATTATATATATGTATATATGTATATATATATATATGATATATATACTATATAATACTACTGGATAGTACAGTATATATATATATATATGTATATATATATATATATATATATGTATATATATATATATATATATATGTATATATATATATATATATATATGTATATATATATATATATATATGTATATATATATATATATATATATGTATATATATATATATATATATATATATATATATATATATTTTCATTTCCGCACTGTCTGTTCATTTATCTATATATACATATATAATATATATTATATACTATATCTATATATATATACTCTCTCTATATATATGTATCCTATATTATATATATATTATCATATATGTATATAAGTATATATATGAATATACTTTATATTTTACCCATGATATTTACGAGACCTATACTTTTTAAACAGAAAACATCTCCAGCACAGTCAGTGACCCCCTGTCACAAGGACCCTCAGTCTTGACAGTGGGATCAGGTGTCCAATACTATCAGGGAGTAGGCAAGTATACCTTGCCAAAGCTACTGTCTAAATACAAATGCTGTTATATGCTATGTTTTTCCTGATTTCCATATAACTGTGAATACCTGAGATTGCCCCAGGTACAGTCAACAGATACGTTGACTTGTAGCATAATTAACTTAGTCTTTTCAGACCTACCAACATCTGTGAGGGTATCTTAATATCCTCCTAGACCCTACCACGGGAACACGCAACATGGTTGCCATACATATTGGGATGCGAGCTGCGTATTTGATTAGCTACCAGTACGTGTGACACGCATCACGGCTTAGCACAATCAGGAAAACTCAGAAATAATTATGACTTGGCATTTAGTTACATTGAGCGGGAAAGATAACTAGTAGACGTATGGGACACCCCCTCCTTGTATGTTTTACCTTCGTTCCATACTCCTCGGAGATGGACGATTGCAGAGTGCCCATGCGTCTGGGGGCATATGGCACATATACTAGCCAGTCATCACGATTGGTGAATTAAGTCAGCATATGTCTAACCTACACATTCCCATGCGTACTACAAGGTCTTTACTTGCATTTCACTTAGATGGTTAGCACCCTGTATTTATTTATTCAGTATTTTCATATTTGGCATGCTATTTCCTGTATCTTGTTATGTCCCACTGAGGACCTGGTTCCCTTCCAGATTTAGACGAGGCCTACTATCCCACGGTGTATGGTCCAGGACAGGAGACTAGGCATGCCACCGAGGAAGAATTGGAAGAGACACCATCAGAATCTACCTGATTCTAGGAGATGCTCTCTTGGCGTTGAAGATGTTTTGTTAGATAGACGATGTTCAGTCTATCTTATTTTCTGTATTATTATTATATTTTGACAGTGGGTTGTTCCCACAAGTTGTGTAATATGACATTATCAGACTCAGCATTATATATATTCAGCACTATTTCCTGACATTTTCTGTGGATGAGATAGACTTGCCTGTACTAGACTTGTAGTATACTAGGATAACGTAGCACGTTCCTTTGGGTCCATCAAAATGGATTAAATCCCTAGTGACGTGTCAGCTGGCTAATGCTACGTAGCCTAGTTCCTTACATTTTGGGACTGGGGCATGACATGGTTTTAGTGGTGGCCCATACAGGTCTAGTTTATTGCTAGTGGTATGATGACATGCCCAGCAAGCCTGCAATAGGATAGAAATACTAGGTCTCATCCACACTAACTTCATTAAAAATTTTGTATCTTGCTTGATTATAAATTATTAATTCCTTGTGTTTTTCTAATTATTCTATTTTCTTCAGAAAAATGGACATACCCAGAGGACATGCGATAGATGGGACTAACCCAGCAACAGGCCCCTCGCCCGATGTCCAGGGAACCCCATCCACCCCGAGGGACCCATCCCCGAGACGGATGTTGGTCTACCCAATGACTCCATACCTTCCCCAGAATCCTGCCTAGACAGGAACACCAGCCCAGCATGAAGGGCAAACCTCCCAGGCAGAGACACCACTGCCTCCACCTCCCGCCTTTCCTGCCCAGATGCCTCAGCTTGAGGGACAAACACAGATGTTCCAGTTCCTCCAAGCTATGATGCAAACTCAGTGGCAGCAGACTAAAGCCCTGAGACAATCTCAGTGGCAACAAACTGAGGCCTTGAGACAGACATTGATGGCGGCCTTGGAAAGAACGACTGCCCCAGCACCAGCTCCTGTCCAACCAATGGGCACAGTCAAAGGCTTCCGCCAAATGAACCCGAAAACCTTTAAGGGCAGCGAATCCCCAGAGGAGATCTCAGATTGGATCTCCAATACAGAAATGCTGCTAGAAGGCTCGCAACTTACTCCCGATCTATGGATGACCGCCGTAAGAGCTCAACTCTTAGGCAATGCCCATCACTGGTGGGAATCCATAGAGCGTAGCATCGGCAAGGATCAAACTTGGGAACAATTTTTGGAGCACTTCAATGCCAAGTACTTCCCTGCAACAGTCCAAAATGCCTTATACTCCCAGTTTCTGTATTTGGAATAGGGAAATATGACTGTTGACGCCTACGAGGCGGAGTTCAGCAGATTAAGTCGATTCGGTACCATCTTGATACCGAATGAGCTGGAGAAGGCCAAAAGATTCTACCACGGCCTCACCTGCGAGCTTCAGAGGTATACGACATCACAGTCAAGGATCTCCTACGAGGAGGTTCTTGCAGAAGCAAGGGTGCAAGAAGCTATTGGCCGAGGAACGAGACGCTCAAATCCAACCTTCCCGGCCAAAAACCAGCAAGGAGCAGGAGGCCCTATCCGTCGTCCACAAAATCAGACGCATCAGACGACGGGACCCTACCAGAAGAAGGAGCTCCCGACTTGTCACTTTTATGGCAAGAAGGGGCATTTTGCCAATGACTGCAGAAAGAAGAAAGGACTCTGCCTAGTATGTGGGGCTAGCCAACATATGGCTAGGGACTGCCCGCAACGCAGAGATGCAGTTCCTCAGAACGGGCAGAAATCAGGAACACCTGCCCAAAAGATGCTACCCTCCACATCAGGAGGATATCAGAAGGGACCACCTATGGCCACTCAGGAGAGCCAGTTCAAGGCCAAACAACAATCCGGAGGACAAAGGCATGGACAAGCCTTTGCTTTAGCTGCAGTTGCCGAAGAACCTGAAGGAGAAACCATCGCAGGTACCATTTTAGTTGCATCATTACCTGCAATCGTATTATTTGATTCTGGCACAACCCTGTCATTCATATCTAGTAGTTTCATAGCCATGCACAAACTAATCACTTCTCCGCTACCCAAGTGCTGGAAAATTCTTACTAGAGGAGGTATTATTCCAGTTACCAACATTATTGAAACATGTTCAATAGTTGTGTGTAGTAGAGAGCTAAGAGCGCGATTTTTGGTACTTCCAATGCCAAATTTTGATGTCGTCTTAGGCATGGACTGGTTAATCCAGAATAATGCTATCCTAGACTGCCGAAAAGGTAGTATCATCTTTAGACCACCAGGACACCCGGAGTTCGAATACGTACGAGGTACCATCAAGCAAGGAGTAGGTTAGACTCCTAAAGCTTACATGGCGATGGAGATAGAACCCCCAGCACTCGTTGCAGAATTCGAAGACGTATTCCTGGAGGAATTGCCAGGCCTACCGCCTGACAGAGAAGTAGAGTTCACTATTGAGCTGATACCCGGAGCTGCACCGGTATCCTCAAATGTGTACCGACTGGCAAAGAAGGAGCTTGACGAGCTGAAGCTGCAACTTGAAGAACTGCAAATCAAGGAATTTGTTCGTCCTAGTGCATCACCCTGGGGAGCACCAGTGTTGTTTGTACCCAAGAAGGACGGAACATATCGAATGTGTATTGATTACAGAGCCCTCAACGCTCTGACAATAAAAAACAAGTATCCCTTGCCGCGAATTGATGATCTGTTCGACCAACTGACAGGAGCTGTGGTATTCTCAAAGATAGACCTAAGGTCAGGCTATCATCAGGTCAAGGTACGGCGAGAAGATATTCCAAAAACAGCATTCAGGACTCGTTATGGTCATTATGAGTTTCTGGTGATGCCGTTTGGACTGACTAATGCACCAGCCATATTCATGAACCTGATGAACAGAGTCTTCCACCAATATCTGGACCAGTTCGTGGTAGTCTTCATCGACAATATCTTGGTATATTCAAAAAGCCACGAGGAGCACGAAGAGCACTTGAGACTAGTGCTAGAGACGCTGAGACGTGAGAGCCTTTATGCTAAATTAAGCAAATACGAGTTCTTCCTTGATCATGTCGCTTTTCTGGGACACGTGATCACAGGAGAAGGCATCTCGGTGGACCCAACAAAGATCTCATCTGTCGAGACGTGGCCAACCCCTACCAACGTCTCAGAGGTGAGAAGCTTTCTAGGACTTGTCGGATATTATCGGAGGTTCGTAGAAAACTTTGCTAGAATCGCGGAGCCAATTACCCGTCATACCCGCAAGGACCAGGAGTTCATCTGGTCTGAGGAATGCCAGACAGCTTTTAATGAGTTGAAGAAGCATCTGACTACTGCCCCCATCTTGACTATACCATCTGGATCCGGAGGTTTCATAATCTATAGCGATGCATCCGGAAAAGGATTTGGTTGTGTCTTAATGCAACATGGGAAGGTTGTAGCTTATGCCTCAAGACAACTGAGGACTCATGAGAAGAACTACCCCACTCACGACTTGGAGCTTGCCGCCGTCATCTTCGTCCTGAAGCTATGGAGACATTATCTATACGGCGAACGAGTGGAGATATTCAACGATCACAAGAGCCTGAAATACGTCTACACCCAGAAGGACCTAAATTTGAGACAAAGACGATGGCTCGAAGTGATGACGGATTTCGAGATCGATCTGCAGTACCATCCAGGAAAGGCTAATGTAGTGGCTGATGCATTAAGCAGAAGACCCTCGGCATTCTTTATGATCACCCAACCAGGTCTATTGAGTGATCTAAAAAAGTTGGGAATAACGATCATTATGCCAGGAATTGACGGCCAATTATCAAACTACCAGCTACAATCAACATTGGTCGAAAGAATCAAGGCTGCACTGCCAACAGATGCAAGATTTCAGAGGCTTCGCCAAAGAACAGAGGCTGGAATCCAGACAGAATGCCGCATACACGAAGATGGGACTCTAAGATGTGGAGAACGTCTTTATGTTCCAAATAGAGAACTTCGTGAGGAGCTGATGTCAGAAACTCACAGCTCAACATACTCTATACATCCTGGAGGCACAAAGATGTACAGAGATCTACGATAATACTACTGGTGGCATAGAATGAAGCGAGAGATAGCACGTTTTGTGGCAAAGTGCCTGGTGTGTCAGCAAGTCAAGGCTGAACATCAGAGATCAGCAGGTCTACTTCAACCCCTCCCAATACCCGAGTAGAAATAGAAACACATTACGATGGACTTTGTTACAGGCTTCCCAAGAAGTCCCAGTGGTCGTAATGCTGTATGGGTGATCATAGATAGACTCACAAAGGCTGCTCATTTCCTACCTTTCAGAGTCGGACAATCTACCGAAGTCTTGGCGGACATGTACATGAAGGAGATAGTGCATCTGCACGGAGTACCAGTCAGCATAGTGTCTGACAGAGATACGAGGTTTATATCTTACTTTTGGCAAAGTATGCAAGAAAGCCTTGGTACCCGCCTTAAGTTCAGCACCTCGTACCATCCACAGACAGATGGCCAATCAGAATACACCATCCAGACACTTGAAGATATGCTGAGAGCCTGCATGCTTGATTTCAGCGGATCATGGGAAGATTATTTGCACTTGGTAGAGTTTTCCTACAACAATAGCTATCAAGAGAGCATTCAAATGGCTCCCTTTGAAGCATTGTATGGCAGGAAATGTCGTTCCCCAGTATGCTGGAGCGATGTTGGCGAAAGACAGATCTTGGGACCAGAACTGGTTGTTCGTACGGTGGAGAAGGTAAAGAAGATATAAGGACACCTACGAGCTGCACAAGACAGACAAAAGCACTGGGCCAACGTTCATCGACGACCTCTAGAGTTTCGAGTGGGAGAGCATGTGTTCTTAAAAATCTCACCCACCCGAGGTATTATCAGATTTGGAGGAAGAGGAAAGCTGAGTCCAAGGTACATTGGACCCTTCGATGTACTAGAACGCATCGGAGAAGTTGCCTACAAGCTAGCCCTACCCCAGACCTTGGAAGGAGTGCATGACGTCTTCCACGTATCCAGCTGAGGAGGTACATTCCAGACCCAAGTCATGTACTGGACCATTCAGAGATCACCGTCGGTCCAAGCCTATCATACCAGGAGGAGCCTGTAGAAATCTTAGATCGTAGCGAGAAGGTGTTGCGAGGCCAGACTATCCCTCTAGTTTGTGTTGCATGGAGACATCATGCACTAGGTGAATCAACCTGGGAACGAGAGAAGGATATTCGACAGCGTTTCCCCCATCTATTTCCAAACCAGGGTATGTCCTAATATTTCAAATCAGTCTTTCTTTCTCATTATATGTCTATTTTTATTTCGAGGACGAAATATTCTAAGGAGGGTTGATTGTAAACTCCCTCGACCAGAATTCAGTAATTTAGGATTAATTTTAGCTAAGTTAGAATTTCTGTAACTTTTAAAATTTTATTTTGTTTACATATCCTATTGATTGTACACCTGTACTTCACATAATTAATTAGAGCATTACACTAGCTGTAATTCCCAAACAAAATTCACATACCTGCCCTAGACTTGTTAAACTATTTTCCTAAAATTTGTGCAAATCACAGATGCTTTATTTTGAGCCTCGTTTGAGACGCACAAGTATCATTACAAAAGTATGTATTTAATTCCTATTTTATTTCTTGCTCTTTGCCCATCTCAGTACCCCTAGAGATTGAGGACCAACAGGTACCTGTTTTACCCAGACAAAAATACGATAATATTCTACTTTGAATATACTATAATTAGTATATTGACACTGTAGTAAAATTATGGCCCTACCTGCCTCTAAATAATTATAAGACACCGTGCGCAGTATTTATTAAATAATAAATACGATGACCGTATCACCAAGAAACCAGGCCTTGCCCCTGCCCAGAATCACCCCCACCCCCTCAGGACCCTCCCACAGCTTTTCCCTCTCAATTCTGAGCATTTAGTATTTTCTGGAAATAGGGTAATTTATCAGACAAATTGCGTAATTACGCAAAATACCAATTTTGGGACCTATTTGTAATTTAGAAAATTTCAGGGGTTTTTATGCAAATTTCCAGTGTGAGGTGGCATCACCTCATTGGCTGGTGAATGTGGACCGCACACGTTTCATGTGGGACCCACAAATGGCTGCAAAAATATCTTAAAAACCCAAAAATCCCAAAATACCCCTAGACTTCCCCCTAATTACACCCTATGCCACTCAACCCTAACCCTATAAATACCCGAGCACCCCCCATGCAAACTCACACCACCACCACCACCACCACCACCACCACCACGGCCACCCTTCGCCCACCGGACCACCGTCGAACCCGTCGCCACTCCCCTGCCCTTCCCTCCGACCACCGCCACCCCCTCCGGCCACCGCCTCCGCCGTCCAGAGCCCCCACAACATCATCCCGACCACCACCCCCACAACCGACTTCACCACCCGACCACCCCCAGCGCCACCCTCCGCCACCGTGAACCACCGCCACAGCCACCACCCGACTCGCCACCACCTCCTCCACCATCCCGACCGACTCCCACCGCCCCACGACCACTCCCTCCGCCGCTAGCTCAGCCACAACAACCTCCCCGACCCCCGACCACAGCACCGAGCACCCCTCCCGACCTCTTCAAACTACCGCCACCACCGCCTCTGACCTCTGCCACCCCCACCGGAGTACTCACCGACGTCCCCTCCACCGAAACCCCACCCTGCACCGCCGCCTCTGCCTCCGCAGCCACCGCCGTAGCTTCCACAAGCTGCTGCTTCCACAAGCTGCTGCTGCTGCTGCTATTGCTGGCAGCCACTGCCGTTGCAGCCACTGCCACGGCCAGCCGCCGCCTCCTCCGCCGCCGTGCTCCCACCGGCGGCAAGCCCAGTGGGCCCCCTGTCCGACGTATAATATACACCCCCCTGTATATACGTATAATTACGTAAATAAGTATATGTATGTATATATGTATATATTTATTTATATATATGTATTTATTAGTATATATATATATATATATTAATATATACTATTATAGGTAATTAATATTATATTAATATTAATATTATAAATACTGTAAATATACAGTATATACATATGTATTCTTTTCTGCATTTTTTATTTTTTTATTATTTAAATATATATATATATATATATCTATGTATATATTTAAGTATATATATATATAATTATATAATTATATATATATATATTACTATATATATATATTAAATACAGTATATATGTATATATATATGTATATTATGTATTTATGCACCTTTTAAATTCTGTTTTTATTTATTTATTTATTTCTGTTTTTTATTATTATTATATATATATGTAGTATATATACATATGTATATATATTTATATATATATTCTATATGTATATATATAATATATATTATTATTATTACTATTATTATTAAATACAGAATATATATATATATATATATATATATATATATATATATATACAGTGTATATATATATATATATTATTATTATTTATATATATGCCTTTTATTTTTTTTCTTTCTTATAAATATATATCACTATATATATATATATACTTATTTATATATAGTATAATTATATATATACATATATGATATATATGTATGTATATATATAAATATATATATATATATATATATATATATATATATATATATATATATATATATATATATATATATATATATATATATATATATATATTATGCTTTTCATTTTATTATTATGTATTTAAATTCCTGCATTTTACTTTTCTTTTTTTATATATATTAATTATTATATATATACTATATAATTTAATACTGGATAATACAGTATTAATATACGTATTTATATTTCCAGCACTATAATTTTCTTTACATTATATATATGTATATATGTATATATATATATATATATGATATATATACTATATAATACTACTGGATAGTACAGTATATATATATATATATATATATATATATATATATATATTTTTTTTTTTTTCATTTCTGCACTGTCTGTTCATTTATCTATATATACATGTATAATATATATTATATACTATATATATATATATATACTCTCTATATATATATGTATCCTATATTATATATATATTATCATATATGTATATAAGTATATATATGAATATACTTTATATTTTACCCATGATATTTACGAGACCTGTACTTTTTAAACAGAAAATATCTCCAGCACAGTCAGTGACCCCCTGTCACAAGGACCCTCAGTCTTGACAGTGGGATCAGGTGTCCAATACTATCAGGGAGTAGGCAAGTATACCTTGCCAAAGCTACTGTCTAAATACAAATGCTATTATATGCTATGTTTTTCCTGATTTCCATATAACTGTGAATACCTGAGATTGCCTCAGGTACAGTCAACAGATACGTTGACTTGTAGCATAATTAACTTAGTCTTTTTAGACCTACCAACATCTGTGAGGGTATCTTAATATCCTCCTAGACCCTACCACGGGAACACGCAACATGGTTGCCATACATATTAGGATGCGAGCTGCGTATTTGATTAGCTACCAGTACGTGTGACACGCATCACGGCTTAGCACAATCAGGAAAACTCAGAAATAATTACGACTTGGCATTTAGTTATATTGGGCGGGAAAGATAACTAGTAGACGTATGGGACACCCCCTCCTTGTATGTTTTACCTTTGTTCCATACTCCTCGGAGATGGACGATTGCAGAGTGCCCATGCGTCTGGGGGCATATGACACATATACTAGCCAGTCATCACGATTGGTGAATTAAGTCAGCATATGTCTAACCTACACATTCCCATGCGTACTACAAGGTCTTTACTTGTATTTCACTTAGATGGTTAGCATCCTGTATTTATTTATTCAGTATTTTCATATCTGGCATGCTATTTCCTGTATCTTGTTATGTCCCACTGAGGACCTGGTTCCCTTCCAGATTTAGACGAGGCCTACTATCCCACGGTGTATGGTCCAGGACAGGAGACTAGGCATGCCACCGAGGAAGAATTGGAAGAGACACCATCAGAATCTACCTGATTCTAGGAGATGCTCTCTTGGCGTTGGAGATGTTTTGTTAGATAGACGATGTTCAGTCTATCTTATTTTCTGTATTATTATTATATTTTGACAGTGGGTTGTTCCCACAATTTGTGTAATATGACATTATCAGACTCAGTATTATATATATTCAGCACTATTTCCTGACATTTTCTGTGGATGAGATAGACTTGCCTGTACTAGACTTGTAGTATACTAGGACAGCGTAGCACGTTCCTTTGGGTCCATCAAAATAGATTAAACCCCTAGTGACGTGTCAGCTGGCTAATGCCACGTAGCCTAGTTCCTTACATTTTGGGCTGGGACGTGACACCAAGCTCGTGGGGCTTGTTTGATTCTGTATAGAGCCTTTCGTAGCTTGAATACGTAGTCAGGGTGTTTAAAATCTTCAAAACCAGGTGGTTGTTTGACAAAAATATCTTCTTTGATAACACCATTGAGAAAAATACTTATAACATCCATTTGAAAAAGTTTAAAATTATGAAAACTAGCAAAAGCGCAAAGCATTCAAATAGATTCAAGTCTAGCAACATGAGCATAAGACTCATCGTAGTCAATACCTCCCTCTTGGTTGCAACCTTGAGCTACGAGACATGCTTTGTTACGTGTAACTGAACCATTCTTATTTAATTTATTTCAAAAAACCCATTTAGTACCAATGATCGGATAATCATTAGGTTTAGGAACGAGTTTCCAAACTTGATTACGTTCAAATTGGTTGAGTTCCTCTTGCATAGCCGAAATCTAAAATTTATCAGCAAAAGCTTGAACAATATTTTTAGGTTCTATTTGAGAAATAAAATTAACATTTGCAATGGTATCTCTATTTGAAGAACGTGTACTTACACCTTTCGATACATCACCTATTACCAAGTCCTCAGGATAATCTATGAAGAACTTTAGTCTCCTTGGCAGACTTTTCAAACAACTTGTACTGGTTGTATCTTCAGATGTCTTGTTGGTTGCGGGTTGACTACTTTCATCGTCGCTGTCGTTTAGTACTTGAGTATTGTGTTCATCGAATATAACATTGATTGATTCTTCAACAGTCAATGAGTTTTTGTTGAATACTCTGAATCCTTTACTTTTGGTGGCATAACCTAGAAAAATACCTTCATCGGCCTTGGAGTCAAATTTTCTTAGGTTATCTTTAGTATTGAGAATAAAATATTTGCATCCAAAAACTTTAAAGTAACTAATAGTGGGGATTCTACCAAACCAAAGTTCATAGGGGGTTTTCTTTGATATAGGTCGAATAAGCACCCTATTTAAAATATGGCATAACGTACTTACAGCTTCAGCCCAAAAGTATTTCGGAAGGTTATACTGATTTAACATGACTCTAGCCATATCGCCAAGAGTTCTATTCTTCCGCTCCACAACACCATTTTGTTGATGAGTTCTAGGACAAGAGAATTTATGAGAAAAACTATTTTTATTGCAAAATCTTTTGAAATCACTATTTTAGAATTTGCTTATATGATCACTTCGGATATGAGTAATCATGAAACCTTTTTCGTTTTGAACCTTTTTGCAAAAAGTGACAAATTCAGAGAATGCTTCATTTTTGTTTGCAAGAAAATAAACCCATGCATATCTAAAAAACATCAACAATAACATAAGTATAAAGCTTACCGCCAAGACTGACGACTCTATTGGGTCCAAATAAGTTTATATGCAAGAGTTGTAGTGGTCTAGAGGTACTTACAATGTTGATTGACTTAAAATAAGATTTTTTAGCTTTATTCTTTTCACAATCAGCACATACCATATCTTTCTTAAAAGTAATCTCCGGTAAGCCTCTTACGAGCTTCTTTGTAGATAGTCTTGCAATAGTGTACATGTTTGCGTGTCCTAGACGCATATGCCATAGCCAGCTGTCATCTTTGTTGGTATATAGATATCTTCCTGCATTATTAGTATCTTTTACAAGATAGAATATATATATATATTATCTTCCCTGATCCCTTCAAAGTTAACATTACCCGTGGATCTTTCATATATAGAGCATTTATCTTTAATGAAGTTAATACCATAATCATGGTTAGCTAGATGACTGATGCTGAGTAGGTTATATTTTAATTCTGTTACTAGACAAACGTCTTTAATGACAGGATATGGAGGAATACCTATATTATCATTATCAATAATATATCCTCTGAGGTTATTGTCGAAGGAGACATAACCTTCTTTCTTCATCGATAGCACTAAAAATAGGTTAACATCACTAGTCATATGTCGTGAGCAACTACAATCGAGAATCCACTTGCTTCTAGCATGAGAGGGTTGGTCCACCTATAAAACGAGTTGTAGATGTAACTTTTGGTACCCATTTCCTTGAGGATCCTGCTGTGTTAGTCTTTGGTACTCATGCATAAATATTCATATCTACTAACTTTCTAGTTTTTTAGAATCTAGATATATGTCATTTCTTACCACAGTAGTGACATATAGCTGTATGGTTGGTGCTTGGTGCAACATGATAGATATGATTGTATGAAGTAGTTCTTTGTAGTCTATGTGGATAGAATGCATGATTGTGTGAGATATTTCTTTGTGGTCTTCGTGGATATCTATAATAGAGTGCATGATTATGTTTGATTCTACGTGCATGATGTGTTCTGAATGTATAATTGCATGAACTGTTATGCATGTAGGTAGGAGCATAGCTGTGAGTGTTCATTTGTCTTGCTATGTGTCTCGTGTTAGGTTGGTGTCTCGTGTTAGGTTGGGTAGGGGTTTATTCGACCCGTTTACCCAATATTATCTCTAATCTTTTAGAGGTAGCATATACTTCATCATATTTAGCAGTGAGAGCATCTATTCTTCGTGCAACAATGGAATACTTCTTCTTTTCAGATTCAAATTTTTTCTTAAGTTTAGCATTCTCCTGAGAGCTCTTATCAAGACTGGCAAGTGCCTCGTGGAGGTTAAGCTTAAGTTTAGAATTCTCGTCTGAACCGTTAGAGGTATCCTTTACTTCACTTAGTAGAGATGTCAGCCTTTCTATTTCAGTCTGACATTCTTGAACATCTTTCTTAACATGCTTATACTTATTTTTAAGTTTTCTAAAATCGTCAAGCAGATCACTAAAATTATTACCTCGCTCATCAAATGTAACATTATCATAAGAGTTTTTATCTGTTACCTGATCAGCTAACACCATGAAGCATAGGTTTGCTGCTTTTCGAGGATTCTCTTCTTCGGATTCACTAGCTTTGCTTTCATGCAAGATACTAGTGTTTGCATATTTTCGTGATGATATTCTTCTGGATGAGTGATTGTGGCAATTTCTTTTTCTTAGGGTTGGACAATCTTTCTTTATATGCCCTGTCTTTTTACAGTTGTAGCATATAGGTTCTTCATCACTGTCGTCAGTAAGCTCCTTCTTCTTTGATCTCTCAAGCTTTAAAAATTTTCTGAAGTTTCTAGTGATCATGGCAACTTTCTTATCTTGAGACTCATCGTTGTCAGAGTTAAAATTAGTGACCTTTTTGTGATGTGCCTTAAGAGAAATCATCTTCTCCTTGGGAGTGGGTTCTTCAAATTCCTTGAGATCCAGCTCGTGAGTCATCAACTTGCCCATGAACGTCTCAAGGGTCATCGTGGTAAGATCATTCACTTCTATTATTGCAGTGGCCTTGGGATTCCAATTCTTGGTGAGTCCCCTGAGTACTTTATTAATCTTCTCGTGATTGTTGTACTCCTTGCCAATAGATGATAGAGGGTTGACGATGTCGAGGAATCTCGTGAATATTTGAGTGATCGTCTCATTCTGCTTCATCTTGAATGCTTCATACTCTTGTGTTAGACGACTTATTTTTAATTCCTTCACTTGAAAGGTTCCTTCATGAGTAACCTCAAGAAGTTTCCATACTTCGTGCGAAGTTTCGTAAGTGGAGACCCTATTAAATTTAGTTCTATCTATAACACAGAATAGAGCGTTAATAGATTTAGCATCAAGACTAGCTTATTTCTTTTCGGTGTCTATGTACTTATCATGGGGTTTCTCTACAAGGTTGTCATCTACGACTATTCTAGGTGGCTTCTTGTATCCTTCTACTACTACAACCCAAAGATCAAAATCAAGTGACTTCAAGTAGAAACTCATACGTGTCTTCCAGTATATGTAGTTAGTACCATCAAATAGGGGTATCCTATTTATAGACTGGCCTTCACCATTGTTGGTGTGGCTATCTAACAATTGCCATAAGTCTCTTAGGATGTTAAGCCAAATATCAAGAGAACTTTCTCTGATACCAATTGAAGGACCATAAAGTAACTCTATAGGGGGATAAATAGATGCAGCAAAATAATCTACCCAATTAAAAATTATCAGAATAAAGGCAGTTGCTACCTAACAATGTGTATAAAGACAGTGAAGTAAAAAAGTAAAGTATATATATATATATATATATATATATATATATATATATATATATATATATATATAGAGAGAGAGAGAGAGAGAGAGAGAAAGCAAACGCAAATACCAAGATGTATACTGGTTTTCCTCTGAGAGGACTAGTCCACTCCCGAGAACTCAAGCTTAGAGTTTTATCTACTATAATCACCAATAGTGAATCATAAGCTTTGATCTGAAGGCTTGCCACTTCTTTACACTACGAGATTTGATCTGAAGTCTCATAACTTCACAGCTAAAGAGAGAGAGAAAAACTGATGGAGCCAAGCTCTTTACAACTCTGTAGACTTCTAGACCGAGACCATACTTAGCACTAGGAAGGCTAGGGAGTTGCTCTTGGAGATGAAAAAGTTAAGGCTCAGATGTTTGCTCATAATATGATAGAAGGATTAAGAGAAGATGAGTGAGTAGGAATGCGAAATCTAATCCTATTTATAGTGTATTAGCAAACATAATTCGGCTAGAATTCAGATGAGGTTTAATTCAATTTTTCGAACGTTGGGCCATAAAATCAGGAATGTCATAACTGTACTGATTTTAAACCAAAGTGGTAACCGAGTTCGGCCCGAGTTCAGCATAAATTTGGCCCGAGTTTGGTTGCTAAGTATGGTAGATTTTATGAATGAATGTGACCTGATTTGGTAGATAGGTTCGATGGTTTATTTGAGTAGACTGGGTATCTGGGTATAGGTACCTTAATTTTTCAATGCGACTCAGCTTACATCGATCCTAGACTCAATAAATAAAAGATTATATTTGAAAGATGCAGTACAGACGGCATGTAACAACAGTGTTGAGTCTTCAGATTCAGACATATCAATGCATATTTTAGTCAATTATCAAAATCAAGTTGAATGAGACCGGATGGGCCAACAAATACTGTCTATACCATCGATATGTACATCATCCAATGCATGACTGATATATATTAAAATATAAGATTTAGCAGCTAATAGACTCAAAAGCTATCATGCTCCGCAGTGATCAGAAGAAGGTCACTACCAACATGGTGTCGTTGTAGTTCGACAATTTTATGAAGGTGGAGGTCCAAGAAGGTGTTGTCCCAATAACTAAATCTAGATTGGAGATCGTTAATCTTCTACCTGCTTGTAGTAAGACAAGTGGATTGGTGTTGTTGACTACTAAAATGGGTGAAATTATATAGGTTTATCCCGATATTATCTAAGACTAGCAATGAGAGGGAGCTACTTCTTCTTCAAAATCTAAACAAAATAAGGACAAGTTATGCAACATTGTCCTTCGTGCTTCTCTAGTTCAAGATGAAGCACTATATGGAGAAACTAGGTCCAATAAAACCAAATTATGAACTTATGACCCAATCCAAAATGATGCATCTTCTTCTGTTCCTGAAGCTAGTCCATTGAAGTAGACATCGGTGGATAAAGATAAACAAAAGGAAGTGTGCACAAATCCTTGAACAAGACTCCACCTTAGGGACTTGACAAGATGTATAACTTTAACATATTGGCATAACTTGCCAATACTCTAATCGGTTGTCTATTTACGTGCTCCTCCGTCTCTCCAAAGAGACCACAGATGCACTAAGAGAGGCGTTGATACATGTCGACTCTTATCTAACTCAAGGCAAGCCACTCGCTGAAGATCCTGTAACATGCTCTCATTGCCACAATATGATGAAATTGGTACCAAATATAACCTTATCACAGGAGGATATATTACTGAAGAACAACTGGCAAGATAGACTATTGTACTACAATAGCTACAATGGTGTTATCAAGTTGGATCAAATGCATATTGATCCCGGTTCCTCGTTCAGCACCATCTCAAGGAACTTGCTACAGATCTTAGGCACTAAAAAAAAAAAACCTCATTTGCGACGAAGATTTACGAGGGTTCTCGAAAAAAGTAGTTTTTGCGACAAAAAAAATTGTTCTGTCGAAAGTATTTCATAAAAGTCCATATTAATTCCGACGCATAGATCGCGCTCAGAAAAGAGCTTTTTTGTTAAAATTACTCAATAATTGGTGGTAGTTGTTGGCACCAATACTATTTTCGACCGAAATATTTCTTCTCAAAAAATGGTATTTCTGAGGGCAAATTGGACCAGTCGCAAATAGTGGCATAATTGCGAGGTCAATTAAAGATAATAATAAATAATGCCTTATTTATGAGAAAAACTAGAAATTGTCGAAAATAAAGTTGTATTTACGAGGGAACATAGATATTATAGATGAAAGCTTAGGCTTTTTTGCGGGGTTTTATATGTAATCGGAAGCAGTTATCTATTTTCGATGTCAATTAGACATTGTCAATAATAATAATCAAATAATATAAATAATTCTTAATTTTTGTCTATCTAAGAATATCCTGATCAAATTATCACATTTAATCTATGTTAACAAACTCATGTACAATTGAATCAAAAGAAGGAAGAATAATCAAATAAATAAAAAGATTTCTCCAAATAAATTAATTTTTTTTCCAAATATTCAAATAATACACCAAATTAATCAAAAAGATTTCTCCAAATAATAAAATAATTCACCAAATAAATTAAAAAGATTTCTCCAAATAATCAAATAATTTAAAATATTTCTCCAAATAATCAAATAATTCACAATGAATCTATGTTAACAAATTATCACATTTTTTCAAAATTATGGGAAGAATAAATATGGTGTATATAATCTTTCCTTTTTTTCTCAAAATGATTCCAAAAAGATTTGATAGACTAAACTGTTTCAGATTAATCCTGCCCTCCCCAATATCTATTCGTATTAATCTTGCCCTCTCCCATATTAGGTAATATCCTCCTCATTAAAACCCTCTCCAATCTGGACATAATATCAGCCGCTGCCTCCTTCTCAAATTCGCTACCACTTTCTCAAATTTTGCCCGTAGAGAACATGAAGAAAGGCACAAAAGATTTAGGTATTCCTTTAACCTTTTTATTGGTTTTTCTGTTTTTGTTGCACAAAAGAACAAAAGAACAAAAAGAACAAGAAGAAACACACAGGAAGAAACGCTCAAATCCTGCCATCCCCAATTTGTTTTTCTGTTTTTTTTGCAATTTTTTATTGGTTAAGCCTCACAGGAATCAAAAAATGCTACAATTTTTTATTGGGTAATTATCTATTACAAATTATAAACTATGTTAACTTTTATAGTTTAGCAACGCAACATGTCAGAACTTACGTTTTTTCTTTAAAATATTTTAGAGTTAGTTCTATTTGCATTTATATTTTCCTTTATCTTTGTAAAAATATGCCAGTAGATAAATCTTGGATGCAATTAGGGAGGTCAACACAAAAGTATTTTGATGGAGTTGCATATTTTATCGACTATGCTTATAATTATATGAAGTACGATGACATAAAAATTTATTGCCCTTGCAATAAATGTAGCAATAGGGTTAGACTAATTCGGAATGAAGTTCACCAACATCTTCTTCATAATGGTATAAAGTCTAATTATACAGAATGGTATTTACATGGGGAGGGTAAGGATTCTAATAGTGATGACAATGGTAAACTGATAGTACCCACAATGACGGTAATGAGGTTGACACGCTAGAGCCAATTGATGACATACAAAGCGCTTATTAGAAGATGTTATGCAGCAAGAACCAAATGGAAAAGTAGAAAAGTTTTATAATTTTTTGGGAGAAGCGAAATGTCACGTCCCAATACTAGATTATGGAGAACGTGTAGGGGTATGACACGGCCAGCTACGCACTACGGAGTACCAAGGTACCTCATAATATGGTCAATATTATAAATAGACAAGGGGTGCATACTACATTCAAGTCGCCTAGGGTCACACAAAACATCTATGTCTTAATTATTCAAATAAGAAGCAGTAAGCATAGAACATGTAAGATAAATAATAAGGCATCCCAGACGCTCTATCAAAATAATTTTAAAACTAGTCGTACAAAATGATAAGCTAGTGGAGTATCAATAGTAAATGACTGAAATCAGCTGCAGTCTGAATAGGTACAATAACGCAGAGGAAACTAATATCCAGACTTTTCGGCTAATATGAGCCGGTGGCTAAATGACCAGAAGAAAACGAATGTACAATATGAGTGTTTAAGAAAAAAACCCACTCCTGTCCCTCAGCGGCTATCCATCTCGTGCGCTCCATCAATCAAGTAAAGATACACTGGATTCTCGGTCTCTAGATCTAAACCTGGCTATGCAAAACCGGTTGGGTTAGACCCCAAATAGCAAGTACCACAAGGAGACACGAATAAAGAAATTAAAACCACAGTCAAAGCATAAGAAATGCATGAGTCAAGGATCATAAGCATATATCCCATCATTGAGGTGATACGACATTTCTACACCAAACAAGGAAAATAAATGTCATATCACTCCGATATAGAGTACATCCTCTAATTTTGGTCATGCTAGGTCTCTGTATCATAGTTTCGGTTCATATCCTATCATAGCCCAATAGCCTAACCCGACAATCAAATTAGGAAAATGGTTGGACCAATATACTAGGATAGTCCATGTCCCTAGACTGCTAACAAAATGATACAATACACAATCAAATTTGATTAATGAATCGGCCAAACAATCCTACAACTTTCTATGTGAAGTCTGGGTTTTTCTAGTAGCGTAATACATAAAATAGGGATCCTCAGATCGTGCAATGTCCGAGCAGGACTAGCCGAACAAATAATAACACAGCACACAGAATAGACATCAGTCCCTCGTAAGACCACCATGCTAATGCTCGCGAGGGAGCGAAGTAACGAAGCAAACGATCAATAATAACACATAACACATAGTAATCAGATACTGTACTCTATTACTATAGATGATATACAGTATCCAGTGGTGGCCAGCCTATCATGTCAGAACTAATGTCTGAGAGGTGGCCGTCATGCACGATCTCGGGATTCCGTTCCCTTCTAATATTCTACACATTTTAGTGGACTAGTTAATCCTATGGTTAATTGTAATCTCATTATATGGTTACATGTTCTTTTCTCCTAAATGTCGTACCTTGGCATATATACGCTCGGTACGAATCCATATTATTGCCCAAAGGCCTAATCCAGATTTACCCTAGCGTAATACAATAATTCATAATCATCCTAACCATGCTATGGTTACTGGCCAACTACAACGTCCGTGCTGGAGAAATCGAGAACATATAATATCACATATCAGGTAGGATCAAGTGGCACCTCGGTTCATAAATAAGACATATAATACGCTTAGCACGTAGCTGGTGTATCAACACGGATACAAGTAGTTAAGGCAGGGTACCAAGTCAATTAGTTAGTCACATGAAATCTTCTTTTACATTGCCATCGTATTGCTCAGGTCAGGTACATGGTTGGTGCCTCTATGGCGAAAGTTTAATAAATAGTCAGGTTGAGCCTATATCTCTGTCAAATTCAGGTACTGGTCATTATACATAAAAATTCTTGGGCACTTTGGGTCACTAAATTCATTAGCACTTGTAACTTAATAAGGTCAAGATATAAAATCAAAACAATCGAGTAAAAACAACAAAACCAAGCAAAACAAGAAAATGAGCAAGACAAGCGCATAGGACCACATGCGCGCATAAGAATATTCACGTATAAGAGGATGTCGCATGAGTACAGGTGCCGTATGAGCAAATCGTCGCATGAGCAAAGCTTTCACATGACCACAGCCGCCACATGTGATGAGCATGACGCATAACGACCTGGCATATAACAAGACATGAAAATTCATGCACATAGCAAGTTATGCGTCCAGTGAGCCAGGCACATAATGATCTTTCGCATGTACCATCAGGCGCATGGTGAGATCCGACGTATAGCAGGATCTGTCATATGGCATAGTCAGGCGCATAACACTATATAGCGCATATGCGAAACAAACATGCGCATCCATCCACGCACCCAGAAAGTTTAGGCGTATAACGCGCATGCTGCGAGAGGGAGTTTGCGACAAGGAATTTTTTGCTTCATGGCATTGCTGCCGCATAGCTTCCCTGCTGCATAGGACTTTATCGTCCCAGAACAGCAGCCACACTATGAAAAAAGTTTAAAACTTGTTTTCTTCATAAAACCTTCATTTTAACTCCAAATCAAGTCAATCAAAAGTCAAAATCGCACAAAATTTATTCCTTTATAACATTGAATAATTAGTTTTTGAAAATACTAAGTTTTTAGATATTATTCCTACAAAATATCATAAAACCCTAACTTTGAAACTTATATCTACTCCAAAATATCCATCAAAATTGAAAATGTCAAGTACTAAAGATGTAGAGAATAATAATATACATATTATAGACTAATAATATGCAACAAAAATTATAGAACTAAAATATGTAATATTTCTCCATTTGTGCAAGATATACTTGCCTAAGCTCCCAAAAAAAAAGAAATAAAAGTGTAGAAAATGAGAGAGAGAGAGAGAGAGAGAGAGAGAGAGAGAGAGAGAGAGAATGGTTTATATAAGGTAGGGATGGGATGCTAGCCATTATATCATGTCATGACTCCTCCCAAGCAATCCTAGCCACAAAAAATAAACTATGAACCAAGGCCAAAGGAAAAATGGGTCTAGTCTCCAGGTCACCTGTCGGTCATGCCAGCAAGCTATATACGCACTGATACATATATCGGAAATGAGGAGCGACACGAAAGAACCATTATACCAAGGCTGTGAGAATTTTCCAACCTATCTTTTATTTTCACCTTGATGCGCATCAAATGCATCAATTTATGGATCAAAAGTCTTTCAACATGTTGCTGGAAGTGCTTACAAAAATATTTCCTTTTTGTGAGAAGCTGCCTACAACCAATTATGATGCTAAGAAGATCGTTAAATATCGTGGTCTTTATTACGAGAAGATTGATGCATGCAAGAATGACTGTGTAATTTATTATAAAGAGTTGGCCAATGCTTCACAATGTCCGACATGTAATATGTCTAGATGGAAGTCACAAGGTACAGTTGGTAAAAAGAAAGGAAAGAAAGTTCCGTAGAAGGTTTTGCGGTATTTTCCAATCACTCTAAGACTTCAAAGATTATACATGTCTTCTAAGATAGCCGGAGATATGCGATGACATCATGAGCACTGAGTGAAAGATGGGGTCCTTAGGCATCCAGCAGATTCTGAAGCTTGGAGAGACTTGATAGAAGACACGAGTCTTTTGGTAATGAACCACGTAATGTCAGACTTGCTTTGGCTACCGATGGATTCAACCCTTTTCGTAGTATGAGTTTGAGTTATATCACATGGCCCATTATTTTATTTTTGTACAACCTTCCTATATGTTTGTTAATGAAAGAGCCTTATATTTTCTTGATATTACTTATACCAAGACGAAAGGGACCTTGTCATGATATTGATATTTACATGAGGCCATTGATTGATGAATTACTTATGTTGTGGGAAGTTAGGGTTGATACATATGACATATCTATAAAGCAAAATTTTCAAATAAGAGCTTCAATAATGTGGACCATAAATGACTATCCTGCCTATGCATATATGTCAGGTTAGAGTACATAAGGAAAATTGGCTTTCCCTTGCTGTGCCAAAGATACTGTATGTCTTAGTTTAAGAGCTGAAAAAAAGTGATGTTATATGGGTCATCAGAAATTTTTACTATTAGATCACCCATGGTGTATGCAAAAGAGAGTATTTGATAATACGAAGGAGAGGAGGGTGGCCCCTACTCGCCCATCAGGTGTTGATATTGTAAATGAGCTTAGCGAGCTCATAGAAATTACTCATGGTAAGCATGGACCTAACAAAAAATACTTGGTTTTGGTGTAAACCATAATTGGAAAAAATATAGTATTTTTTTTAAATTTTTTATTGGGAAACACTTTTGCTGCACCATAATTTAGATGTCATGCCCATTGAGAAGAATATATTTGATAATGTATTTTACAAGATGATGAACATTGATGGTAAGACAAAAGACACATTAAATGCTCATAGGGATCTCCAAAAAATGGCTATAAGGCCGATACTTCATCCTAGAGAAGAAGGGAAAAGACTGTTTGGGAGAAAATGTATTGTGAATTAACAAATGAAGATAAGAAAATTGTGTTTCTATGGATGTTAAACCTAAAATTTTTGGATGGATACTCTACTAATTTATCTCGGCGTGTTAATGTGGGAGAATGTAGTATTTCAGGCATGAAAACTCATGACTGTAATGTATTTTTTGAGAGATTACTTCTACTTGTGGCGCGAGAATTATTGCCTAAAGATGTATGTGGAGCTTTGATAAAGCTTAGCTACTACTTTAAGGGATTATGTGTTAAATAATTAAAAATAGAGGATTTGGAAATTTTGGAGACAAATTGTCTTAACTCTTTACAAATTGGAGAAAATATTTCCTTCTTTTTGTTTTTTGATATAATGGTTCACCTATCCTATCACCTAGCATGGGAAGCAAAAGTCGTCGGTCTAATACAGTTTAGGTGGATGTATCCAGTTGAGAGGTAGTTCAATCTTTGCTACCTTATAAATCTTGTTTTAATTTATTTGTTTCTTATTTGTCATCTAACCAAATATAATTTGACAATACATTCGTAGATATTTACACAAGTTAAAGCACTTTGTTTGTAATATAGCTCACCCAGAAGAATCTATGGCAGAAAGGGTGCTTGGCAGATGAATGCACAACCTTTTGCTCTCGATATTTACATTCATTTAAAACTAGATTTAATCGCACAGATAGAAATGATGACGGAGGCTAACCAACTACATCTATTGCACAAGGCCTATCCATATTTATAGCTACGGGTAAAGTTTTTGGAAAAGGCAAAACGCGATAGATGAGTATTGAAGGAAGGATTTGAATTCTTGCTTATTTTCAGAAAATTTTGATGAGAGCTTAAAAATAATCTATTTGGTGATTTTTACCTCAGGTACATCAGAATTTAGAGATCAGTTCTTACTGTTTTAAAATGAACTTGTAGTTTTTCCTTTTATAGTAGGTGGAAAATTGATAATTTCCTATATATAGACATAATACAGGTAAGAATTGCTGCTTTGATGAGCTTGATATGAATTATGTGCCAGTAGGCTTGCATGTGAGCAGTCAACTTCAATCATGAAAACAATGTATTCCTTTTTTGTAAATTAAAAATATTCACACAAGGAAAACTTACACAATTATCAAACCTATAATGTTTTCATAAAGCAATAATTGACTCCCATAAGAAGAATCAATATAATGTAGAAGAGTTATAATACATGCACGACACAAAATAGACATTGGTAGTACAAATACAACACATAATGTGTCCCTAGTGTAGTTTTCAGATGCCAACTTTACCAAATTTATATATGTACCAGATTTTTACTACAACATATGCTTTAATGTATATATAAAGTTATAATAAGTTATAATCTTTATATGTAGAGCAGAACCAAAAATTGAATCTCGCTATGAGTGAAATTAAGAGCATAACCTGTAATCTCGTCATTTTTGAAATTTATTCTATAAAATGATGAATCTGAAATTTTATTACCAAAGTAGCCTTCCTCTTATGATTCTTCTTTTCAAAAACATGATTTCCCTAATGAATTGGAAGGACAATTCCACTTATTTTATCGTGTATTGTATCATTTACGAATACAACAAACTACACACATAGTCATGGCATACCATGAACAAGTTATTTTCCTAATTAGTTATTTTGGTCAATTTATAACATACTTGTGGTTTTAATACCTATGATCATTACAACTGAAGCTTTGAAGAATATTGGTGTATTGTTCAAGCAAGAGATTAAAGGGCCTTGGTTATACTTTTCTAAATATTCAAAGGAGTAATTGGATGTGTTGTTTGATAGGTATAAGGAATATGTCTATACTTATACATGCTCAAATGAAGAATTGAAGGCTGCATTCACTGACCATATTAAAAGAAATTATGCTGACTGGATGTGGAATTTAAGAAAGATAATATTGAAAATTATAAGAGTACCCGAGAGAGATATGCTAATCGTCAAGAAAATGTACTTGATCCTGCAGTATGGAATGTAATGGTTGATGAATGGTTAAATCCCTAGTGGAAGGTAAATGAACTTGAACTTTTACATATCAATTTAAGTCATTTCTTATAGCATGACATAAACTTTCACGTATCGGATGTAGAGTTTTTATATTAAATGGTAGATTAATTTTCCATAGTATGACTACTAGTTTTTTTTGCAAATTTATGAATTATTTTATTGAATGGTAGATTAATCCAAAGGAGGAATTATTTTATTTTGCAAGATCAAAATAGTTCAAAGAAAACTGTTGAGTTATGTGGGACTTATTTAGTATCACATCGGATAGAAAATAAGGAGGAGGCTAGCCTACTCCTATATATATGTACCTCCTCTCTTGGAAGTAAATCAATCAATTATTTTCTCTCTACATGGTATCAGAGCCAAAGCTCTGAATCCTTTTTCCAAAGAAAAAATTCCAAAAGAATAAGAAGAATTTTCTTTCCCCCTCTCTCTCACCCGACCCCCCCCCCCCCCGCCTTCCTCTACCCGGGTGGAAGCCCTCCCGCCTTCCTCTGTGCATGGAAGCATCCCCACCCTTGGGTGTCATCGATGTTCCCTTCGGGTTTGCCTGCGGGTATCGTCAAACCCATCGTTGGATCATGGATAATCAGAGAGAACTCTTGTGTGATCCTCTGATTTCGATCTCAACGTAGGTTTTGAGATTAGAGAGAATACTTTCTGGAAAGTTTTGCACAAATCTCTATTTCTAGCCCTTGTTCCGGCAACTTCTATTCATAGTACATTTCTCATGTCGCATGAGTTTAGGGGTGTATAGATAGATAGAGAAAGTCATGATCACATGTAGGCGCACGACACGTATTTGAGTTGTGTTTGACCTCGTCCCTGTGTGCAACTATGGAGATGAGAACACCTATGACTAGTCAGGAGTTGAAAAATATACTAGAGGGGGTGGCTAGGATATATCAGGCCAAATTAGAGGAGACCTCATCCAGTAGGGCAGTCGTGCCCGCAATAAAACCGTTGCAGGTGATAAAGAATATAGATTTGGTGCCCAATGACATCAAACTTGAGGGGACGAGAAACTACTTAAGTTGATATAGATGATCATGAAGCTAGTCGTACAAAATAGAGAACTAGCAAGAGTCTAAGTCATATATGATCAACTCTAGCTATAGTCTAGAATATGCTAATCATGTCATGCTCGTAGGTTGAATGTCAAGTTCCAAAATACGAGCTAAATACGTACTCGGTGGCTATATGCCTCAAAATAATAATATACAGATACTAGCAGGCGAATAAAGAAGAAACTCACTCATGTCCTTTGGTGCTCCTGGTTGTCACCATCTTCAGGAAGGTACGGTAGATCCTCGGGTACGGCTGTTAAACTTGGCTATAAAAAATCATTGGGATCAAAACCCCAAACATCAAATCACCACAAAGAATCCAAGCATATGAACTAAAACCATCAAACATAGAAAGCAATAAAATAGAAAATAATTGAACATGAAAGGTATACTGGAATAATTGAATAAAAAAGGTAAACAATTACAAGAACTAGTAAGATCAATCAGTCAATCACGACCAATCATGACCTAAGGCTTACTACCATTAACTAACTAGGGTTATCACAAGTCCTAATTACTAGCACATGCACTTGAGATTTTTTGTTCGGTCAAATACCCTGTAAAGAATATCCAGGTTATCCAGGCTGGATCACTATCCATAATTAAACTTGTAGTATATATATATATATATATATATATATATATATATATATATATATATATATATATATATATATATATATATATATATATACTTGTAATACAATACTCAACGGTGTGCTGGAAGTGTGCCCCTCATGACGGAGAACTCCAACATCCATAGGTGTGGCTGGGATAATGAGATTGCATATAACCCGGAAACCTCTCTAAATAATTCTAGGTTATTAATCTAGTTCTTTACCCTGGACAGTTAATCAAGGATTTTCGACCATGGTGCCCTAAAATCTTACCTTAGACATGATGTAAGACTCCACAATAGCTTGAACAATCATATACAAGAAAAAATAACCAAGGGAAATAAATCAACAATTAATCAGGTGTTACTACTAGCCATAATCAGAACAGTGCAAGAATCTTGAGCCAAGAGTGCACTGTGTCTAGCAACTATCAGGAATATTAGTACAGTATTTACATGAACATGGGCATAAAACCCTAAGCTAAATTACATGCACTAATATAAGTTAAAGGTAAGAAAACATTATGTTAACTATCCCAAGGTTAAGCTATGAAAGCAAAACAATTAAAGAATATAACAAAATTGGACAAAATAATCAAACATGCAAAATTGTGCAAAACTAGATTTTGACATATTTTAGAAAATTGAGCATAACTCGCTCATTCGAACTCCAAATGAAGTGATTTAAAAATATTAGGAAAGCCAAGATAGAGATCGACATCTTTCATGTTTTGAGTTTTACGATATTCTAGCTATAAAAAAAGCTAAACAAGCAAAAACCTATCCTGGTGAACACGCGAGCGATAGAAAATCTGTGTATGGCGCACTGCGCTTAGCCAGAAATCTGTGCACGACGTACTGCCCATAGCACACTGTGCACGAAAAGGAATTGTTTGCGCGACCAAAAATTTGTGCGTGGTGCACTGCGACCGTCCATAAATCTGTGCGCGGTTTACTACACGGCAAGGAATTATGCGCGTGGTGCACTACGAACGGCAGAAAATCTGTGTACGGCGCACTGTGCACGGCCATTAATCTGTGTACGGTGCACTGCGTGCGGTACTGTTCATCGTCCGTGTCAGAACAGTTCCGAGAACAAAATTCTAGAATTTGTTTTGACCATAAAACCTTCAATTTAATTCAAAATTTGGATTTTCAAAAGTCAATTTGTATAGATTGAAAGATTTACAACATAGAAAACTTAGTTTTAAGAAATCTAGAAGTTTAATAGATCAATTCCAAGAAAACCCTAAAAACATAAGTTTTAGAACCTATATCTACTCAAAACCCTAAACCAAAATAAAAAAAATACCAAGAACTAAATTTGCAGAGAATACAAAGGGGAACATTTTTGATCAAACACATTTTTGACTTGACCAAATATGCAAAAATCTGAAAATGGGTAGTTCTTCACTTGTACAAGATGTACTTGCCTAAGGTTTAGCTCTAAGCCTAAACTAATATTACGGTTTCAAAACCTATGGTCATGGTCATGGTCAAGGCCTAACTCTAGCTCTTGGGTGAGGGCTTGGGGAAGGAAGAAAGGAGAAGAGAAAGAAAAAATAAAAGATGGGTAGAAGAGAGAAAGAAAATGACTTATATATGAATTTGGGGTTAATGGTGATCATTGGATTCATGCCAATCCCTGCCACCACTCCTAAACCAATTATAACCACACAAACAAAACCAGGTGCCCAGTAGATAATAACCGTGTAAGTAAACTAATTGCCAAATGGGTAAGAACCATGCATTAACATTAATCATGATTTATCTAAAGCAAAGTAATAATTAGTAGATATATGAAATATATTATACTAGAATACTTGCGTATCTCATATACGAAAGCTAATATGGTGAGACGAGTCTCACAACTGATAATCCTGATACTGTACTGATAATCCTGATACTGTATAGATAATCCTGATAGTGGCTCGACGTAGAGCACTCATGACTCAAGAATTCCTATACTATCTTGATCAAGGCTATTAGTAGCACCTATATTACATGTCATGTTATTCCCGTGGTTGATTTTCTTGATTTTGCTTATCAAGCTATTGTCCAGTCTTCCATCATGACTATGGCAAATTCCTGAGCACTACGATTAGGAATCTTGATCAAACTTTTTAGGTTAATGAACTTGATTGATAACTAGAATCATTTAGGAAAATTTCTTGGCTATGTACAATCCCAATATCCCAGCGACACCTGTGAATTTGGAGCTCTTCTTTGTGAGGGACACACTTCCAGCACACCGTCGAGTGTTACATTACAAGTACAAGTATCTATATATAATAATTATATTATGTAATCCTTACGTCTAGATGATCCGGATAGACTGTGGGGCATGTGGCTGTATAAAATTTCCAATTGCATGTGAAAGTAACCAGGATTGTGATAACCCTAGTTAGTTAATGATTAGCAAGCAGTAAGACATTCTTGGCCGTGCAGTCCTGTTCAAGATCATTCCAGTTTATTAGTTCTGTTCTATATCCTGGAAGATATTTTTGTTCATTTCTTTATTATTTTACTGTCGCTTTAATTCTATGCCTTGTTTGATATGTTGGTTTTATTTTATAAGTTTGGCTCCCTTATGGTACATGCTATTTGGGGTATGTTTCTACTGATTTGTATGGTCAAATTTTGGAGCAGGACCCGGGGATCTTTCGTACCTTTCTCAAGATGGTGACAACCAGGAGCACCAGAGGACTTGAGTTGATTTCTTTTCCATTCACCTGCTTATTGTAAATTATTCTTTTGAGGTATTTAGACACCGAGCACGTGTTTAGCTCATGTTTTGGGCCATTGGCATCTATCCTACAGGCATAACATGATTGGCATATACTAGGCTATAGCTAGAGTTGATCATGTATAACTTATACTCTTGCTAGTTCTCCTTTTTGTATAACTAGCTTCATGATCATCTGTATATGTATAGTATGGGACGCCATACTATTATATGTATGATGGTGATAAATATTGTAACATATTGCCTGCCTGTGATTGAGACACCTAGGATTGTCTTGACTTAAGATTGGCTGATGGATTGTAGAGTGAACCCTCACATGTCTTAGACAACCGTGATCGTATTATCGGTGTATTGGTGTACTCTGGTGTACGTAGCTGGCTTTTTATGCCCCTGCTCTCCAGTATTTTGGTTCTGGGGCATGACATAATTTAAGTGGTGGTCCATACAGGTTTGATATTTTAGAATATGTGGGGGTTTACCAGTGTTTAGATGTCTCAATCATGTCACTCCTTGATCTCCTTTTTCCTACTACTATATATGTAACCATCACTTTTTCGGAGAGAGATATTTTTATCTTTTTATATTATTGGTATTGTTAATATATATATTTAATATAATTTTTGTTTAGTGTGTTAGCCCATTAGTTTGACTTAGTGCTAGAGCCCAAGTGGACCCAACTATACTTAACTTGACCCATTAGTTCAATCAATTAGTTTAGTCATGGTTGACTCATTAATTAAAAAGAATAAGTAGAATATTCCATCCATTATATTAGATCCTTCTCTATAGTTAATCCCCATAATTAATTAACCATTCATGATAACCCATTATGGGCATTTTGGACAATGTTGTTTGCAATAAACAAAAGTTATACAAACTTTGTATTACAATCTGTTAAAAAGAAAGAAAATGTATAAAAGATTCTTGAGAAGAATCTAAGTACAATTGATTCTGGAGAATTATAGCTGTGAAGATATGATATGCGGACGATCACTTTACTCTTTGGACCACACGACGGTAAAGAAGAAATACAAGAATGCTACGAACAATTTGAAGAGTTGGACAACGAGAAAGCCTTGGCAACAATGGCACAACAAGCTTCTGTTTCTCTCATTCTGTTCTTGAATATCAAAGACTTAAAAATTCAGCCCCCTTTGTGAGGGACATAATAATCCCATATTTATATGATTTGAGAGCGGTTATGATAGTGTACATGCACTTTTGACAATCTGTACTGTATTGCCATTGTGTGCACACTTTTAATAGGGTGACATACCGCGCCCTGGTGTGTGGATGCACAACTTAATGCCTGCTTGATACGTGGCTTCCTATACGAGGAAAGTTTAGATCTTAGGACAGTTATTTGTGCATGTTTCACAAGAAATATGACATGTAAGACACGTAATCATAACTCTTCTCTGTCAATTAGAATTGTTGGTGCACTATAGAAGTAGTCTGGCAACTGGCACACTTTTGATGAAGTTGGCCTTGATGGCGCACTTTTAATGGAGTTGACCATATTTGGCGCACTTTTGATGAAGTTAATTACACTTGGCGCAACTTGAAAGTGATTGATTCATATTGGCCCCTAAACGATAACCTAGGTCTGCGTGCTGCAGCTTAGTTGAAATGATGACTTCTGATTTCCTCGACTACTTTTTCGTCCTGTCAGATTCATCGCATTAAATATTTGGAGAAAATAGACATAAAAATTATGCACCTGTCTTCATAGATGAAAGTCACTTGAAAGTGCCCACCTTTTATGTTCTTTGAAAGAGTGCGCCATCCTCTGAAATAAGTAGAAAGTGCCCCATCCTTTAAAACATAGAGAAAGTGCGCCATTCTTTCTCTGTTAAGTTTATTTATAGAAAATTGTGCCATCTTCAGGAGGCGCATTTTTTATGCTTCTATAAGATCTCCTTCAAAATTTTCAAATTCATTCAGATGAATTAAAAATACTTTGAATTAGAAGCATAAAAAGTTGTTGAGATATCTTGTGTGCACATTTTGGGCAGAATCCCAACAAGTTGTTGATGTGGCTGTGACATGCTGTGCGAATCCCGAAGAGTTTAGCATCCGAAGAGTTTCCCCCAATCTAAAGAATAATCATCAATTCACAATTCAAAATCTAAAGAATAATCATCAATTCACAATCTAAAAGAACAATTATAATCCTAGCAAACTATATCCTAACATAAAAGGAAATCATTTGGCCTACAATCAGAAGGGTTAGGTGGCACGAATTGAAAGATGAAGAAAAATATTCTCTTTATTCCTCTTGGCTTCCTAAGGTACAGTTATGCTAATATCAAGACAAGAATCTAAACTTATAGTTCTCTAATACTATCTCACTATGAAAGTTAGGTTAAGTCCTAATTAAAAAAAAAAATTCTCCTTGGATTTCTATTGGTTCCTCAATACTAGGGTCAAACAATATGTTCAAATTTCTAACTAACCCTAGTAGTGTCTATACTACTCTCAAGTCCTTCATAAATATATCAAAGGATAATGGTTAATTAATCTACAGGTAAGGGATGCTAGGGTTCATTAGGTATTCTAAACTTAGTGATGTGCCAATATTCTAGTTGTATTCTTAATAGGAAAGTTACCCTAATTTTTATCCTAACAATAATGATTCCTATGTTCTAGCAGAAGGCTACACTCAAGGAACTATTAGGAAAGTACATGAATTAAGCAGGATATAATTATTTAAATAGAATAGATTAGAAGAAAGGTGAGTCATAGTCAATTGTGGATGAGATCCTATATTCTAATCCTATTTGCAGGCTTTCTCGGTACAGTAACGTAACCGAGACAATATGCTCTCGACCTGCATGAGCCACCACTAAAAATATGTCACGCCCCAGTCCCAAAATACATAGGACTAGGAATACATAACCATGCCAGCCGTATATATATGGAGACTCCAATATATGAAAACCATAACACATATATACGCAGTATTATGAATATCAAATCCACAAGTGGTAAATATGTCACAAGTCACAGGGTATAACTAAATCTCATCCACAGAATTAGATAAATAAATAAATAATCAATCAAATATATAACTGAATCTCAAGTACGAAGTATCACAGAATGATAGTCGGGTGGAAACAAATCCACTGCCAAACTAGAATATAAAAGAAACAATATAGGTACATCAACTAATAATCAATGAGACTCGAAGAGAAGATCTCCTCGAAATATAAGTAGCAAGTCCGGATCCGTGCTCCTGCTAATACTCATGAACATCTATACCTGAAAAGGGACCAGGTCCTCAGAAGGACATAACAAGATACATAGAAGCATGACAATAAAGTACTAAAAATAAATATCCAATGGGTCGCCTAACCATCTATGTGAATGCAGTTTAAGAACAACTTTCTAACAAGTGGGCTATCTAGCCATAGATGGGATTGGCATAATTCTCTCGGAGAATCAGGGGCCTACAAAGTATGTCATCTTTTGAACGGCAGATGTTGTCAGGTAATATAGGGGTCATCATGACCGCGCATCTCCGACGGAGTTTACGGGTTACAAAAGAGAAAGTGCAAAGGAGCCCAAATGCCTTACTTGTTGTTCTCTCTACCCCATGCTCTAAGCATGTCACATCCATGACACGATAATACCTCTAATAACTGCCAAGTCTCACTAGCATGCAAATTCTAACAATAGTTATTCCCTATCGCATGTCTAATACGTACAGGTGGCCAAACCCATCACGCAAGTCCGTGTCCTATATGAGACTCACACTCGTGTAACAGATGTGTCACGGCCAATGGAATATAAGAATACCTCATGATAATGGGGTGGTCTTATAAACTAGGTCACATGCATATATATAATAAAAACAGAATACGACGCCACCGTCGTTGCACCCAAGTTTCCTTGGACGCGCAGTTTATATATAATAGTTTAAAATATATAAACTAAATAAGCAGAAATAAGATGCATGCAACATATGGAATATTAATCATAATACAGTGGCAAGGTATACTTACCTGGCAAGAAAGCTGCGTAGTACCAATAACCTGCTCCTGAAGTCTCGCAGAACAATCCGAGGGTCCTATATACATATAATATAATACAGTACAACATCAGCCATTACACTAGCACAATCATAATTACACTGAACTCAGAGGTTACGCTAGGGGTGACACTGGTCAACTAACATGTCAACTGTGCTTTTAATTATGCGGGTGTCACGTCTTCAAATGCTGTGCACAATCAGACAGTCAACTAACACCTGTCTAGCCAGTACCTCGGTGTACATAAGGCAGACAATTCTCTAATATCAGGGTCATATGGTCAAGGTAATTATGCGGAAAAATTCATAGTGTCCTAGGTTCGTACAATATAAATACATATATAGTCATTCTTAGCATTATTATTTAATTACTTATACAATGCATATATATACCAATCCGAATATTATATATATACACGTACGTGTACGCATACGGGCCATACGGTCATATGTAAATACATGGTATCTTATGGTCACTCAACATCTATAATACAGTCATACCTAGTACTAGCATTAATTACCACACAATGTATATGTACCAATTAATTATCCTACACGCACGCACACTAGTCTTTAGGTCAACCGACACGGTCTGAACTCACACAACTAAACTGAACCATGAAGTATTACTAATCAAAAGCACACATAAAATGAGAGAAGAGGGATAGGTTCGAACCTTGGGGGTTAGCGTGCACGAGCACGAGGATCGAGGATCGAGGTGACTGCTGTAGGTCATCTTCGACGAAGGTGACGGGCCCACGATGACGACGATGATGGTGATGATGATGACGAGGGTGATGATTGGTGATAATGATTGAGGTGATAGTGATGATGATTAAGGTGATGGTGATGATAATTATGTTGATGATGATTATGATGGAGCTGGTGATGAAGAACAGGGATGGTGAAGACCAGGGATGGTCGGAGGCTGCTAGAGTCCGGCTGGGAGTGGCAATTCAGGCGGTCGGGGGACGAAGTCTCAGGTGCTCAGGTGGAGGAAGATGATTGCTCATCGTGGATGGCCGGTGTTCGGCGGCGCTGTCGGGGTCTGCTCCGACGGGCTCAACGACAGGGAAAGGACGAAGATGGGTCGAAGGGATGGCCAAGATGGCTGTAATCGTCGGTTTAGCGGGGGTGACGGGCTGCTCGGCAAGGGGATGAGGGTGGAGACTGGTGGCGGTCGGGTTTGGAGTCAAGCGGAGGTTCAACTCCGGTCGACGGGATCTCAGGCTACGGGAAGGAGATGGGAGTGGAGATGATGGCAGCAGTGGTGGCGGCTCATCGAGGTCGGGGTATTCCCAGGCGGAAGGGAGATGGCCGTGAAAGAGCGGTGAGGGAGGTCGAGGAGGATGGATGTCCAGTGAGTCGGCTCTGGCGAGGGTCGAGTGGGGAAGAGGATGGCTGTGAGGTCGGGGTCGGCCAGGTGAGCGGCAGAGCTGCTCCGGTGTTGCTGCACAGGGAAGGGATGGAGGAGGTTAACAGGAGTTGGGGATGGTGATGATGATATCGGCTAGGTTAGCATAGGGTTTTGTGATGAATGAAATAAAAAAAAAAGTTGTATTTATATATGTGGGGAATAGGGTTGGGGGTTGACCTAGGTAATTAGGTTGGTCAACATCCAATTTGGGATGGGCTTGACTTTACATGGAGATGTTTGGAGGGCTAGGATTGCATGGTTTCAAATACATGGCTAGGAATTGATGAGGGGGTGATGTTGAGTGCTACACACTCCAAAAATCATGAGAAAAATTCACATGAAGGCAAAATTAGGTTTCTTCATGTGTTGTATCCAATGGTGTGGACATCTTAATGCACTTTTACATAAAAGTGCCCAACAACTGGAAAAATTGCACAAAAATGGAAATTGGATTAAATTAATTAAAATTAATGCAAATGGTGTTATAAGATTAATTAGAAGTACATGGGACTAAAATTAGGTGGAACACAAGTGTCATAGACGTAGAGGACTCATGATAAAATATTATCATAAATTGGGTTGCACAAAATGGGTCAAGATTGTGTCTCCAATTTCGATTGGAACGCACAAGGATACAATATTAAATTTATTTAGAATTAAATATAAACGTCTACGACGAATATTATGCGACTAAAATATAGCACAAGAGAGCATAATTATAAGTTACACAAAGGTCAGAATAGATGACTGGCACGTCTAGGACAAGGGTATGAAATTTGTAGGAAGGCAATGGCTAGTGAGGTGCTCCAATCATCGAAGCAACGGTAAGGTGCACTAAGTGATATAAATATTGTAAAATTATCTAAAATACAGTGTTCTATTTCTAATTGGATTCAAACTAGCCCTAGTCTCTCTATCTAAGCCAAGTAGGCCTAATTTTGGTCGAAGGGGTTTACAGTCATGTAGGTTATCGAAGATGTAAATGCAAACGCTGCACATTTACATTAAACTTGTTGGGGACTGGATTTAAAATGCACTGGCCGAACATCTTATTTTACTCTGCTGGAGATAGAGAAGAACATATCATACCTAGACATAATACTTCTTGAGAAATTTGCGGTTGATGGACATCATTATCAAATCTCCATTAGGCTTAACGATCCTATAGACACCATTGGAGAATACTGTCTCCACCACATAAGGACCTTCCTATTTAGCTTGGAACTTGCCTTTGCTCTTGTGGGTTGTGATCATAGGTCTCCTCACTGTAAGGGCCAATTCGTCAACTTGGAATAATCTTTCCTTCACTTTTTGATTAAAAGCTCTGGAAATGCGTGCTTGATATAGCTCAATACGTTATTGAGCGTATAAATGCTTTCCATCCAAGGCTTCTAACTCTCGAAGTCTCAAACGATCATTATTTTCTACTATTAGCTCATTAGCAATAGCTACCCTGAGAGAGAGAATCTGGATCTCGAGTGGAAGGACCATTTTACATCCATAGACCAAGGAGAATAGTGGGCAACCAGTTGGAGTTTGGACTATCGCGCGATAAGCCCATAAGCATTCTCCGAGTTTCTCATTCCAATTGTGCTTGTTGGATGAGACAATTTTTTTGAGTAGCTTGATTATAGTTTATTGAAGGCCTCTGCTAAATCGTTGACTGCCTGATTATAAGCTGTAGAGGCTATATTCTGGATTCGATTCTTGTCACAGGATCGATAAAATGCTTGACTAGAAAACTGTGGTCCGTTGTCATGTATTATCCTTCGGGGAACACCGAAATGATAAATCACATAGTGTTTGATAAAACTGATCATATTGGACGTCTTTACCTCGATGAGCGGAACTGCCTCTACCCATTTAGAAAAGTATTCGGTTATTGAAAGTATGAACCGATGTCCCCTAGAAGAAGGTGGGTGGATAGGACCAATAATATCCATTCCCCATGCTTTAAAAGGCCAGGATGCAGCCGTAGGATGTAAAGGCTGGTGTATAAAATCGGGATGGATCTGATATGCTCTACATTTACGAGCATAATCTATTACATCTGCTACCATAGTAGGCCAATAGTAACCTATCCTCTTGAGATAATCCTGTAACTTAGAACCTGGTTGATGTACTCTACAGACGCCATCATGAGCTTCGCAAAGTGATTATCTTGCTTCAATGTTAGAGAGACAAAGTAATAGTAGTCCATCATATGAACGATGATATAATGTCCTGATGAGGCGTCATAATAGAAATGGAGTGAACGTCTCTTAATAAAAGTTGCTTCTTTCGGATCTTCTGGGAGGATCCCATAAGCTGCATATTCTATAAACGGATTTCTCCAATCTTTATCGACGGAGGTCGATTTTATGATGTAGCTCTGCTCAATGTACAAATTATTCTTGACACAACAACTCTGGAATTGTCAACATGATCGGATGTTGTCTTTTCAGAGGGATGGCCAATGATGCTGCTAAGCTGTTAAGGGCATCTGCTTCCATATTCTGTGATCGAGGTACATGCTCAATGAGGAACCCCTTGAAGGTAAAAGCTAACTCCAGTGCTGATTGATGATAAGGGATTATGTCTTTATGTTGAACTTTATATTTTCTCCTAAAATGATTGACTATTAGCTTAGAATTTTCGTAGGCTTCAAGATACTCTACGTCCAATTGTTTGGCAAGTTGAAGGCCAATGAGTAAAGAATTATACTCTGCTACATTTTTGGAACATGGTTCAGTGATAGAATATGCACGATGAATGAGTAGCTTGTCAGGAAATACTAGGACTACGCCTAATCCGGCTACTATGGTACCTTTGGGTCCTATTCTTGATATGCCATCGAAGAATAGTTTCCAAGTGTCATCTCCCATTTCCATATTAGATTCTAATACTTCATTTGGGATGTCATCATACAGCTTGGTGGTTTCTGGTACAGGGTGGGCTACTATAAAGTTAGCTAGTGCTTGACCTTTCACTGCTTTTTATAGGACATATACTATGTCATAAGGCGATAACAACATTGCCCATATAGCTAAACGAGAGCTGATGGTACTTGGCTTGGTAATCAATACTTGGAGGGGATTAACCCAGGATATGATATGAATAGTTTATCCCATCACATAATATCGCATATTTTAAATAGCAAATATTAAGGCGAGGCATTCTTTTTCGATAAGATTGTATCTATGCTTAGTACCGACCATCGTGCGACTGAGATAATAAATTGCCTGTTAATGGCCTTCATTTCTCTTCTGTGCAAGAAGAGCTCCTAGAAAGTGATCCATTGCTCGAACATACAGTAGGAAGGGCTTCCCTATTATCCCAGACACAAGAACTGATGGATTTATGAGATATCATATGATATCATCGAATGCTCATTGTCATGCTTTATTCTAGACAAAGGATACACCTTTCTTCATTAACTGAGGGAAGGGTCAGCACCGTACCGATATATTGGAGATGAACCACCTGATGTACGGGAGGCAGTCTTGTAGACCACGAAGTTTTTTGCGATTACATGGAGGCCGTATTTCGAGAATAGCTTTGATTTTATTGGGATTAATATGAATATCCTTGGAAGTTACGACGAATCCAAAGAATTTGCCAATGGAAACTCCCAGGAAGGATTTGGTTATATTCATTTTCAATTGGTGGTGACGCATTAATTCGAATATCGTCTTTAGATCTTGAAGGTGATCATCTTTAAGATGACTCTTGACAACAATATCGTTCATATAACATTCTACAGTCTTTCGTAAGTGCTTATGGAATATTGTACTCATATCTCGTTGATACGTTGCTCCCGCATTCTTCATGCCAAAGGACATGACTATATAGTAGTATACTCCTAGTGGTGTACAAAAAGAGGTATATTTTTTTATCATCGGAAGATATTTTGATTTGGTTGTATCATGAGAATCCATCCATGAAATACACATGTTCAAAGTTGCATGTATTGTCGATCATGACATCTGTGATTAGGAGAGAAAACTCGTCTTTTGGACATGCATACTTTAAATCTCGATAGTCTATGCAGACACGAACCATTCCATTTTTTTTATAGCTGGGACGACATTGGCTACCCAGTTAGGATGCTGCTCTTATCAAACAAAGCCACATGCTATTAGTTTCTTTACTTTTGCTTCGATTGCATCCATCATATCCGGACAAAATCGCCTTTGCTGTTGTTTCATCGGTTTAACATTAGGAAGAATATTGATCTTGTGTGTTGCTATTTGAGGATCTAGGCCATGCATATTCTCGTAACTCCAGGCGAAGACATCAATATACTCTTTTATTAACTGAACTAAAGCCTGTTTATCCTCTTCAAAAAATCTCTTGCTGATGAAGATTGGTCTTGGGAACGATTCTTCTCCTACATTAATTTGGATAACTTCATCCTCTGTAGGTGGTTTGCGTTGCTCAAACCAAAGTTTCCATTGAGTATCCATCCATTGCGCCAATGGATCATTCTCAAACGGTTATAAGGTTTTAACGTCTTCATCACCTGGGCTATTTGACACCATATTCACAGAAAATATATATTTGAATACGTCACCCATGCTTTCATCAGAATACCATAATAATGAGTCGAAAGAATAAGATTGTGTCTCTTCTTCCGATTCTGAACTTTCAGGAGTTGTTGGCGGTGTGATGTACCCTAAACCATGACCAATTCGCTGATGATATATTTTAGGTTTGCCTTTTGGAGAGAAGTGACGTATAGTAGTCTGTCTGCTTTTCCATAATTAAGCCCCAAACCATACTTCAAGTTATAGCCCATCCCCTGCATAATTTTCTTATTTGGTTAGCTGTAATGATATAGTTGTATTTTCTCGCTATCTTCGTCAAAATTATTGGTATCCTCATATGGTCCATATAGTTGTTGGCGTCTTTTTTGTTTTTAGTCTTGCCAAAAAGTATCTGATGTTGTTTGTCTTGTCTTACTGGGACTATGAAGTAATATCCTCATATGGTCCATATAATAAACCGTGTTGAAATAAAGATGCTACGGGTATGGATAGAGGTTCGTAAATATGAAGAGCTTCTAAGAATTTTTCAGCAAAGGGATCAACATCAATGTAGTTCGAAGAAGTGTCTTCTTTATTTATAAAATACATGATCTCTTCTAGCTCCGCATAGTAAACATAAACTTTAGCCTTGACGGGAGGCTTGGTAAGATTGATGACTAGGGGTTGATCTACTAACGTTGATTACTTGTTACGACGGGGGTCGATAACAAGTGGCTAACTCTTCGGTATGGACTATTTATTGCGTCGAAGGTTGATGACCAACCGGGGTGACTTTTTAAAAAGATTTATCACCAATGGCTCTTCGGCTTCCACCTCATGCGTTGGCTTGCGCATGTTGATGATAAGAGACTCCAAAGGAATCAGACAAGTAGTATGTCCTTTGACTCGGATCATCAGAGGTTCTTCTTTCGAGATATTCTTAGATTCATCATCAGCTTGATTAGCCTATTCTTTTATGTACTCCGGTGAATAGAGTACCGAGTTAGAGAAATAGTCTTCGATCCCTTTGAATGGATTAAGGTCAGCTACCTCTATTTTGATCTCTCTCAGACTGTCCACATATTTGAAGAATTGGTGTAGGGTGGACGGTACAATTTTATGCATATGTATCCATGGTCGTCCCAGCAAGATGTTATAGGATACATCAGAGTCAATCACATAACATGTGACTTCAGTACGTAGATCGTCTATCTGAATTTTTAGGCATATTTTCCCCAGCGGTTTATTTTTTCCAGCATTGAAGCCTAGAATGGTAGAGCTGGTGGTAGACAGGTTGTGCATCAGTATCTTCAAAACTTTCAATAGGCTCTTAGGAATGATGCTAAGTGAAGAACTGGGGTCGATGTGAATCTGGTTCACCTTGATAGATCCGATATAACTGGTATATTATAGAGGCCTGTCATGCCGGTTATCCTTGAGCAGCATGTCATCTTACGTAAAGGTGATGTTAGGAATCTTTTCGATTATGCTATGACATTGAGGGCACGCTAATGAATCTTTATCAGGAGTCTTGAGCAGAGCTAAGCATGAGTCTGCATGTATCGGAGCTTTGCTTAAAGTGTCAGAGTCTCCTTCGACTGACGAAGTAACTAAAAAATGGAAAGTTGGGCCGGAGTATTGGCCACTTGTGCCAATATGTCAAAATTATAGGGCTTTTCAAGTCCCTGAGGTGCATTCTTCTTCAGGAATTTGTCGAAGCACACTTCCTTCTGCTTCCCTTTCTCTACTATAGTAGGCTTCGAAGGACTAGGTTTAGTTGTGACCGGAGCAACAGGACTTGACAAAGTATGAGGAGTGCCAGGAACATCTTCCGGGACAGACTCATAAGTTTTATAATAATCTTTAGCGGACCTGGTACCATTCATAGCTTCTTCTTCGGGCATCGAAGAAATAAGCACAATATTACAGGTCTTGATTTTCTTCTTGGCTTGCCTCTTCTTGGTGCGAGTCTGTGGACTAGTCTTATCATAGCCCAATCCACTACAAAATTTGCTGGAATGCCCTTAGAGTTATAGAGGAAGGCATCATCCCTTGCCAAAGTTTAAACCTTCAGCTTTCTGAAAATTATACCCCATGTTTTGCATCAAGCGTACAGATTATTGGCTGTATCGATAAAATTTGGGTTACTCCTCCTCAGCCACAGTAGTCGAGGTTGATGCTTTAGTTATTATAGGCGAAAGAGGAGTGTGTTTAGGGCCTCCTTTGTACACAACAAAGATTTGCTGTGCCCTAAACAAAGGGGTGCTGCCCGTCTTGTTCTCCTGCTGGCGGGTCATGCTACGCTTGCAAGTAGAGCTTGGTAGGGCTATGTTCAGATTTTCAAATTTGATCTCTATAAGTACATTTTTTCGAGTTTGATCTTGATCCCTGTCCGAGTGATGATCCAAAGAAATTATGTTATATGTTTTACTTTTCTGGTTCTTTTTCTTGGACTTTGAATTGGAAGATGCTACTCCCCGGTCCCAATCTGGCAGCAAGTTGGATGGATCCACATAATTTTGCCATAATTTATGGTAAGAGGCACCAATCCTTCTGTTTGACTTTGAACGGGTGGAAGATTTACCACTTCTATCGTAGCTCGAGGTATTGGGATAACGTCATTTGGGACTTCCTGTGCTGGAAAGTCGTAGAATTGAAGAGATACCATATTAGCAGTGACCGTCTTGTCATCATTATGAAGAGTGATAGCTTTAGCATTAATCAACTGTTGTATCTTCTTTTTTAAGACATAACAAGTCTTGGAAGGGTGATGTATATATCGATGGTACAAGCAATACTTCAGGTTGTCTATTTTATCGGCCTCATCCGGTCGTTTAATGTCAGGAAATTACAAACTGTTACTTTTTATCATGCATTCAAAAATATTGTGGATATCGCTCTCGTCAAAGAAATATTCTTTCTTAGGCCTTGAAGACTCTCAAGGATTTTGTGCTGGAGGAGAGGTGGGTCTCTTTGACAAGTTTATTACTAAGGCCTCCTTTCCTTTATTGTTATGATTATTCGATTGTTATTTTTGGAGGGATACTTCCCTTTATCTTCTGTATTGGGAATTTGTAATCCTAAATTATGTGCCACCTTTGCGCTACCTTTAGCGGCTTCGACTCCTTTGATAAATGCTGTCCACTCTTAAAATTGGGTTGGATCCGTCTAGAGCCCTGCTATAGGTAGTAGCTTCTTTTTTCAAGTGTCGATGAATGCAGAGTCTAGAATACTGGGGGGGGGAGGGCAACTTCAGTGTTGTTTGCTTGAAATACTCTATGAATTCACGAGCGGATTCCTTTTTTTTGGTTGATATCTATAAGTAAAGACATAGTCATGTCCATGCCTCCCTCATAGAATATTGAAAGTAAAAGATATTCCACGTTATTGAATGAGGATATACAGTTATTAGGCAGACTACGGTACCAATCGTCGGCTATGTCGGCCAAGCATCCCACAAACAACCTGGTAAGGAGAGAGTCCTCTTCTGTAGGTGAGCCGTCATCATATTGAAGTAGTTGATATATTGGCTCGGCGATGTCTTGCCTTCAAACAAGACTATCGATTATGGTTTGTATTTAGGCAGGAAGGGGATATTATCACAATGAGGAGGATAAGGATGCTTCACTCCCAGCTTATGGAGTTGGTATTTGTTCTTTAAAGCATTGAATTCTGCACTCAACCGTCAGATAGCTTCAAGAGGATCTTTCGGTTGGAGTGGTGCAGCTGACTGGAAAGATGCTGGTTGAACATGTATTACTACTGGCGGAGGTCCACCCCCAATATTATGAAGGTTAAGAGTCGGTGATACTGACTCTTGGTTTGGAACAGCCTCTGGATTTGTATTGCCTTGAGGAAGTATTGTTCTAGGAGTAGGCTGTACGGGCATGAATGCAGCCACTTGGACATGAGCTAGTGTAGCTGAATATTGGACCCCATAATTTGATGCATGTTCTACATTATGGTGTACATGTCTTTGATTTTATCCTCTATTGAGTTGAGGAGTTGCTCAGTACTTCTTGAAGGAGAAGCGTCGTGTTCATCGCCAATGGCATAGACGCTGACCTCTCTATATACAACAAAAGGGCTGGTGGAAAGAACTATGTAGTTGGAGTCTACACTGTCAGTTTTAGACTCAGGGGGATTGCTACCCCCAGCCTCAGATTCTGAGGAATAAAGATTTCCATGAAGGGAGATCTCTTGTCTTTGAGAGAGGGTATTTTGGTATACCCCTTCAAAGGAGTCAATGAGTTGGTCAAACCTCCTATGACTAGGTGTCTTTGAAGAACTTCGTCTCGGATACCTTCAGCCATAGGGAAGATGCGAGGCTATGTATATTGGAGCAAAGAGTAGTTCATCATCGTCATGCTCCCGGTTGTCGGTTCACTTCATATGTCAGGATTTATGAGACAATATAAGTCAACCGATCAAACACAGACCATTTTGCTGGTGCATAGCAACATTCAATTACAACTTTGTGATAACTGCAATGATGTTCGTTAGGAAATACCATTGCAAGGTTGGAGGGATCTTCTTCCTTATGCTTTTGTATAATAAGTTTGCATAGGTCAGAAGGGGGAAGAGAAAAAGAGGAGGAAGGCAGACTCTGTCTCTTTACATGAGGTACATTAAACCTCCTATGCACCTTTTTAGTTTCCTGCATATAAAGTGAGGTGTTGACTTGATTGGCGTACGATCCGATATCTCTTGCCCTCTTGTTCTTCACATAGGCTGGAAAATTATTCTGAATATTTTTCGTATGTACACGCGCACAACAATGCATCATGAGGACGTTGGTCCTGTTTGGCACACATTCTGTGGCGCAAAAAAAGTTGGCCCAGTTCGCTTATGTGCATTTAATTTTGTACGCAGGTCTTGGCTTGTCGCACAATTAGAAGGTTCATACCGAGTGGCGCATAACTTTCCCTCAATTTTGTGCGTAATCCTGATGTTAGGGGGATAATTTTCCCCGAGTAACCTTTTATTAGTGCGCATGTCATTATTTTTCTCCTGTTGGTGTGGATTCTGGAGAACCTCTGTCCATCTTTGTTGAGGGGCTTGGAGAGTGCGCCTGTACACAGATTGGCTTGGATTGCAGTATCCATGATTTGCTTGCCCCGCTTATTGCAACAAATGTGAGAGGACTCAGAAGCTCGGGTGTGGATCCCCCTTTGCTTGTTATTGGACAAGTTAAGCAATTTGCGTCCCTTGGTTAACACAAGGGAGTTGTCTTCCAAGTCTTTGACTGGAACTTGGTTGACAAAGTTGACGAGGGAGTTATCATCGATCAGAATGCTTTTTTCCTTGTTGACAACATTTTTAGGATATGTGTACCGAGGCTTGAACACCCATACCTTGTAGGTCTTTCTCGTCTTGGGCACGGATGAGGGGTGAGCACTACCCCCAGAATGGAATATCTCGTCATATGCTTGATGGTCGAACTTTACGACCAAAGTCTTCTACGTCGATCCGATCAACGCATCGTCATGTTGAACTATCACTTTCTTGTTGAGAAGAAAGTTGTGTCACGCCCCAGTCCCAAAATACGTAGGACTAGGAATACGTAAGTATGCCAGCCGTATGTATATGGCAACTCCAATATATGGAAACCATAACACAAACGTACGCTGTATTATGAATAACCATTCACAAGTGGTATAGATTTATGTCATAAGTCACAGGGCATAACTAGATCTCATCCACATAATCAAATAACCAATCAACTATATAACTGAATCAAGTATAAAATGCTTGATAAGAACAAGTAGTTGGGTGGAGACAAATCCACTACCAAACTAGAATATAAGAGGAACAAAAATAAGTACATCTAATGAATAATGAGGCTCGAAGAGAAGACCTCCTCAAAAGAGAGAGAAGTAGCAAGTTTTGATCCATGCTCTTGCGAATAGTCAAGATCGTCTACACCTGGAAAGGGACCAGGTCCTCAGAGGGACGTAACAAGACACATAGAAGCATGCCAATTGAATACAGTAAAATATGCATAATAGACAGAAAATATATAAGTACGCTGTACTAGACAATCTATATGAATATGCATAATGAGGATAACTTTTCGACGTATGGGCATGTGTAGGCTACTCTAAAATACATCTATCTCATAACTCACACACACGTCCATGTACACCATCAATCGTCATACTGCGAGTGTAGCGACTATCCTGACACCATCAATCGACATATCGCGAGGGTAGCGACCATCGCGACACAACTACCGTAGTGCGCGTTAGTTACTACGGTTTACCAGAGTGGGTAGCCCATACGCCTACTGACTGTCCTCCCCTCCCATGATACTATGTGTCAAGTGTGTGTCAACATATATAATATATAATTATGACTGAAAAAAAATACACATATAATGAATATATGAAAATATGATAAGCATGTAAAGTACTGTAAGCAATTTGGCAAGGTATACTTGCCTGACAAGAAAGCTGCGAAGTGTAAGCGTCCAGACGTCAAGCACAAGGGATCAGAACTATGGCATCAGAATGAACATTTCCGGATGCTGAAATAAATATTATTAACGTTCCCAAAATAAGCAAGATAGTCAGAAAAGTCTACCATTTCGTCCAATTTGAACACAGGGGCAAAACGATAATTTTGGATCAAAGCGGGGTCCACATGTGGCCCACTTTGCACCAAAATGCGTGCTAGAGGTAAAGATCTCTAAATGGGATAAATTATAGGTCAAACAAATTCTAAACGATAATACGAACTCAATGGTATATCCAATTTAGGATTTCGGTGAGCCGATCACAAATTCGTCCTTCAACTCAAACCGTGGGGCCCGCAAATAAGCGGTTTGGTCAACTGTCGCATAATCATGTAAAACTTGGGTCACAGGACCAGCGTGATACCACGAATCCAATGGCGCAAGTTTCGTCAAATTCTGACGAGCGTACACAAAGTAGGGTGGTGGTTTGTAAAAGTCGCGATACGGAGACTTTTTACGGATACAGGTTGATTCTGACGCGTACACACGTCCGAATCAACTTCCGCGAAATCTTACACGTCAGGATATACCATACGCGCCTTTTGGTGTAGTTGGTACGTGACGAGGCAGTCCCATTTTTATGGGCACACTCCGTATCACAAAAATTTAGTTTTAAATTAACAAATTTTTGGTCGTTTTGGAGGACGAATAATTTAATAAATAAAATAAATTAATAAAAACTAAAAGAACAGTTAAATTCTCGGTTATATTAAGAAGAAAACCTTTCAATTAGATTTTGAAAATATTAAATAGGTTGGTAGCAAATTAGGCATAAACATGGGGGTTTGGGTCAAAATTCTAGACTATTTTTAGTCAGTTTTTCGGTCGTTTTTCGGTCAATTTTTCGACCAAACCAGGGCACAAAAACTTATCCCGCTTGAAGAAAATCCTAGAGGGTTAGGTTGTGAACGTACAGGGATAAACCGCTCGCAAAAAGAATTAAAGATAAGAGAAATACATTACCTTGAAGATGAGACGTTGGGACTGCGCTGCTGCTGCTGATGCCCATGCGCAGGCGGCCTGCGGTGCTGCGGTCGCCGACGGCGGCGAAGGCTGTGCGGTAGTCGGTGGGCGGGCTGCGGTCGGTCGAAGGTCGGCCGGAGGTCGAGGTCGGGGCTTAGGGTTAGGGTTTAGGTTTAGGTTTTTATGTATATATATATATATATATATATATATATATATATATATATATATATATATATAGATATATAGATAGATAGAAAGATAGATAGAGAGAGAGAGAGAGAGAGGGCCGCGGGGGGGGGGGGGGGGTGTTCTGCTGGGATCTGGGTAGTTAGGAATTAGGTTTTAGGTTTTTGTTTTTATGTTATTATTATTATTATTATTATTATTATTATTATTATTATTATTATTATTATTATTATTATTATTATTATTTTCTTTTTCTTTTTCTTTTCTTTTTCCTTTCTTTTTCTTTTCTTTTTATTTCTATTATCATTATTATTATTATTATTATCATTATTATTATTATTATTATTATTATTATTATTACATATTGCTATTAGTATTAGTATTAGTATTAGTATTATTATTATTATTGTTATTATTATTATTATTATTATTATTACTATTATTATTATTACTTATTATTATATATTTATCAACATATATATTTACATATATAGATGAGATTATATAAAAATTTAAAAAAAATATTTTCACACAAAATAAATTCTAGAAAATCTATCACCCTTTAGCAAAACTCCAAAAATAATAAAAACATATTTTGTGGAATAATTCTAAATGAGTATTTATATAATTAATTTAATCAATAAAATTTATTTTCTAATTAGCTATGAAAATACTCTAAAGAAATTTAATAATTTAATAAAAATAATTAAAATAAAATTTAAAATTTTTAGGGGGTTTACATTCTACCCAACTTACAATAATTTTGTCCTTAAAATTAATACTAACTCATTTTCGTAATAAATCACTATAGCTATTAACATTTCATTGCTAGCTTGCAGTGCTTCCTAAAAGGTTATGGTCATCCATTCTAACACTTTTCTTCCTTATTGTCTATACACTATTCTTTTATCCTCTAACTCGTCTACACTATCCAACTTACAAGAATTCTACTAGTAGTCAAAGTCTTTTGAGGCTATTGTCTAGGTTGTAAGACAAATTTATTCATTGGGTCAAGAATTTTGGGATACTTGTCGGGAATCTCATAACCATGATTTTTTTCCATAATCGTCAAGTATCATAGTCTAATACTGCCACGCTACCTGGCCAGTATGGCTACAAATAATTCGACTACTCTACTATAATCGTCTAGCTGTAGCTACCTCGCCAGCGATTTGTCATAGTCATCAGTTCATAACAAGTGCCTTCAACTCTTTCCTAAGCTTAGTCTAAGTCTTAGGGCAATAATTTAGGTCTTGACTAACTTTATAAAACTACTAGAAGTATGAACTATTTCAACAATCCAACTAATTCCTGTTAGACTAAAGGATTCTACTCATGGTTTAAAAATAATAAGAGAATACAGATATTGCTATAGTGCAATACATAAGGGTTATCATTATGAACTCATCCTTTTAGTTATTGATTATTACTAACCCATTTATGTTTTAACTAACAAAATAAATGGTGAGGTTGAAGTAAATCAATAATTCATGATGGTATAAAAAGATACAGCTACGATAGAAAGAATTAAGCATGGGACAAGGAATGGATATAGAAGAGAAGATGAGCCACCCAAGGGGACGAAACGGTGATAGAAATTAGAATACTACTACTGCTACTCGTGTCATCCATTAGCATCATGGGTATGCCATCTAGTTAAAATATCAACATATCCTCAAAAAATTTAACACCAAATATATCACATGTGATATGCCCTTAATTACAAAAGATAGTCATAAAGTAATGTGATTGGCCTATGGGGTATATCTAGTACTCTTCGTGTATCAAACTTATACCAAGCACGAGCATTCATCTTTCAGAAATAAGGGAAGACAAAAAACAATAATAAAGAATTCAAGGAGGAGGTGACAGAATACAAGTATGGGGTTCAAGGCGATTAAAGAATTCAAAAAGAGAGTTGTAAGGGCAGTTGCGGATGAGATCCTATTTTGGTATATTTCTATTCGCATGCTCATATCACTATAGTTATGTAACCAATACGATATGCTCGAACATGTCTAAAGGACAAGTATATTTGTCTAACATGCTGAGTCAACTATATCTCAATCTACGTAAAGTAGTCATGCGAAGAGCGAACCAAGTGCATTAAGGTTGATCAGACCGTAATACACTGATTCTGATTTAGACAATATATTAGTAGGCATCCCCAATAACATATATGTCATGAACAAGCCCGATAAAAGAATAAGCTTGCAAAACTAGGCTATAAAATAGCAGTATAAGCGGAAGTAGTCCAGAAAATATAAGTACACTGGATTATGATGAAGGAAGGTATAAAATAATTCAAGTTCACAAAGAAGATAAGACTCGACCGGTGTTGTGCCTCTACAGTTGTCATACTAACTTATTGTCTAAGTCTCTAGTCGACCAAATAGGGGTATGGGCCTCTAAGTTCTATAGTCTGGGTAAACACTATCTTCTTATGCAATCCTATAGTTGGTCATTCAATTATACTTCATTAATTGTTCAAAAGGACTATGTGATATTAGGTTATGAGGTATACTACCCAACTTACAAGAATTTAACTAATAGCGTTATTAAATAATAGAGTGTATATACCTAGTATAAGTCACCTTCCTAACTCCTATCAAGCACAAAAGAAAATATAAGATTAATGTTTGTGAAAGGATCAAGCAAGATGCAAGGCAAACAATCAAATAAGAATGCGAAATGAAATCAAGGGAGGTGATTAAATAAGTGGATGAGATCCTATACTCTAATCCTATGCGCAGGCTTGCTCGGTACAGTAACGTAACCGAGATAATATGCTCTCGACCTGCATGGGCCACCATAAAAATATGTCACGCCCCAGTCCCAAAATATGTAGGACTAGGAATACATAAGCATGTCAGCCGTATGTATATGGCAACTCCAATATATGGAAACCATAACACATACGTACGCTGTATTATGAATAACCATTCACAAGTGGTATAGATTTATGTCATAAGTCACAGGGCATAACTAGATCTCGTCCAAAGAATCAAATAATCAATCAACTATATAACTGAATCAAGTATAAAATGCTTGATAAGAACAAGTAGTTGGGTGGAGACAAATCCACTACCAAACTAGAATATAAGAGGAACAAAAATAAGTACATCTAATGAACAATGAGGCTCGAAGAGAAGACCTCCTCAAAAGAGAGAGAAGTAGAAATTTCTGATCCGTGCTCCTACGAATAGTCAAGATCATCTACACCTGGAAAGGGACCAGGTCCTCAGAGGGACGTAACAAGATACATAGAAGCATGCCAATTGAATACAGTAAAAATACATAATAGACAAAAAATATATAAATACGCTGTACTAGACAATCTATATGAATATACATAATGAGGACAATTTTTTGACGTATGGGCATGTGTAGGCTACTCTAAAATACATCTATCTCATAACTCACACACACGTCTATGTATACCATCAATCATCATACTGCGAGTGTAGCGACCATCCTGACACCATCAATCGACATATCGCGATGGTAGCGACCATCGTGACACATCCTGTCCTCCCCTCCCATGATACTATATGTCAAGTGTGTGTCAACATATATAATATATAATTATGACAGAATAAAAACACACATATAATAAATATATGAAAATATGATAAGCATGTAAAGTACTGTAAGCAATTTGGCATGGTATACTTGCCTGGCAAGAAAGCTGCGAAGTGTAAGCGTCCAGACGTCAAGCACAAGGGATCAGAACTATGGCATCAGAATGAACGTCTTCGGATGCTAAAATAAATATTACCAACGTTTCCAAAATAAGCGAGATAGTTAAAAAAGTCTACAATTTTGTCCAATTTGAACAAAGGGGCAAAACGATAATTTCGGATCAAAGCGGTGTCCACATGTGGCCCACTTTGCACCAAAATATATGCCAGAGGTAAAGGTCTCTAAATGGGACAAATTATAGGTCAAACAAATTCTAAACGATGATACAAACTCAATGGTTTGTCCAATTTTGGATTTCGGTGAGCCGATCACAAATTTGTCCTTTAAGTCAAACCGTGGGGCCCGCAAATAAGCGGCTCGGTCAACTATCGCAGAATCACGTAAACTTGGGTCACAGGACCAGTGTGATACCACGAATCCAATGGTGTAAGTTTCGTCGCATTCTGATGAGCGTACACAAAGTAGGGTGGTGGTTTGCAAAAGTCGCGATACATGAACTTTTTACGGATACGGGTTGATTTCGACGCGCACACACGTCCGAATCAACTTCCGCAAAAGTTCACACGTCAGGATATACCATACGCGCCTTTCGGTACAATTGGTATACGACGAGGCAGTCCCGTTTGGCGGACGCACTCCGTATCACAAAATTTTAGTTTTAAAATAACAAGTTTTTGGTCATTTTGGAGGACGAATAATCTAACAAATAAAACAAATTAATAAAAAATAAAAGAACAGTTAAATTTTCGGTTATATTGAGAAGAAAATCTTTCAATTAGGTTTTGAAAATATTAAACAAGTTGGTGGCAAATTTGGCATGAACATGGGGGTTTGGGTCAAAATTCTGGACTGTTTTTAGTTAGTTTTTCGGCCGTTTTTCGGTCGATTTTTCGACCAAACCAGGGCCCAAAAACTCGTCCTGCTTAAAGAAAATCCTAGAGGGTTAGGTTGTGAACGTACAAGCATAAACCGCTTGCAAAAAGAATCAAAGATGAGAAAAATACATCACCTTGAAGATGGGACGTTGGGACTGCGCTATTGATGCCCGCACGTGGGCGGCCCGCGGCGGCTGCGGCGACGGTCGTCTGCGGCGCCGACGGCTGTGCGGTGGTCCGTCGGCGGGGTAGCGGTCGGTCGGAGGTCGGCCGGAGGTCGAGTTCGGGGATTAGGGTTAGGGTTTAAGCTTAGTTTTTATGTATATGTGTCTGTGTGTGTATATATATATATATATATATATATATATATATATATATATATATATATATATATATATATATATATATATATATATATAGAGAGAGAGAGAGAGAGAGAGAGAGAGAGAGAGAGAGAGAGAGAGAGAGATTGAGCCGCGGGGGGGTTCTGCTGGGTCCTGGGTAGTTAGGAATTAGGTTTTTATTTTTAAGTTATTATTATTATTATTTTCTTTTCCTTTCTTTTTTTTTCTTTTCTTTTTCCTTTCTTTTTCTTTTTCTTTTTCTTTTTCTTTTTCTTTTTCTTTTTCTTTTTATTTTTATTTTTGTTATTATTATTATTATTATTACTACTACTACTTATTGCTATTAGTATTAGTATTAGTATTAGTATTAGTATTAGTATTACTATTACTATTACTATTACTATTACTTATTATTATTATTATTGTTATTATTATTATTACTATTATTATTATTATTATTATTATTATTATTACTTATTATTATATATTTATTCACATATATATATTTACATATATAGATGAGATTATATAAAAATTCAAAAAGAATATTTGCACACAAAATAAATTCTAGAAAATCTTTCACCCTTTAGCAAGACTCCAAAAATAATAAAAAATCATTTATGGAATAATTCTAAATGAGTATTTACATAAGTAATTTAATCAATAAAATTTATTTTCTAATTAGCTATAAAAATACTCTAAAGAAATTTAATAATTTAATAAAAATAATTAAAATAGAAATTAAACATTTAGGGGGTTTACAAGTTGTCTCCAGCAGAGTCTCCATTTTGTTTGCGATAAACGAAAGTTATACAAACTTTGTATTACAAACTGTTAAAAAGAAAAAAAAATGTACAAAAGATTCTAGAGAAGAATCTAAGTACAATTAACTCTGGAGAATTATAGCTGTAGAGATATGATATGCGGACGATCATTTTACTCTTTGGACCACACGACGGTAAAGAAGAAATGCAAGAGTGCTACGAACAATTTGAAGAGTTGGACAACGAGAAACCCTTGGCAATAATGGCACAACAAGCTTCTGTTTCTCTTATTCTGTTCTTGAATATCAAAGACTTAAAAATCTAGCCCCCTTTGTAAGGGACATAATGATCCCATATTTATAGGATTTGAGAGCGGTTATGACAGTGTACGCACACTTTGGACAGTCTATACTGTATTGCCTTTGTGTGCACACTTTTAATGGAGTGACATCCCACGACCTGGTGAGTGGATGTACACCATCTTATTTGCGATAAACAAAAGTTATACAAACTTTATATTATAAATGTTTAAAAAGAAAGAAAATGTACAAAAGATCCTAGACAAGAATCTAAGTACAATTAATTGTGGAGAATTATAGTTGTGGAGATCTGATCTATGGACGATCACTTTATTACTTGGACCACACGATGGTGAAAAAGAAATGCAAGAATGCTATAAAAAATTTGAAGAGTTGGGCAACGAGAAAGCCTTGGCAACAATGGCACATCAAGCTTCTGTTTCTCTCATTCTGTTCTTGAATATCAAAGACTTGAAAATCCAGCCCCCTTTGTAAGGGACATAATAATCCAATATTTATAGGATTTGATCTAACACCCCATTCCGCTCAAGCGGACTGCCGATCCAAACAGCAAAAGTGCAATATCCCGACCCACTTTGCTCAGGCGAGAATACTCGTTTGAGGCAAAGAATATCCAGACTCGTCTCTACAGGAATCCGGCTTAGGCTTTCAGAGGCTCGTTGGCGTATCGCTCTACCGAGGCGAATCATCGCTAAGGTGGGTGGCTACGGTGAACTTGTCTTTGCTTAGCCAGCACACAAAATCTGGAATGATACATGCTAGTCGCTAGGTGAATCACCCCCTGCATGCTTTTAAGAATACAACGCACCTAGCTAAGGGAATAATCCCAACTTGTATTGCTTATGCTAGAACATGGAAATAAAATATTGCTTATATATGTTCAGACCCTCGCATGCTACCCTAGAACGTGTCGCTCGGGAAGTCCCTTATGATCTCACTCCTCGGCTTACCTTCGGGCCCGAGCTAACGTGAATATTTGTGTTATACAAATGCATGCTTGTCTGCTTATATGTTGCCTTATTCTCATACAAACCCCAGGAGACTACTAAGTAGTCATTTCGTGCATGATGAACCTGCAAGTATCTGGGACCGTTGGGTCGCTAAGGCAATTCTCGAACCAGGGAATTTGTACCATGCATGAATGAATCCCAGAATCACAGCTCATGGAGCAAACTACTGAATCAACTGGCCTGCCTCAACAAGTTCCATATATATATATATATATCTTGACTCGAACTTGTTCCATATAACTTGTTCCATATATATATATATATTCTTCCTCGAACTTGTCCCTGTACCTGACCTAAGACCTAATGATAGACCTGCATATTGCGGACAACTTGTTATCAAGTGAGATTTTTGGATCTATGTTCTTGCAGACGGTCTCCGGGACACCGGGCCGATCCGATCCGGACAGGAACCCTGTTAGTCTGCCTGCTTCGGGTAGAATGGCGTGTAGCACCTGCGAACTTATCCTTCACGCCATTCTTGCTCCCAGACTAAGTAGCCACCTGCCTCGGAAGGAATGACCTGTAGCGCTCCTGATCAGTGCGTTGAATTTTATTTTCTTTTATGTGTTACATATGTCCTTTATGGCTACGCCAGTCATCCTTGCTTAGCGGCTATCCTCATGCGAGTCATTATATCGCATCAATTGAACACCTGAACGATCTGGATATAACGATTCTCGTGTTGCATATGGTATAACTTGGTTTTTATTATGAATGCCCCTGAATGTTTATACTTGCCCGTGCTTGAATTAATAATGTTTGCCTTGGACAGGGAAGGACAAATGGTAAGTTGGTAAGTCTCACCATGTTTCCTCTCATATCGCACGGCCCACTGCCACACGAGTTAGGCTATTCAATATTTGCATAAAACTGATCCTAAGGCAACTAGAAAGACAACTTAATAGTTGGTGCACGGAACCTTTATTACGTGTTTGGATTTGTCGAACGGGCGAGTAGCTTCCCCACCAGTGCATTCAATGTACTGATAATCCACCAGTTCGTTTGCAGGGTACATGAGAATCTCGTTCAGTATAATACCCCATTCCCCGTATTCGGGGAGCGCGGCCAAGAAATACTTACGACCGTCCGAACGGGACAGATTGAATAAAGATCCTTTCCTCGTTATGGATTGGTTTCTTCGGAATCAGGTCCCATATTCAACAGATTGTGCCTCAAGGAAGGACTCGGCGGTAGAGTCGAGAGGGGTCTTTCAGTTGCGCTGGTTTCCTTGTCCGTTTTAGTGCCGCTTGGTTGCTTTCTTGTTGGTTTTATGACTTGCGTTTTCTTGAACGGTTTCGATGGATTTCATTATTTTCGTTCTTAGGATCTCGCAATTTCATATCAAACCTCGAAGACCGAAGCAGGAGATATTGATCATTTGTTGGTGCGTGCAGGTGATCGGGTAGACGACGCATGCGCGGAGTCTTGAAGTCCTTCCTTTCTCTCCTAGTTCTCCAACTTGTGAGTGGCTTTATTTCGATTAGCACCCTTCTGTCAAGTCTTCACTCTAATAATAATTGACTCATTATGCATCCCACTCTAACGATATCATAATAAGAATAAAACTGAGTCAAGAGAAAGATGAGTTAGACTTGAAACCACTTGAAATGCTTGTCACTTAGAATGCCCGAACGATCTCATTGATGCGTGCTTGTCCGCTATGCATTCATATATTTATGTTTCAGTTGTAGCTAGAACTTATTCTATATAACTGTACGCATGTATTGTGTAAACTATATTGAAATGCAATCACTTGGATAGGAAGACTATGCCAATGCTCTATGCTAAAGTAGATGTATACATTCTTGTGGTTTGAATGCTTTTACTATTGATTTAGTATAAATGCTTAGTTCGGTCGGACAACTTGTGCACAAGGTTTAGTTCCTGCAAACGGCGCCTGGGGCACTGGGGCCGATTCGTTCCAGGTGGAACTCGGATAGCTACCCTAGCAAGACTAGCACGGGTAAGGCAGGGAGGCCTTGTAGCGGGGCTAGCTACCCGAGCTGCAAGGGTCATCGCTTACTGTAGCTATTGTCCACGGTAGCAATGGTATGCCATGACCCAATGTACATATATATTTCTGCATTGCTTGCTCAAACTAATGATGTCTTCGTGGCAGGGAAGAACATGGTAAGTGTTATACAAGCAGTTCAGACGGGAAGGTAAAAGTTATCTAACGGTAGCACGTTTATTCCGTAAATCGAATATATATTCAATGCTTGCATGTAAATTGAACTAAGACAAGATAGAAAGACCACAATAATATTGCTTGTTTCATATGAACAAACTTGGATTTGGTTAGTTGGGTTAGCTCGCCCTCACCAGTACTTTTCATAGTACTGACCCTCGTTGCAGCAGGTTCCCCGAGCCCGAGCGACGCGGCGAGGAGCTGAAGATTCTTCCTTCTCCAACCAGTCCAGTATCCGACGCACTCCGTCCGTAACTTTTTGAAGCTTGTACAAAGCACTTGGAGCAGGCGCAACCCTTATATGCGGCTCCGTGGCAAGGCGATAGCTTCGCCGGCAGGTGTTTATGTTGTATTGTTTAGAATTTTTAGTAAAGGATGTGATGTATGGGAATGGCTATCTCATTTTGTATCCAAGTTGTAAGACCCAGTGGCATCCTTCTCGTTTTGGGTCAAGAGCGTCGTCCGAACACTGGGGGCCGGGTCTATGCCTTGACGAGGGACGAGGCGTTGGCCTCGAACACCGTAGTGTCAGGTATGTTGCTATTCAATAATGTGCCTGCACGAGTGTTATTTGACTCAGGTGCTACCCACAGTTTTATGTCATCAAACTTTGCTAGGGAACATAGATTCACTCAAACCCCGTTAGGCCTAAGGCTTAGCGTCAGTACTCCATTAGGCACGAGCTTGCCTGCCGATTCAGTTTGTCGAGATGGCTTCATTTGCATCGGAGGGAGAAAATTGTCACTTGATGCGATAGTTCTGGACATAGGGGACTACGACATCATTCTGGGAATGGACTGGCTTGGCGCTTATTCTGCTACTATCGATTGTGCGGAGAAGAAAGTCGTGTTTCGTCTTCCTGGCGAGATCGAATTTTGCTATTCGTGCAGTCCACAGTCGGAAGCGTCATATGCCAGCATGGTGATATCAGCGATCTCTACTCGACGGATGATTCACTCTGGTTGCATGGGGTACTTGGCTTCCGTTCGAGACACTCGGCAAGATTGCGCAAACGTTGAGTCCATTCCCGTTGTGGCGGATTTTCCTGATGTGTTCCCGGACGAGTTGCCCGGTATGCTGCCTGATCGAGAGACAGAGTTCACCATCGACACATTTCCAGGAACCCAACCAATTTCTAAACCTCCGTATCGAATGACACCGGTAGAACTAAAAGAGTTAAAAATTTAGCTACAAGAATTACTTGATCGTGGGTATATTCGGCCTAGTGTCTCTCCTTGGGGTGCACCGGTACTGTTCGTTAAGAAAAAGGATGGCTTGATGCGACTCTGCATAGACTATCGAGAATTAAATAAGGCAACTGTTCGAAACAAATACCCCTTTCCCAGGATAGACGATCTTTTTGATTAGTTACAAGCTGCCTCAGTGTTCTCAAAAATCGATCTCTGTTCGGGATACCATCAACTCAAAATTAAGCCGAACGATGTGCCAAAGTCAGCCTTTCGCACTCGCTATGGCCATTACGAGTTTTTAGTAATGCCGTTCGGTTTGACCAATGCCCCCGCTGCCTTCATGGGTTTGATGAACCAAGTGTTCCGGCCATACCTCGATTGATTTGTAGTAGTGTTCATTGATGATATCTTGGTGTATTCGAAGAATGGGGCAGAGCATGCAGAGCACTTGCGGACCGTGCTACAAACCCTTCGAGACAACAAGTTGTACGTGAAGCTGAGTAAGTACGAATTTTGGCTGAGCAGTGTATCTTTCCTAGGGCACATCATTTCTGCGGGAGGCATTTCTGTCAATCCGAAGAAGGTGGAGGCCATTGTCGAGTGGAAACGACCTGCGTCCGTTAGTAAAATTTGTAGCTTTCTCGGGTTAGCGGGCTACTACAGACAGTTCGTAAAGGATTTTTCTAAACTCGCCTCGCCTCTGACTCGCTTCACATAGAAGGGAGTCGTGTTTGAGTGGTCCGCCGACTGTAAAACTGCATTTTGTGAGTTAAAATATCGCCTAACCTCTGCCCCGTTACTTGCATTACCGGACGAGACTTCGGGATTCCAAATCTTCAGTGACGCTTCAGGGCAGGGCTTAGGGTGTGTACTTATGCAGCGAGACAGAGTGATAGCCTATGCATCCAGACAGCTGAGAAAGCATAAAAAGAATTATCCCACACATGATCTGGAACTGGCAGCAATTGTGTTCGGGTTGAAATTGTGGCGGCACTACCTTTATGGAGTGCCTTGCCGAATCTATACCGATCACAAAAGTTTAAAGTACTTATTCACCCAAGCAGATCTGAACCTTCGACAGCGGCGCTGGCTAGAATTGATAAAAGATTATGATTTGACGATTGACTACACGCCTGGCAAGGGAAATGTGGCAGCGGATGCGTTGAGTCAGGTCTTTGCGGGATCTCTGTCCGTCGATTGCAGGTTACGAAGGGACTTAGAAGAAATGGGCATCGAACTCAGAATTCGTTATCGTGGCGCGCGGGTTGCTCAGATGCGATTTGTATCCAATCTGATAGAGAAAGTCACATCTACTCAAAGAGACGATCCATTCCTCCGGAAAATGCGAGAGCGGGTCCAAGCGGGGAAGGCGAAAGACTTTGCAGTGGATGAGAATGGGGCATTACGAGTGAAAGGAAGGCTATGCGTCCCCAATGATTCAGAACTCAGAAAGGAAATCCTCACAAAAGCATATTACGCGGCCTATACTATCCATCCTGGGAGCACGAAAATGTATAAGAACCTTCGTACTATCTTCTGGTGGTACGGCATGAAGAAAGATGTGGCGCTCTTCGTGTCGCAATGCATAACCTGTCAGAGGGTGAAAGCAGAGCATCAGAGGCCGGGCGAAGAAATGTAAAATCTTGCTATCCCGGAATGGAAGTGGGAGCACATCAGCATGGACTTTATTGTTGGTCTGCCAAGGACGCAACAGGGGAACGACGTAATCTGGGTCATCGTCGACCGGTTAACCAAGTCTGTACACTTTTTAGCCATTAAAAGTACTTGGGGCACCGATCGCCTTGCCCAGACCTACCTTGACGAGATAGTCTGGCTGCACGGAGTGCCAGTTTCTATAGTATTAGATCGGGACGGACGGTTCATCTCACATTTCTGGACAAGCCTTCAGTCGTCGATGGGGACCAAGTTAAAATTCAGCTCAGCCTACCATCCTCAAACCGATGGCCAGACAGAACGGGTGAATCAGGTACTAGAAGACATGCTGCGCCTCTATGTGATCGATTCAAAGTCAAGTTGGGACGTCAACCTGCCGCTAGCCGAATTTGCTTACAATAACAGTTATCAGTCTAGCATCCAGATGGCTCCATATGAGGCATTGTATGGGCGGAAGTGTAGGTCACCGATCTGCTGGGATGAAGTTGGAGAGCGGCAAATCCTTGGGCCAGAACTGGTTGAATAAACAGTACAGCAGGTTCGGCTGATTCGAGAACGGTTAAGAGTAGCACAGAGTCGGCAAAAGAGCTATGCCGACGTTCATCGCCGCCCTCTTGAATTCCAAGAGGGGGACCATGTATTCTTAAAAGTTTTGCCCATGCGTGGTGTGACAAGATTTGGGATAAAAGGAAAGTTAAGTCCAAGATTTGTTGGCCCGTTTGAAATTCTCAGACGAGTGACTTCAGTTGCTTATCAAATAGCCTTGCTGCCAGTACTATCAGATGTGCACGATATTTTTCATGTCTCTCAGCTTAAAAAATATATGCACGACCCAAACCACATGGTAGATTTTGGTCAGTTAGATCTGCAGGCAGACTTGTCGTATGCCGAAGAACCCGTGCAGATCCTGGAACATAAGGAAAAGCAGTTACGGAATCGGGCAGTATCGTTAGTGCGCGTTCGGTGGCGGAACCACGCGGTCGAAGAATCAACGTGGGAAATCGAATCTGAGATGAGGGAAAGGTTTCCCTCATTATTCCTTAGCGGTAGGTTCTATTCCTAAGTTTCGGGACAAAACTTTCTTTTGGATGGTTATGATGTAATGCCCCGTTCCCCCTATTCGGGAAGCGCGGCCAAGAAATACTTACGACCGTTCGAACGGGACAGATTAAATAAAGATTATTTTCTCGTTATGGATTGGTTTCTTCGGAATCAGGTCCCATATTCAATGGATCGTGCCTCAAGGAAGGACTCGGCGGCAGAGTCGAGAGGGGCCTTTCCGTTGTGCTGGTTTCCTTGCCCGTTTTAGTGCCGCTTTGTTGCTTTCTTGTTGGTTTTATGACTTGCGTTTTCTTGAACAGTTTCGATGGATTTCATTGTTTTCGTTCTTAGGATCTTGCAATTTTATATCGAACCTCGGAGACCGAAGCAGGAGATATTGATCATCTATTGGTGCGTACAGGTGATCGGGTAGACGACGCAAGCGTGGAGTCTTGAAGTCCTTCCTTTCTCTCGTAGTTCTCTAACTTGTGAGTGGCTTTATTTCAATTAGCACCCTTCTGCCAAGTCTTCACTATAATAATAATTGACTCATTATGCATCCCACTCTAACGATATCATAATAAGAATAAAACTGAGTCAAGAGAAAGATGAGTTAGACTTGAAACCACTTGAAATGCTTGTCACTTAAAATACCCGAACGATCTCATTGATGCATGCTTGTCCGCTATGCATTCATATATTCATGTTTCAGTTGTAGCTAGAACTTATTCTATATAACTGTACGCATGTATTGTGCAAACTATTTGAAATGCAATCACTTGGACAGGAAGACTATGCCAATGCTCTATGCTAAAGTAGATGTATACATTCTTGTGGTTTGAATGCTTTATCTATTAATTTAGTATAAATGCTTAGTTCGGTTGGACAACTTGTGCACAAGGTTTAGTTCTTGTGAACGGCGCCCGGGGCACTGGGGCCGATTCGTTCCGGTACAAGGTCACCGCTTACTGTAGCTATTGTCCACGGTGGCAATGATATGCCATGACCCAATGTACATATATATTTCTGCATTGCTTGCTCAAACTAATGATGCCTTCGTGGCAGGGAAGAACATGGTAAGTGTTATGCAGGCAGTTCAGACGGGAAGGTAAAAGTTACCTAACGGTAGCACGTTTATTCCGTAAATCGAATATATATTCAATGCTTGCATGTAAATTAAACTAAGGCAAGATAGAAATACCACAATAATATTGCTTGTTTCATATGAACAAACTTGGATTTGGTTAGTTGGGTTAGCTCGCCCTCACCAGTACTTTTTATAGTACTGACCCTCATTGCAGCAGGTTCCCCGAGCCCGAGCGACGCGGCGAGGAGCTGAAGCTTCTTCCTTCTCCAACCAGTCCAGTATCCGACGCACTCCGTCCGTGACTTTTTGAAGCTTGTACAAAGCACTTGGAGCAGGCGCAACCCTTATATGCGGCTCCGTGGCAAGGCGATAGCTTCGCCGGCAGGTGTTTATGTTGTATTATTTTGAAGTTTTAGTAAAGGATGTGATGTATGGGAACGGTTATCTCATTTTATATCCAAGTTGTAAGCCCTAGTGGCATCCTTCTCGTTTTGGGTTAAGAGTCTGTAAACAGATGTTCATTATCAATAAAAAAAAAACTTTTCTATGCCTCAATGTGTGTTATCTTATTTGCGTACTCTGTTGCATATATTCTAAAGATTATTACTATGCCTAGGCCTTGTGCACGCGTGCCCTACGCATGCACGACATCACGCCCGGGGGACGATTATCGATTGGGCAAAATTGGGGCGTGACATTCGGTGCGGATGCCTCCTTCGTACGTGCTAAGGCCATGAGTTCCCTCTGAAGCCGTGGAGCACTACGTCCGGAACTGAAGCACATATACAAGACATAATATTATGAATATTACCTGAATATCGCTTGTACAATCATTCCATAATTGTAGCCACTTGGTACACTTTTACTGTTTCAGAGAGAGAGGCTTGAGTGACTTATAATTTCGGCTATACGCCGCCTGTAACACTTGCTTATATCAATAAAGAGTTGCTTTACTTCAACTTGTGTTATTCAATGCTTCCGCTATTGTCGACTCAGTGAACCTGTTACCAAATCGCCCATGCGTTTATGATTCTGCTGCACTCGGACAATCTGTGCGACTATGTGGCTTAGAACTCTTACCGCCAGCCTATGAACCACGGCCTTGCACGGGCGCGGTTCACGCTCGTGCTGCATCACGCCCGGATGGATCAAAGCGATCCTTCCACGGGAGCATTGGCACAGTGATTCTCGCCTAGCGGAAACGGCCGATTTAGCCTGCGGGAGATCAGGGCGTGACAAAATGGTATCAGAGCCTGGCTTTTACGTCTTTGGACTTTATTTCGATTATCTCTGTTTCGAAAGCTCATTCGTAGGTTATATGTACGCTCTCTCTTAATGCCTCGATGCCACGTATAGCAATAAGTCTAAATACTTTCAAAATACGTTTTGAATGATATGATTGCTTGTATGATATTGTGCTGCGAATGGCCTTTGTGCCAACCTGAGCGAGACCCTTGAGATTATCGCAGTAGCTTGTCCGATTTCACTATCGCTAAGTTTGGTTGAAAGCATATGTTTGAGGGACGCCTTGAGCTTGTGCACGATCCAAGACTTAAGAAAATGTGAAACTCGAGTGCTAAGACTTTGCTATCGCTAAGTTGGTTGGCGTACATGTGTTCGGAGAGCTACAAATATGTGTACGATCCAGACTAGCGATATGCTGATCTCGAACGCTTGTGCAAGTGAATATACAAATGAACAAGTACAACGACTTGTATAGGTTTGCCTCAGCCCTGTATCGTTAAATTAAAATTGATTGAAACGTACTGCTTGTCCTCAGTAAGTCTCGAGGACGAACTCAATGGTACGAACTCAATGGTGATACCACGAATCCTAAATTATAGGTCAAACAAATTCTAAACTATGATACGAACTCAATGGTATGTCCAATTTTGGATTTCGGTGAGCCGATCACAAATTCGTCCTTCAACTCAAACCGTGGGGCCCGCAAATAAGCGGTTCGGTCAACTGTCGCATAATCATATAAAACTTGGATCACAGGACCAGCGTGATACCACGAATCCAATGGCGCAAGTTTCGTCAAATTCTGACGAGCGTACACAAAGTAGGGTGGTGGTTTGTAAAAGTCGCGATACGGAGACTTTTTACGGATACAGGTTGATTCCGACGTGCACACACGTCCGAATCAACTTTCGCAAAATCTCACACGTCAGGATATACCATACGCGCCTTTTGGTGTAGTTGGTACGTGACGAGGCGGTCCCATTTTTATGGGCACACTCCGTATCACAAAAATTTAGTTTTAAATTAACAAATTTTTGGTCATTTTGGAGGACAAATAATTTAATAAATAAAATAAATTAATAAAAACTAAAAGAACAGTTAAATTCTTGGTTATATTAAGAAGAAAACCTTTCAATTAGATTTTGAAAATATTAAATAGGTTGGTAGCAAATTAGGCATAAACATAGGGTTTGGGTCAAAATTCTGGACTATTTTTAGTCAGTTTTTCGGTCGTTTTTCGGTCGATTTTTCGACCAAACCAGGGCACAAAAACTTATCCCGCTTGAAGAAAATCCTAGAGGGTTAGGTTGTGAACGTACAGGGACAAACCGCTCACAAAAAGAATTAAAGATAAGAGAAATACATTACCTTGAAGATGAGACGTTGGGACTGCGCTGTTGCTGCTGATGCCTATGCGCAGGCGGCCTACGGTGCTGCGGTCGCCGACGGCGGCGAAGGCTGTGCGGTAATCGGTGGGCGGGCTGCGGTCAGTCGAAGGTCGGCCGGAGGTCGAGGTCGGGGCTTAGGGTTAGGGTTTAGGTTTAGGTTTTTATGTATATATATATATATATATATATATATATATATATATAGAGAGAGAGAGAGAGAGAGAGAGAGAGAGGGCCGCGGGGGGGGGTGGTGTTCTGCTGGGATCTGGGTAGTTAGGAATTAGGTTTTAGGTTTTTGTTTTTAGGTTATTATTATTATTATTATTATTATTATTATTATTATTACTATTATTTTTTTCTTTTCTTTTTCTTTTTCTTTTCTTTTTCCTTTCTTTTTCTTTTCTTTTTATTTCTATTATCATTATTATTATTATTATTATTATTATTATCATTATTATTATTATTATTATTACTTATTGCTATTAGTATTAGTATTAGTATTATTATTATTATTGTTATTATTATTATTATTATTATTACTATTATTATTATTACTTATTATTATATATTTATCAACATATATATTTACATATATAGATGAGATTATATAAAAATTTAAAAAAATATTTTCACACAAAATAAATTCTAGAAAATCTATCACCCTTTAGCAAAACTCCAAAAATAATAAAAACATATTTTGTGGAATAATTCTAAATGAGTATTTATATAAGTAATTTAATCAATAAAATTTATTTTCTAATTAGCTATGAAAATACTCTAAAGAAATTTAATAATTTAATAAAAATACTTAAAATAAAATTTAAAATTTTTAGGGGGTTTACATTCTACCCAACTTATAATAATTTCGTCCTTAAAATTAATACTAACTCATTTTCGTAATAAATTACTATAGCTATTAACATTTCATTGCTAGCTTGCAGTGCTTCCTAAAAGGTTATGGTCATCCATTCTAACACTTTTCTTCCTTATTGTCTATACACTATTCTTTTATCCTCTAACTCGTCTACACTATCCAACTTACAAGAATTCTACTAGTAGTCAAAGTCTTTTGAGGCTATTGTCTAGGTTGTAAGACGAATTTATTCATTGGGTCAAGAATTTTGGGATACTTGTCGGGAATCTCATAACCATGATTTTTTTCCATAATCGTCAAGTATCATAGTCTAATACTGCCACGCTACCTGGCCAGTATGGCTACAAATAATTCGAATACTCTACTATAATCGTCTAGCTGCAGCTACCTCACCAGCGATTTGTCATAGTCATCAGTTCATAACAAGTGCCTTCAACTCTTTCCTAAGCTTAGTCTAAGTCTTAGGGCAATAATTTAGGTCTTGACTAACTTTATAAAACTACTAGAAGTATGAACTATTTCAATAATCCAACTAATTCCTGTTAGACTAAAGGATGCTACTCATGGTTTAAAAATAATAAGAGAATACAGATATTGCTATAGTGCAATACATAAGGGTTATCATTATGAACTCATCCTTTTAGTTATTGATTATTACTAACCCATTTATGTTTTAACTAACAAAATAAATGGTGAGGTTGAAGTAAATCAATAATTCATGATGGTATGAAAAGATACAGCTACGATAGAAAGAATTAAGCATGGGACAAGGAATGGATATAGAAGAGAAGATGAGCCATCCAAGGGGACAAAACGGTGATAGGAATTAGAATACTACTACTGCTACTCGTGTCATCCATTAGCATCATGGGTATGCCATCTAGTTAAAATATCAATATATCCTCAAAAAATTTAACACCAAATATATCACATGTGATATGCCCTTAATTACAAAAGATAGTCATAAAGTAATGTGATTGGCCTATGGGGTATATCTAGTACTCTTCGTGTATCAAACTTATACCAAGCACGAGCATTCGTCTTTCCAAAATAAGGGAAGACAAAAAACAATAATAAAGAATTCAAGGAGGAGGTGACAGAATACAAGTATGGGGTTCAAGGCGATTAAAGAATTCAAAAAGAGAGTTGTATGGACAGTTGCGGATGAGATCCTATTTTGGTATATTTCTATTCGCATGCTCATATCACTATAGTTATGTAACCGATACGATATGCTCGAACATTTCTAAAGGACAAGTATATTTGTCTAACATGCTAAGTCAACTATATCTCAATCTACGTAAAGTAGTCATGCGAAGAGCGAACCAAGTGCATTAAGGTTGATCAGACCGTAATACACTGATTCTGATTTAGACAATATATTAGTAGGCATCCCCAATAACATATATGTCATGAACAAGCCCGATAAAAGAATAAGCTTGCAAAACTAGGCTATAAAATAGCAGCATAAGCGGAAGTAGTCCAGAAAATATAAGTACACTGGATTATGATGAAGGAAGGTATAAAATAATTCAAGTTCACAAAGAAGATAAGACTCGTCCGGTGTTGTGCCTCTACAGTTGTCATACTAACTTATTGTCTAAGTCTCTAGTCGACCAAATAGGGGTATGGGCCTCTAAGTTCTACAGTCTGGGTAAACACTATCTTCTTATGCAAGCCTATAGTTGGTCATTCAATTACACTTCATTAATTATTCAAAAGGACTATGTGATATTAGGTTATGAGGTATACTACCCAACTTACAAGAATTTAACTAATAGCGTTATTAAATAATAGAGTGTATATACCTAGTATAAGTCACCTTCCTAACTCCTATCAAGCACAAAAGAAAATATAAGATTAACGTTTGTGAAAGGATCAAGCAAGATGCAAGGCAAACAATCAAATAAGAATGCGAAATGAAATCAAGGGAGGTGATTAAATAAGTGGATGAGATCCTATACTCTAATCCTATGTGCAGGCTTGCTCGGTACAGTAACGTAACCGAGATAATATGCTCTCGACCTGCATGGGCCACCATAAAAACATGTCACGCCCCAGTCCCAAAATATGTAGGACTAGGAATACATAAGCATATCAGCCGTATGTATATGACAACTCCAATATATGGAAACCATAACACATACGTACGCTGTATTATGAATAACCATTCACAAGTGGTATAGATTTATGTCATAAGTTACAGGGCATAACTAGATCTCGTCCAAAGAATCAAATAATCAATCAACTATATAACTGAATCAAGTATAAAATGCTTGATAAGAACAAGTAGTTGGGTGGAGACAAATCCACTACCAAACTAGAATATAAGAGGAACAAAAATAAGTACATCTAATGAACAATGAGGCTCGAAGAGAAGACCTCCTCAAAAGAGAGAGAAGTAGAAATTTCTGATCCGTGCTCCTACGAATAGTCAAGATCATCTACACCTGGAAAGGGACCAGGTCCTCAGAGGGACGTAACAAGATACATAGAAGCATGCCAATTGAATACAGTAAAAATACATAATAGACAAAAAATATATAAATACGCTGTACTAGACAATCTATATGAATATACATAATGAGGACAATTTTTTGACGTATGGGCATGTGTAGGCTACTCTAAAATACATCTATCTCATAACTCACACACACGTCTATGTACACCATCAATCGTCATACTGCGAGTGTAGCGACCATCCTGACACCATCAATCGACATACCGCGAGGGTAGCGACCATCGTGACACATCCTGTCCTCCCCTCCCATGATACTATGTGTCAAGTGTGTGTCAACATATAAAATATATAATTATGACAGAATAAAAACACACATATAATGAATATATGAAAATATGATAAGCATGTAAAGTACTGTAAGCAATTTGGCATGGTATACTTGCCTGGCAAGAAAGCTGCGAAGTGTAAGCGTCCAGACGTCAAGCACAAGGGATCAGAACTATGGCATCAGAATGAACGTCTTCGGATGCTAAAATAAATATTACCAACGTTTCCAAAATAAGCGAGATAGTTAGAAAAGTCTACAATTTTGTGCAATTTGAACAAAGGGGCAAAACGATAATTTCGGATCAAAGCGGGGTCCACATATGGCCCACTTTGCACCAAAATATATGCCAGAGGTAAAGGTCTCTAAATGGGACAAATTATAGGTCATACAAATTCTAAACGATGATACAAACTCAATGGTTTGTCCAATTTTGGATTTCGGTGAGCCGATCACAAATTTGTCCTTTAAGTCAAACCGTGGGGCCCGCAAATAAGCGGCTCGGTCAACTATCGCAGAATCACGTAAACTTGGGTCACAGGACCAGCGTGATACCACGAATCCAATGGTGTAAGTTTCGTCGCATTCTGATGAGCATACACAAAGTAGGGTGGTGGTTTGCAAAAGTCGCAATACAGGAACTTTTTACGGATATGGGTTGATTCCGATGCGCACACACGTCCGAATCAACTTCCGCAAAAGTTCACACGTCAGGATATACCATACGCGCCTTTCGGTGCAATTGGTATACGACGAGACAGTCCCGTTTGGCGGGCGCACTCCGTATCACAAAATTTTAGTTTTAAAATAACAAGTTTTTGGTCATTTTGGAGGACAAATAATCTAACAAATAAAACAAATTAATAAAAAATAAAAGAACGGTTAAATTTTCGGTTATATTGAGAAGAAAATCTTTCAATTAGGTTTTGAAAATATTAAACAAGTTGGTGGCAAATTTGGCATGAACATGGGGGTTTGGGTCAAAATTCTGGACTATTTTTAGTTAGTTTTTCGGTCGATTTTTCGACCAAACCAGGGCCCAGAAACTCGTCCTGCTTAAAGAAAATCCTAGAGGGTTAGGTTGTGAACGTACAAGCATAAACCGCTTGCAAAAAAAATCAAAGATGAGGGAAATACATCACCTTGAAGATGGGACGTTGGGACTGCGCTATTGATGCCCGCGCGTGGGCGGCCCGCGGCGGCTGTGGCGACGGTCGTCTGCGGCGGCGACGGCTGTGCAGTGGTCCGTCGACGGGGTAGCTGTCGGTCGGAGGTCGACCGGAGGTCGAGGTCGGGGATTAGGGTTAGGGTTTAAGCTTAGTTTTTATGTATATGTGTTTGTGTGTGTATATATATATATATATATATATATATATATATAGAGAGAGAGAGAGAGAGAGCCGCGGGGGGGTTCTGCTGGGTCCTGGGTAGGATATAACACCCCATTCCGCTCAAGAGGACTGCCGATCCAAACGGCAAAAGTGTAATATCCCGACCCGCTTTGCTCAGGCGAGAATACTCGTTTGAGGCAAAGGATATCCGGACTTGTCCCTACAGGAATCCGGCTTAGGCTTTCAGAGGATCGCTTGGCGTATCGCTCTACCGAGGCGAATCATCGCTAAGGTGGGTGGCTACGGTGAACTTGTCTTTGCTTAGCCAGCACACATAAAATCTGGAATGATATATGCTAGTCGCTAGGTGAATCACCCCCTGCATGCTATTAAGAATACAACGCACCTAGCTAAGGGAATAATTCCAACTTGTATTTCTTATGCTAGAACATGGAAATAAAACATTGCTTATATATGTTCAGACCTTCGCATGCTACCCTAGAATGTGTCGCTCGGGAAGTCCCTTACGATCTCACTCCTCGGCTTACCTTCGGGCCCGAGCTAACGTAAATGTTTGTGTTATACAAATGCATGCTTGTCTGCTTGTATGTTGCCTTGTTCTTATACAAACCCCGGGAGACTACTAAGTAGTCGTTCCGTGCATGATGAACCTGCAAGTATCCGGGACCGTTGGGTCGCTAAGGCAATTCCCGAACCAGGAAATTTGCACCATGCATGAATGAATCCCAGAATCACAGCTCGTGGAGCAAACTACTAAGTCAACTGGCCTGCCTCAACAAGTTCCATATATATATATATCCTGACTCGAACTTGTTCCATATATATATATATATATATATATATATATATATATATATATATATATATATATATCCTGCCTCAAACTTGTCCCTGCACCTGACTTGAGACCTGATGATAGACCTGCATATCGCGGACAACTTGTTATCAAGTGAGATTTTCGGATCTCTGTTCCTGCGGATGGTCTCCAGGGCACCGGGCCTATCCGATCCGGACAGGAACCCTGTTAGTCTGCCTGCTTCGGGCAGAATGGCGTGTAGCGCCTGTGAACTTATCCTTCACGCCATTCTTGCTCCCAGACTAAGTACAAGTCTAAGTTACATTTTATTTTCTTTTATGTACTACACCTGTCCTTTATGGCTATGCCAGTGACTCCTGTTCATATAGATAAGTCATCCTCGCTTAGCGACTATCCGCATGAGAGTCATTGCATCGCATCAATTGAATACCTGAACGATCTGGATATAACGACTCTCGTGTTGCATATGCTATAACTTGGTTTTCATTATGAATGCCCCTGAATGTTTATACTTGCCCATGCTTGAATTAACAATGTTTGCCTTGGACAGGGAAGGACAAATGGTAAGTTGGTAAGTCTCACCGTATTTTCTCTCATGTCGTATGGCGCACTGCCACACGAGTTAGGCTATTTAATATTTGCTTGAAACTGCTCCTAAGGCAACTAGAAAGACAACTTAATAGTTGGTGCATGGAACCTTTATTACGTGTTTGGATTTGTCGAACGGGCGAGTAGCTTCCCCACCAGTGCATTTAATGTACTGATAATCCACCAGTTCATTTGCAGGGTACGGAAGAACCTCGTTCGGTGCGGATGCCTCCTTCGTGCGTGCTAAGGCCAGGAGTTCCCTCTGAAGCCTTGGAGCGCTGCGTTCGGAACTGAAGCACATATACAAGATATAATATTGTGAACATTGCCTGAACATCGCCTGTACAATCATTCCATAATTGTAGTCACTTGGCACGCTTTTACTGTTTCAGAGAGAGAGGCTTGAGCGACTTATAATCTCGACTATACGCCGCCTGTAACACTTGCTTATATCAATAAAGAGTTACTTTACTTCAACTTGTGTTATTCAATGCTTTCGCTATTGTCGACTCAGTGAACCTGTTACCAAATTGCCTATGCATTTATGATTCCGCTGTACTCGGACAATCTGTGCGACTCTGTGGCTTAGAACTCTTACCGCCAGCCTATGAACCATGGCCTTGCACGGGCGCTGTTCACGCTCGTGCGGCATCACGTCCGGATGGGTCAAAACGATCGTTCCGCGGGAGCGCTGGCACGGTAATTCTCGCCTAGCGGGAACGGCCAATTTAGCCTGTGAAAGATTGGAGCGTGACATTTGAGAGCGGTTATGACAGTGTACGCACACTTTGGACAGTCTGCACTATATTTCCCTTGTGTGCGCACTTTTAATGGGGTGAAATCCTACCACCTGGTGAGTGGATGCACAACTTAATGCCTGCTTGACATGTGACTTCCTATACGAGTAAAGTGTGGGTCATGGGATAATTATTTATGCACGTTTCACAGAAAATATGGCATGTAAGACAAGTAATCATAACTTCTCTCTGTCGGTTATAATTATAGGCGCACTATAGTAGTCTGGCAACTGGCGCACTTTTGATAAAGTTGGCCTTGATGGCGCATTTTTGATGAAGTTGGTCTTGATGGCACACTTTTCTTAAGTTGGTCTTGATGGTGCACTTTTGATGGAGTTGACCACATTTGGCGCACTTTTGATGAAGTTGTCCTTGATGGCGCAATTTTGATGGAGTTGACCATATTTGGAGTAATTTTGATAAAGTTAATTACACTTGGGGCAACTTGAAAGTGATTGATTCATACCGGCCGCTAAACGACAATGTGGGTCTGCGTGCTGCAGCTCAGCTAAAATGATAACTTCTGACTTTCTCGACTACTGTTCCAGCCTGTCAGATTCATCGCATTAAATGTTTAGGGAAAACAAACATAAAAATTATGCGCCTGTTTTCGTAGATGAAAGTCCTTTAAAGTGTTTTCCTTTTCTGTTCTTTGAAAGAGGGCACCATCCTCTGAAACAAGTAGAAAGTGTGCCATCCTTTAAAATAGAGAGAAAGTGCGTCATTCTTCCTCTGTTAAGTTTATTCGTAGAGAATTATTCCATCTTTAGGAGGCGTATTTTTTATGCTTTTAAAAATGTGAATCACATAACCCAAAGGAGGGGGCCGACCACTTAAGGAAGGAGTATTAATAGTCTCTTAGCTCCATATTAGTTCATTTTCTTCTAATTAATTCATCCCCAAATTTTTGCAAATTTGAGAGCAAACCCTAATCCATCCACTCTCAAATCTTATCCCATTTTATTGTAAAGGAGGCTATGGAGCTTAACATTGCTAGAGAAATCTTTGGAGGGAAGCATTGGCTAGGGATTGTGTCCAACCTTTATTTGTGTCCATTTGGTGGTAATACATTGGGAATCCATCTTCCAATAGGTAAAATCCCTATTTTCCCTCAATTTTTTGGTTAATTTGTAGTATTAGACCAATAGGAACCCTTCCATGGCTAAGGACTATCCATAGGAAGAAGAAGAAGTAGGTTCTTATGAGTCCTATTGTGATAGTTACATGGACTTTTATGACCAAATTAGAGAAAATCCAAATTTGGACCATTGGGTATTCGAAGGAATGATTCCTTGATAATTTTGGAGTTTGATTCATGATTTATTAGAGTGTACATGTCCATAAGTGGATACGAGGAGTGTGTATCATGATACGTCGTGATACAGTATTGTAGGAGGGTATTTGTTTGTATTTTAGGCTCCAGTATGCCAAATTTTATTTATTATATTTCAATAGCTATAATACATGTTATATATATTAGTTATAGTATATTAGATGTGTGCATTGGGTTTTAGAAGTGTATCATAGTATTTTGAGTTCGTATCATGAGTATCATGGGTATTCTAGTGTGTGTGCACCAAGTGCTCGATGAATTGCAAGTAGTGTATTGTATTGTGCTAGTGTGTATAGTTGTGAGGCTTGGGAGTATTTGGTTATGAAGAGACTTGTGTATCAAGGGTTGATAGTAGAGCCTATAGCTTGATATCAATCAATTTGATATTGTATCATCATTGGTAGTGTGATTGTTAGTGTGTGTTTTGGAGAAGTCTGCACTGGGTATTAAGGACTGAGAGCAATAAGTATCATCAGTGGAGGGAGTGTTTATGCAATGCACCATTGCCTATGGAAGGAGTATGCACAAGTATGTAGTACTATAGGGCTGTTGCCTGTGCACTTAGTGATGTGCAAGCCCTATAGAAAAATGAGCTTGAAGGGTGTTTGTGGCATGCTTTGTTCACAGCAAATAGGGGATATATGTTCTCGGGTTGCAACACCAACACAACTAGGAAGGGGTCTTGGTTCAGTAAGCAGTGGCAGCTGCACATTTGCAGCAGTGGGCTCAGGTAAAAGCAGTGAGTATGAGGGACTTGTGTACTGTTGACAATAGCAGTGGCATAGCAGTTGAAAGGAGTTTTTGTGTCTGTGCATTAGGATGTACCTAGTAGAGGGTGTTCAAGAGTGTGGGGTATTGTAGCCAGGTTAGAGGAAGTGTTCACTCAGTTTATAGTGTGGCAGTAATTGTTTGCAAGTTAGTGTATACCTGAATTTGCATCAGGGATGTAGGCGAGGGTGTAGGTTGTGCACCTGCAGTGCCAAGGTGGTTGATGAGTAGTGTGTTGATGTGGAGTCAGGTGTGAGAGTATTGAGTACCAGGTTTAGGTTCAGTCTACATTGGTGTTAAGGAATGGGGATGAAGTTGTAGTAGCAATTCATGGGTGAATGTACTCAGGTGCAGGTATAAGGTGTTTCAGTCCTGTGTAATGTTGTTTGTACACTAGTGAGTAAAGGGAATAAGGGTATCCGAGTGTGAAGTACAAGTGTCAAACATGAGATAGATCAAGTGTTGTATCTTGGTATAGGTATGATGTACCAGTAAAGTGAATGTATATATCTTAGTATAGTGTCTTGGTGTAGGTACTAAGATATTAGCTAGATAGGAAGGTATTAGTTATATAAAAGATAATCAGAATTATACTGTCACGCCCCAGTCCCAAAAATATACGGAACTAGGCCACGTGGCATTGGCCAGCTGACACGTCACTAAGGGAATACCCAATTTAATGGACCCAAAGTGATGTGCTACGCTGTCCTAAACTACTACAAGTCTAAATACAGGTAAATCTATCTCATCCACAAGAATAACAGGGAAAGTGCTGAATATAATTAGATGCTAAATCTGAAATGTCATATACAACCCAGATAAAGTCAGGTGGGAACAATTCCACTACAAAAGTAAGCAGGAGTAAAATAAGATAAACTAGCGTAATATCCTCAAAATATGTAGCTTCAACTCCAGGTGCACTCAGGTAGACTCTGACGGCATCTCCTCTAACTCCGTCTCCGAGGCATGTCCAGACTCCTGTCCAGGTCCAGGTACTGTGGGGTGGAATGTCTCAGCTAAACCTGGCAGAAAACCAGGTCCTCAGAGGGACGTAACAAGATACAGAAAAATGACATGCCATGTAATATAAATACTGAATAAATAAATTACTGAATAAAATAAATACAGGATGCTAACCATCTAAGTGAAATGCAATTTGAGACAACCTTGTACGTATGGGAAATGTGTGGCTAGACATATGCTGACGTAATTCACCAATCTGTAGTGACTGGCTAGTATATGCCACATATGCCTCCGTTCAAGGGCACTATACAATTTTCCATCTACGATGAGAATGGTCACATGAATATATATATTATCCGTATCACTCCGTCGAGTGCGGCACATGGTAAAGAGGTGGGTGTCTTATACGTATTTTAGTCGTTCTCCCCTCCCAATGTAACTAAAGGTCAAGTCGTATATTTCCTGAATTATTCTAATCCGTGATGCGGTCACACGTACTGGTAGCTAGTCAACTACGCAGCTCGCATCCCAGTATGCATTGCAACCATGTTGCGTGTTCCCGTGATAGGGTCTAGGAGAATATCAGGATATCCTCACAGTTGTTGGTAAGTCTGTAACTACTACGTTGATTACCCTAAGTCAACGTATCTGTTGACTGTACCCAAGGCAATCTCAGATACATACTGTTATATGTAATTTCAGGAGCAGTTTCATATGACAATAATTGAATTTAAATAAGAACATTTAACAGTTAATATTTAAGCAGTAAAAACTTGGCAAGGTATACTTGCCTACTCCCTGATAGTGTCGATAACCTGATCTCGCAGTCAGGTTTAAGGTTGCTGGTGACAGGGGTTACTGGTTGTGCTGGAGATATTCTCTGTTAAAAATATACAGGTTCGTGAATTATCAGGGTATAATATAAAAGTATATATACCTATGTATATATAGGATACACACCACATATATATATATATATATAGCATATATATATATATATATATACTTATAGATATAGTATGTAGTAGTAGTATATATATAGCATATATATACAGAAAAGAGAATGCAGGAATGTAAATTTATATAATAGCAGGGTATATCCACTGTTTATATATAGTAATATAATATTTAATATATAAAAATATAGTAGTCAGGGTATATCCACTGAGATATATATATAATAAATAATAATCAGGGTATATCCACTGATGTATATATATATAAAATGAATTGACAGTGCAGAAATATAAATACATATATAAATGCTGTACTATCCAGCAAATATTATATTTAATAATATCAGGGTCTATATGTGACCACTGTTATATGTAACAATATATATAATGAATTTAAAGACAGTACAAAAATTGGAAGCATACATATATAATATAAATATAAGCTGTAATTTTTATTAATAATAATCATAGTATAAATATAACATATAAATAATATGTTTATATTATTACATATAGTATACATATTTTATATAACTATATATATATATAAATATATGTAGACATATATTTATATATACTATATATAGATATATATATATAGGAAACAGAAATAAATGCATATAATATACTATATACATATGAATATACATATATATAATACTATAATATAATATATATTTACATAATATGTAAATATATATATAGTAGATATTTATACTTAATATACATATATATAAGTATATATGAATAATTATAGAAATATATCTATGTATATATACATAAATATATACATACATATATAATAAAATTATAATAATAATATACAATATACTGTATAAATATACTGTATTTATACAGTATATAATAATTTATAATATATATATAATATATTTGTATAAACATATATATATACATATACATAGAAATACATATTAATATACCTATATATATACATATATATATACATATATATACATATAGGGATATATATGTAAATACATATATTTTAGGGTTTAGTAATTTACCTACTGACAAGTGGGGTCCACTGGTCGTCGACGGCAGGAGGACGGCGGCGGAGATGGCCGGAGGCGGCCGGAGAGTCGCCTGCAGCAGCAGCTGCAGTCGGCAACAGCAGCAGCAACAGCAACTTGCGGCAGCTGCAGCGCCGCGTGCGGTGGCGGGGGCGGCGGTGCAGGCGATCAGGGCGGAGGAGGGGGTCGAGACGAAGGCCCTGGTGGTGGTGGCGGAGGTTAGGGATGGCCGGAGTGGCGGTGGGGGATGGTCGGGGTGGCTTCGGGGAAGGTGGCAGAGTGAGGCGGTGGTGGTTGCGGGGGAGCTGCCGGCGGCGGAGGGTGTCGTAGGGCGGTGGGAATAGGTCAGGACGGTGGAGGAGGTCGAGGCGGAGCGAGTGGGGGTGGTGGCGATGGTCGGCGACGGCTAGGGTGGCGGTGGTGGGCGGTCGGAGGTCGGGGAGCTGCTGTGGCAGTGTGGGAGTGGTGGTGGTTGCGAAGGCTCTCCACGGCGGAGCAGGGCGGCTCAGGCGGCGAGGCTTGGCAGGAGGGAAGAGGGGGTCTAGGCGAAGGTCGTGCCGGAGTTGGGTCGGAGGCGGTGGCCGGTGGTGGCTGTGAGGGAGTGGGGATGAGAGAGGGGGGTGTGTGTTAGGGTTTATATAGGAATAGGTCAATGGCAATTTGGTAAATAAGTAGAACTTTGGGGGTATTTTGCTAAATTTGGATTTTTGGGATATTTTCAGCAGATTTTTCTGTGGGTCCCATGTCACCTATTGTCTAGCCAATAGGGTAATGCCATCTAACATGCATTTTGCATAAAAACCCTAACTTTTTATAATTTGCATAAAAGTCCAGAAATTAGAAAATTGCACAATTATGCAATTTGTTTGAAAAATCACCTGGTTCTAAAAATTACCAAAATTCACAGAATTGAGGAGAAATGCTGGGGAGAATGTTTTGAACCGTGTGGGGTGAGTCTGGGCAGATGCAGGGTCAGATTTCTTAGGTGATACGGGTCACCGTATTTATTATTTAATAAATACTGCGCACGGTTTTCACTAATTATTTAAGGGCAGTTAGGGTCATAATTTTTCTACGGTGTCAATACGATAATTGTAATAAAATTAGTGTAAAATATTATCGTATTTTTGGTTGGGCAAAACAGGTGCCTACTGGTCCTCAAATCTCTAGGGTACAGAGGTGGGTAAAGAGCAAAAAATTAAATAGGGATTAAATACGTACGTTTGTAACGATATTTGTGCGACTAAAACGAAGCACAAAACGAGATTTCTGGGAGTTGCTAAAAATACAGAAAATGTAGTCTAGCAAGTCTAGGGCAGGGATGTGAAATTAGTTTAGGGTTAACAGCTAGTGTGGTGCCCTAATTTATTGTGTAATAAACAGGTGCACAATCAATAGAATATATAATAAATAAATTTAAAAAGTTGCACTAATTCTAATTAACTAAAAATAATATTAAAATACTAAAATCTGGTCGAGGGAGTTTACATATACTAAGAGTATAATTAAGGTACTGAGGTGATTTACATAGCTATAGTATATGATAGATGTCTAGAGTATGTATATAGTGTATCTTAGTATCCTTAACAACTAGTATAGATAAATACCTTCAAGGTATGGACCTAAAAACCTAGGTATAACCTAGTATTACCTAGTATCAACTAGTTTAGCTTTGTAACCAACCTAGAAACTAGATATGAACCTAGAATCAAGGTATCGACCTAGTTTGACTAATATTACCTAGTATTGACTAAGAAAACCATATTTAACTTATTTAAGCATGTTTAACACTTTATTAGACCAAATAACATGTAATCTCATATATAGGTCAATGTGACACCAATTCGGACACCGAATTGCATCCTTTGCTCTGGGCTACAGACGAGTACATTCTTTGATAGTTTTATTATTTGATAGTCTCTACGTTACATGTATTTAGTATTGATATATTTAATTCTTGACATGATGATACACGAATGGTATTCTTGGATCCCCGTCATGAGATGTTCTTCTCCGTGATCACTTGATTATTACTTCGTGATTATACATAGACCATGATTAGTGTGCATGATATTACAGACCGTGCATAGTGATTTTTGTGTCAGAATATGTCATGACTTGGATCTGTGTACTAGTCAGGGGTAGAGAAAGTATTAGTGGGATATGTGATCATACCTTATAGACCGTGTAGTAGTGTAGACATTAACAACTAGCTGATCATGCACTTCATGTATGGTTAAGCTAGTTCCCTTTATTTATAGACCATGCTAGGCCCAAACCGATCACATATCGTACTAATATTTTAAAACACATGTTGATATAGTTCTCTTTACTTCCAGTTCATATATTGATGATTCCTACCAATGCTTTTAGTTATTTCTAATTATCTGTTGTGATATTCTTTTATCGTGATGATTATTATTTCAGTGACTCTCTATCATTTATTTTTATTGCTTTTACTGTTTCCTAGCTTCTGTCATTTATATTAGAACTGCTATTGGGTTGTACTTCGCTCCAATCCTGACTGGATATATTTTCCAGATGATTATTTAGAGTATTGGTATCCTACATATTACTGCCACATGATGGATGGCTAGAAGATGTTATACCCGTAGTACAGGAGGATCCAATACCACCTGTTGAGGAGGCTCAACTAGTTATAGCAGACACATAGATATTATTCTTATTTTACTGGATCTATCTCCAGCTGTTAGACTTTGAGTTGTTATTCATATTCTATACTCATTGTGATTATTGCTAGACTCATAGACTTGGGCATTGCTATGACTGTTAGTTTGTGACTATGTGATTTTCATTCCTTATATGATATCATACCATTATCTTCCTCTAGTTCATTGTGATTGAGTATTAATTTTTATTGTATATTATTATCTTGTCCTCCATATGGAGTTGAGATATCATTGACATGTACATATTATATTGTGTGAGATGTATAGTTAGTATTGTTGACCTAGACAGTATTCTACCGCCGATGCTATAGAATAGGCTGGACGTACCCACGCACTCGTATCCTAATATCCGGGTGTGGGTCGTGATACTATATCACTGAATCTTGACCTGTTATCTACATGCTTCCTTGATCAATCATGTCCTTCCAATTTTATCCTTATGTCCTTTATCTTTCAGGGACACTGTTCCTGGTCCTTCTAATCATCCAACTCGAGATCCGCAGGTAGCAGAAAAACCACCAGCCGGTCAACAACTTCAGGAGGTTTAGCCTCAATATTCTGGGGCAGAATCTCGAATGGCACAAAATTTGGAACCACATGTTCAGTTAGAGCATATAGTTGTACCAGTAGTAGCAATATCATCTGTACCACATAATACAGAAGAAGGTACCCAGGCACTGATAGGGATCATCAGATAATTGTTAGCATCGCAGAAGAAAAAGGGTGATGCTCTCACTCAGTTAGTACATGAGGCTTTGGAAAGAGGTGGACATCGTGTCAATAATTCGGCAAACAATTTTAAACATCTTCAGCCACCATATTTTGATGGCACCGAAGATGCAATTGTGTCTGATGCATGGCTTCAGGACACTGAATCTATACTTGAAGAAACAGGAGTTTCGGATAGGGAATGAGTGTTAGTAGTGTGACTTCAGTTGATAAATTTTGCCCGAGACTGGTGGGCAGCTCAAGCAGTTTCCTTGGCAACACCTGTCTCATGGGTAGTATTTAGCGAGAGGTTCCAGACAAGGTACTTTGGCGCAGTATTGCGTTATGATCTGCATTAAAAATTCAACAACCTAAAGCAAATGGGCAGAACTATTGATGGTTATGCGACAGAATTTTGAAGACATAGTCGGTATGCTCCCACCTTAGTGGCAACCGAATTGGAAAGAGCAAGGAGGCTCCAGCTGGGACTTCAACTAGAAATCATCTTGGCAGTAGAATAATATGAGTTCCAGACGTTTGACGCCATGATGCGAACGACAATGAGGCACGAATACACCTCCCAGAGTATAGTGGATAGGGTTAGGGGTCGAAAGCAGTCTCATATTTCAGGAGGTTCTTATACCCAATCTTCAGCACCAGCTCCGACAGTGCAATCTTTGAAGATTGGATCCCCGACTAGGGCAGCTTTTGCAGCATCATTGCCGCGAATAGCTCTGACGCATCCTCAGCAGCAGAGATCATCTTCTTCAGTATGGTATTCTCATTGTGGGAAACTATGGCATATTTTATCAGAATATCGTAGAGCCCAAGGGTTGTGCTTGGTCTGTGGAGCCTCAGACCATAGAGTGGGATCTTGGCCAAAAAGAGCCAGTTTGTCATCATCTTTCTTGGCAGGTTCGTAGTATAGGTCACCAGTGCCGGTTCAGCAATATCAGGGTCAGAGAGCTTTGCTGACCCAATCTCAAACCTTCCAGCAGATGTAAACCCCCTCACCCAAAATAGATATTTTGTGTGTATTTTATATTATTATATTTATTATAGATTATTTTAAATATTAAATTTTTTAGAGTATTCTCTTAGTTAATTAGAAAATAAATTTCTTGATAAATTTACTTATATAAATATTTATTTAGAATTATTTTTAGACTATTTTAGATTTTGGAGATTTTTTTAGAATTTTTGGGTAATTAAAACATAGGAAACGTAAATTTTTAGGACTTTTCTGATTTACTATGAGACCATACTTGTATATTGTTCCTACCAAATATTTATTTTAGGTTAAAATATTTAATTACATTTTTTTGTAATTTATTTAGAATTTAAGAAATTTATTTTTATTTTTGAAATTATTTAGGATTTATTTGGATATATATAGTCTTAATATTAGATATATGCTAATTTAGTGTTAATAGATATTAATAAGATTATATATAAATTATTTGTATTATCTTTAATTCTATTTAAGATTATAAATTATTGAGATAAAATTAAACTCTATTTTAAATTAATTTAAATTCTAAGCCTACTAGGAAAGCAACTTCATGCGTATCATATTCTTATTTAAACTGATCTTAATCATATCCAAATTAGCCAATCATAGTCGTATTTAATTAAGTAGTCTCAACCATTATAAATACCTAATTACATTATGGAATAAACTCATCCTTCATACTTTTCTTCCCCAAATTCTCCTCTCTTTTTTCCAAAAAGAGTCAAAATTCATCATAAATTCGGCCTCATTTTCTAGTAGTTATGACGACTTAAAAAGATGATATCTCCTAGCTCCGGACTCCAAATGTGCTCCAGATTTTTTTTGTTAGAACCATATCAAGGTTAGTTTTTCGAATATATAAATTATTTTAATAATTTATGAACCTATTTTTCTAGAAAATTCTAAAAGTGCCAGCTGTCCAAAATCAGACGTGTTTTCGTGTTTTTAAGATTTCGGGAGATCTCGATCTCAGAATTATGAGCCGTTTGAAGTTTCGAAAATATAATATGATGAAATTACATAAAATTATTTTTCCAGAATTTAACATACAAGTTTAATCTAATATAAAATTCGTGCAACGTAGACGTAAATAGAAAACTACCAAAAACTGTCATTTGTGCGTCCTTATGGACATAACTCTTTACTGACTTGTGATTTTATGAAACCGTTGATTCCGATGTTCATGTTGAATTGAAATATATAGAATTCTACATACAAATATAGGATTTGAGTCGGTTGACTTTTTGGTCAACGGATTATCTCGATTTGCGTGTAACGGATCACAAATTCGTAAATTTGACTTTCTTTGGACCGAAATTAGGGTTTAGCAATAAAATTAGATTATAATAAGATTAAAATACTATTTTAGGTTATTTTATTCAGAGTTAAAATAGATTAAAATAAAAAAACTATTTACCCACTTTTGGAACCTAACTTGTTTAATTTATGTGACGGGTAGATCGGACGACGCCTTGAGTTGGGACTTCATTCTTTTTTTCAGACCAGGCAAGATACCTTGCCAAATTGCTTACTGTAGTATTACATGCTTATTATATTTTATTATTCATTGCATGTGTATTTTCTTTCAGTCATATATACTATATATATGTTGACACACACTTGACACATAGTATCATGGGAGGGAAGAAAAATCAATATGCGTATGGGCTATAACCACTCTGGTAAATCGAAGTAACTAGCACGCACTACGGTAGTTATGTCGTGCTGGTCGCTACCCTCGAGGTATGTCAATTTTTGGTGTCGCGCTGGTCGCTACCCTTGAGGTATATCGATTTCTGATGTTCCTGACGTGTGTGTGAGTTGTGAGATTAGATATAGTAGATTGGTTATTTATTTTTATTTGATTCTGTGGATAAGATTTAGTTATGCCCTTTTACTTATGATAATATGTATACCACATGTGAGTTAACATTCATATTACAGCGTACGTGTGTATTATGGTATCAATATATTGGAGTTGCTATATACATACGGCTGACATGCTTACGTATTCCTAGTCCTATGTATTTTGGGACTGGAGCGTGACATATTTTTGTGGTTGCCCATGCAGGTCGAGAGCATATTGTCTCGGTTACGTTACTTTACCGAACAAGCCTGCGCATATGATTAGATTATAGGATCTCATCCACTTATTTAATCACCGCCCTTGATTTCATTTCGTATTCTTATTTGATTGTTAGCATTGCTTCTTGCTTGATTCTTTCACAATGTCAATATTATCTTTTCTTTCGTGCTTGATAGGGGTTAGGAAGGTGACTTGTACTAGGTATATACACTCTATTGTTCAATAACACTATTAGTTAAATTCTTGTAAGTTGGGTAGTACGCCTCACAACCTAGTATCATATAGTCATTTTAACCCATTAATAAATTATAATTGAATGACACCAACTATAGACTTGCATAAGAAGATAATGTTTATCCAGATTGTAGAACTTAGAGGCCATACCCCCATTTGGTCGACCAGAGACTTAGATAAGAAGTTAGTATAGCAACTGTAGATGCACAACACCGATCTTCTTGGTGAACTTGAATTATTTTTGTTATTATTTAAAATCTAGAGGAGATTATGATAGTTGGAGATCGTGATATAAAAATTAATGTGGGTTATTTAAATCTTGAAGATGTTATATGGATTCAATTTAAATTTGGTTGTTGATAATTTTAAAAAGTGAGAAGAGATTACAATAGGTTGACTTTTGATTTGAACAGTAATTATCTTAATTTTGAAGTAATTGTGATGGATTTGAATAGATTTCGTTATTTAAATTTTTGAAAGATTGCGATTGACTTGCCTTATATACAAATATAAAGGATTTAGCAAGTCATACCTTATTTTTTTAATTTCGAGGATAAAAATTTTGTAAGTTGGGTAGATTGTAAACCCCCTCACCCAAAATAGATATTTTGTGTGTATTTTATATTATTATATTTATTATAGATTATTTTAAATATTAAATTTCTTTAGAGTATTAAAATATTTATCTTGGTGAACTTGAATTCTCTTAGTTAATTAGAAAATAAATTTCTTGATATATTTACTTATATAAATATTTATTTAGAATCATTTTTAGACTATTTTAGATTTTGGAGATTTTTCTAGAATTTTTGGGTAATTAAAACATAGGAAACATAAATTTCTAGTACTTCCCTGATTTACTATGAGACCATACTTGCATATTGTTCCTACCAAATATTTATTAATAGGTTAAAATATTTAATTATATTTTTCTATAATTTATTTAGAATTTAAGAAATTTATTTGGATTTTTGAAATTATTTAGGATTTATTTGGATATATATAGTCTTAATATTAGATAGATGCTAATTTAGTGTTAATAGATATTAATAAGATTACATATAAATTATTTGTATTATCTTTAATTCTATTTAAGATTATAAATTATTGAGATAACTCAAACTCTATTTTAAATTAATTCAAATACTGAGCCTACTAGGAAAGCAACTTCATGCATATCATATTCTTATTTAAACTGATCCTAATCATATCCAAATTAGCCAATACTAGTCGTATTCAATTAAGTAGTCTCAACCATTATAAATACCTAATTAGACCTATGGAATAAACTCATCCTTCATACTTTTCTTCCCCAAATTCCCCTTTTTCGTCCAAAAAGAGTCAAAATTTGTCATAAATTCAGCCTCATTTTCTAGTAGTTATGACGACTTAAAAACATGATATCTCCTAGCTCCGGACTCCAAACGCACTCGATGTTTTTTTGTTAGAATCATATCAAGGTTAGTTTTTTTAATATATAAATTATTTTAATAATTTATGAACCTATTTTTCCAGAAAATTCTAAAAGTGCCAGTTGTCCAAAATTAGACGTGTTTTCGTGTTTTCGTATTTTCGAGATTTCGGGAGATCTCGAACTCGGAATTATGAGCCGTTTGAAGTTTCAAAAATATGACATGATGAAATTCCATAAAATTATTTTTCCAGAATTTAAAATTATCACTACTAAATCCTAAAAATAGGGATATTTTTATTATTTTATATATTATAGGTATTGTGTGTATTTATTTTAAATAAATACATGATATGTGTATATATATTATATATAGTGTTCATTAATGCATGAGTTAGTAGATTAGACCTAGATGCCCACTAGATGGAGCCCTGACCGAAATATAGGGTTATGGATTTAATTTATAATCTTTGGGATTAATTATTTAGGGTTATAATTAATTATTGTGATTTTATTTTATTGTTGCGCCTTACCGTTGCTTCGATATTTGGAGCGCTACACTAGTTGTTGACTTCCAACAAATTCCATAACCTTGTCCTAGACGTGCTAGCCTTCCATTCGGACCCTTGTATAACTTATACATATGCTCTCTTGTGCTTCATTTTAGTCGCACAATTTTTGTCACGGACGTTTATATTTAATTCTAAATAAATCTAACTTTGCATCATTGTGCGTTCCAATCGATATTGGAGACACAATCTTGACCCATTTTGTGCAACCTAAATTATGATAATATTCTATTCTGAGTCTTCTATGTTTATGACACTTGTGTCCCACCTAATTTTAATCCCTTGTACTTTCAATTAATTTTAGAACACCACTTACATTAATTTTAATTAAATTGATGTAAGGACCCAACTTGACCCAAAACTAGACCAAACACCAAACTAAACCCCCATTTATAACCTCAAGTCTTATACTAAACACCAAACATCCCTTTCATCCAATACATCACACCAAATATGGTATTTTCTCTCATTTAATCCAAAACCCCACTTTTTGTGCAATTTTCCAATTGTTGGGGACTTAATTACAAAAATACAATGATGTGTCACCATCCTATTGGTCAAGCACCAATGAAGAAAACAACCTCTCCCCTTTGACCGTTTAACCCTCTCCCTCTCTCCTCTTTTGTTTATGTATTTTCCTCCATGTCTAATCTAGGCCATCCATTTAAAATGGAGCCATCTACACCACACACCCTTATATATATATGCATATATAAATATTCCTCATCCTCAACCCTTTTCCCAAAGTAACCCCATCCCAAAGCATGGTCGGCCCTAATCCCTAGGAGGTCAACATCAACCTCTTCTCCCCATGCAAAATATCTCCATTATTATTTTCAACATCACCACCATCACTTCAAAACTCACAAAACCCTAAACTACTTCCAACCCACCTTTCCTTCTTCAACCTCCCTCAGCCCAGCCGCAGTTCCCACCTTCGGTCACCTTCACCTCCTCGTCACGACCAGAGCCAACCCCGACCGCCTGCCGACTTCCTTCCCGCCGAGCACTGAACCACCCATCTCGACTTCTCCACAATCTCTACCACCCTGAGCACAGCCTGCACCCACTTGACCTGACCTGCCCTCCTTGTCACGACCAAAGCCGCCGTCGAGTCCTCTCGACCATAGCCGCCCCATCACCGCTACGATGACTCCCTTAACCATCGCCGGACCTCTACCGTGACATCACGACTTCCCCCGCAATCCTCGCCTGAACGTCACCTCTCCTCCCGTCTCCTCCTTAACACCCGTCACCATTGACTCGACACCCCGTCGACCGTCGACTCGAGCAGGCCGCCTGCCAACTTCCTCCCCCGCCGACTGGACAGCGGCTAACACCACCACCATTAATGCTGAACACCCCGCCATCCATCCTTTTATCGAACTTGAGAAGACCTCCTTCGACCGGAGTTGACCATCCCGACTCACCCGAGACCCGCTGAACGTACTTCTCGACCACCTCGCCTCTCATTCATCTCACCAGAATCATCAACACCTTTACCTTAACCATCATCAACATCATCAACTTAACCATCATCATCACTAACATCGTCGTCATCATCGTCAACCCCGTGCGTGGCCGCGCAGGTTCGTTCATGCCCTCCTTTATGATATTTTTTGTAAGTATGTGTATAGTATTCATTGGTATATGTTTAGTATGTATACATTTAGTATATGTATTCAAATAGGTATATGTATATATTTAGTATATGTATTCAAATAGGAATATGTATGAATTGGTATGTATAGTATATGTATTCCATTAGTATATGTTTAATATGTATTTAATTGGTATATATATATATATGAATTCAATTAGTATACACACACACACACACACACACACACACACACACACACACACATATATATATATATATATATATATATATATATATATATATATATATATATATATATATATATATATATATATATATATATGTATTTAATTGGTGTACATATATATAATAAGTAATTAATGTTATATTCTAGTTAAGACTATATGTATATTTATACATGTACCTTGAGACCCTAGTGTTAATTACAGATATCCCGTAGTTACATTGACCTGTGACCCTGTAAATTCTTAGCAGACTGCCATATGTACACTGACGTACTGGCGAGACCCGTATTATTTTGACTGTCTGATCCTGCACAGCAATTACAGACGCGACACCCGTGCAATCAGACGCACACTTGACCCTAGTTGACCAGTGCCGTACCTAGCGTAGCCCCTGAGTTCAATGTATTTATGATTGTGTGTTAGTGCAACAACTGATGCAATATTATTATTTAATGATGTCTATAGGATTGTTGGATTGTTCAGACAAGCCTTTGGAATCAGGTTATTGGTATTGCCAGTAGCAGGACCCCAGGCGAGTACATTCTCTGACAGTTTTTATTATGTTGATTATCTCTATAATTCTAATTGTATAGACCATATGATTCTGACACTATTGTTTACACGAGTTGGCATCATCGAGACCTGTCATGAGGAGTCATGATTGGGATCCATCGTGCTAGCTAGGGAAACGGGGAAATATTAGTAGCTTATGTGATCATACCCAACTCTACATGCATCATAGCTCACCCACACCTCAAGTCGGTGGAGCCTGACCATTATATGCCTCATAGCCTGTTATGTATGATTAGCCTGACTATTGCTTGCATCATAGCTATCCGGATGGTTAGCCTGACCTTACATGAATCATAGATAATCATATGTAACAAGCCTGATCAGTCCCAAGCCGATCACATGATATGCTGATGTTTCACTCGCATAGCCAGATAGTCTATACATGTATCTCTATTCTTGATCTAGCATTTCTCTATGTTCTAGTTATTGTTCTAGTATTTACCTATATTCCAGTTCATTGTTCTAGCATGCACTTGTATTCTTGTTCATTGCTAGTGTACCATTAATAATGACATATGCTCCAGTTTTTAATTTCTAGTATCTTATTATTTCAGTATTATTTATTGCCAGTATTTATATCCATCTTGTATTTCTTTACACTGTATTATAGTTTTTGTCAATATACATGGAACTGTTGTTAGTGCTTGTACTTCGCTCCAATCCTGACTGGATATTTTTTCCAGACTACGACTTAGAGGACTTGTTTCCAGCATACTTGGAGATTTGGATATTATGGATTGCAGGTTAGATTATTATTGTTGTTTAGACTTGTCTTGTATTTTATTTATTTTTTTCGATATCTCATCGTGCTTTAGTTTATATGATTGAGTATTTCATATTATATTGTGATATCTGTGTCTCCTTATGGAGTTGGATATTCATGTGAGAGTGATTAGCTAGTATTGTGACCTAGACAACGTTCTACCGCCGATGCTGCGGCGTGGGCTGGACGTACACATGCACTCGTGCCCCTATACCGGGTGCGGGTCATGACAAAAATGCAAGTTTAATCTACTGTAAAATTTGAACAACGTAGACGTAAATAGGAAGCCACCGAAAACTGTCATCTGTGTGCCCTTATGGACATAATTCTTTACCGACTTGTGATTTTATGAAACCATTGATTCCGGTGTTCATGTAGCATTAAAATCTATAGAATTTTATATACAAATCCAGGATTTGAGTTGGTTGACTTTTTGGTCAACAGATTGCCTCGATTTATGTGCCACGGATCACAAATTCGTAAAGTTAAATTTCTTTGGACTAAAATTAGGGTTTAACAATAAAATTAGATTATAATAAGATTAAAATACTATTTTAGATTATTTTATTTAGAGTTAAAATAGATTAAAATGGCAGAAACTATTCACCCACTTTTGTAACCTAACTTGTTTAATTTATGTGACGGGTAGATCGGACGACGCCTTGAGTTGGGACTTCATCCTCTTTTTCAGACCAGACAAGATACCTTGCCAAATTGCTTGCAATAGTTTTGCATGCTTATTATATTTTATATATTTATTGCATGTGTATTTTCTTTCAGTCTTAATTATATACTATATATATGTTGACACACACTTGACACATAGTATCATGGGAGGGGAGGACAATTGATAGGCGTATGGACTATAACCACTTTGGTAAATCGTAGAAACTAGCATGCACTATGGTAGTTGTGTCGCGCTGGTCGCTACCCTCGAGGTATGTCAATTTCTGGGGTTGCGCTGGTCGCTACCCTTGAGGTATGTCGATTTCTGATGTTCCTGAGGTGTGTGTGAGTTGTGAGATTAGATAGAGTAGCCTACCCATGCCCATATATCAAAAAGTTGTCCTCATTATGCATATTCATATAGATTGTCTTGTACAGCATACTTATATATTTTCTGTATGCATGTTTATTGTATTCAATTGGCATGCTTCTATGTATTTTGTTACATCCCTCTGAGGACCTGGTCCATTTGCAGGTGTAGACGATCTTGACTATTCGCAGGAGCACGGATCAGGACTTGCTACTTATCTCTTTCGAGGAGGTTTTTTCTTCGAGTCTCATTGTTCATTAGATGTTCTTATGTGGTTTATCTTATATTCTAGTTTGGTAGTGGATTTGTTTCCACCCGACGATCATTCCTTGATACTTCATATTGAGATTAAGTTATATAGTAGATTGGTTATTTATTTCTATTTGATTCTGTGGATGAGATTTAGTTATGCCCTGTTACTTGTGATAATATATACCACATGTGAGTTAACATTCATATTACAGCGTACGTGTGTATTATGGTATCGATATATTGGAGTTGCCATATATATACGGCTGACATGCTTACGTATTTCTAGTCCTACGTATTTTGGGACTGAAGCGTGATATATTTTTAAGTGGGCCATGCAGGTCGAGAGCATATTATCTCGGTTACCTTACTGTACCGAGCAAGCCTGCGCATAGGATTAGATTATAGGATCTCATCCACTTATTTAATCACCGCCCTTGATTTCATTTCGCATTCTTATTTGATTGTTCGGATTGCATCTTGCTTGATTCTTTCATAACGTCAATCTTATCTTTTCTTTCGTGCTTGATAGGGGTTAGGAAGGCAACTTATACTAGGTATATACACTCTATTGTTCAATAACACTATTAGTTAAATTCTTGTAAGTTGGATAGTATGTCTCATAACCTAGTATCATATAGTCATTTTAACCCATTAATGAATTATAATTGAATGACACCAACTATAGACTTGCATAAGAAGATAATGTTTATCCAGACTGTAGAACATAGAGGCCATACCTCCATTTGGTCGACCAGAGACTTAGATAAGAAGTTAGTATAGCAACTGTAGAGGCACAACACCGATCTTCTTGGCGAACTTGAATTATTTTGGTACCTTCTTTCATCATAATCTAGCGTACTTATATTTTCTGAACTACCTTGACCTATGCTGCTATTATAGCCTAGTTTTGCAAGCTTATTCTTTTATCGAGCTTGTTTATGACATATGTATTATTGGATGCATACACTAATACAATTGTCTATTTAGAATCTGTGTATTATGGTCTGATCAACCTTAGTGTGCTTGGTTCGCTCTTCGCATGACTACCTTACGTGGATTGAGATATATATAGATGACTCAACTTGTTAGATGAATATACTTGCCCTCTAGACAAGTCAGAACATATCATATCAGGTATATAATTGTTCTGATATGAACATGTGAATAGGAATTTACCAAAAAAAATAAGATTTTAATCCACAACTGCCTTGACAACTCTCTTTTGAATTCTTAAAATCGCCTTGAACCCCGTACTTGTATTTTATCACCTCCTTCTTGAATTCTTTATTGTTATTTTTCATCTTTCCTTATTTTGGAAAGACGAACGCTCGTGCTTGATATAAGTTTGATACACATCGAGTACTAGATATACCCCATAGGCCAATCGCATTACTTGGTGACTAATTTTGTAATTTAGGGCATATCATAGGGGATATATTCGGTATTAAAAACTTTTGAGGATTGAATAAAACGATTAAATAATTTGAGAAATATTTTTTAAATGTATAGCCTTATGTGATAGATGGGTAAATTCTAAGTTGAGTAGAAGTCGCATTGATATTTGAGGTAAATTTCTTTTAGATTGTGATCAAGTAAAATTAGATTGAGAGATTTAAGTCACTTTAAATTATGAGAATTTTTTTGAAGAATGATTAAGATGATGAGGATTTAATGAAATTTGATATCTTGATATTGAGGACCAAATATTTATACTTTGAGCACATGATTTAAATTTTGAATATTGAAGGTTGAATCATCAATTTAAAGTTTGAGGATAAATATAAAAATTTAGACTTGAACAATTGGTGAATTAGATTTAAATTTTTTATAATTTGATGATTTGAATTAAAAGTTGAATTTTGATTGTTGGATCACCCATTTGAAATATTGATGATGGAAATTAAATTTAAAATTTGAAGAGTACGGAATTCATACATTGAGAATTTAAAGACTACGAAGTTTTCTTTTGGTTGCTTAGCATCAGACCGTCTCTTCTGATTTATAGATGCGAAGATAAATGTTACCTTGAACCATACCTGCCTAGTCGCTTTGCTAGGTAGTTTGGTTATGACCAGTTTCATGTCGGCAATGCTTACACTTATTTTTGGTCAAGTGGGGGTTTGATCGACGGAGCTTGAGGATGGCAATACTTCAACATGGGTTACACTGGTACCCAATTCACCCTGCCTTCTACCATAATTAATACACCATTGCACATCTTACCTCAGCCAACACGTTTTATCGTGATTTTGACATGAGGGGTAGCTTCAGGCTCGGAAAAAAGGCTGACATCGGGGAGGAGATTATGGAAACCAATATTTTAGTGGAGGAAGTGGAAAACACTCCTGTATACGAGTCATTAGAGCTCGTTGGACCTGGACCAGAGGACCAACTTGTTCTGCCTCTGGTTATATCTATAAAGAAATGGAAGGAACTGTCTTTGAGAGATCGACCACCTGCTAAGAAGAAAACAGTCAGGAAGAATTGACGATCGGATTCTCCTTTATCCCCAAGGAGAAGCTTATTTACTTCACCCTCCAATTCTTCTGGCCGTTCTGGGCCATCTATTAGTTCTCCAGCTGTGGTGAGAATTGGCATATATATCCCTCCTCAAACTGTTACAGTCGCGGCTACTAGCACAGTCACTTCAAATACTGCAAAGGGTAGTTCTTCGGCTGCTCGAGATGCAAAAATCCCAGCCTCTCAAGCACCTTTTCCTGACCCAATTCTTAACGCTGCTGCTCAATTCATACTGCCAATTTTGTTTAAGCCCCCTCATTCTCTTAGTCCAGCACCACGTATAGCAATAAAAGATAGCCAGCCTATTTAAGCCCCTCTGGATATGGAAAGTACTGATGCAGAGGTACGCCCAAGTTCTCCAGTGAATATTGTTCAAGAGGAAGAATTTGTAAGTCAGCCAAAAACTCGAGCCGAAGAAACTGCGGCAGAGCATGAAACAACAACAGAGTCTGTAGATTCGACAATATAGACCGATGCGGGTGTACCAGGATCGGAGGTGGATATTGAGGGTGACGAGTATGATGATATACTTTTGAATGCCAATACTCCCAAAATTTAAATGTCTTTGGCGAATTTGAGAAACTCCCTGGAGGGGCAAACACCAGAAGATTAGTATGTACCAACTGTTCCAGGTACACGCCTCTCCATTTTTCTATATTGCAAATCCTTACATTGCAGGCCTCATTACCATAATTTTTTGCGATGAACACCCTGAATAACAGTAGCGAAGGTGTCATTTAATCTTTCAATTTTGATTTGAACTGTCAGTCTGATGCACAGACTAATTTTTATTATTGCTTTGTAGGCGCGGAAGTGAACGAAGAGGTTCATCAAGAGGGGGTTCTCCCGGATAACACCATGCTTGATCTTGTAGCAAAAGTGGTTGGGACTCAGTCTGAGACAACTCTTGCAACTGAAACCATAGGAATAATTACTCCAATTGTTGAGACGGCAACAATTACCTCGGGTGTACTAGCAATAACCTTAACCCATGTCGAGATGCCAATGCGTACTTTTGAGCAAGGCAAAGCATATTCAATGATTGGTCCACTAACCGTTGTCCAGACCAGCAAAACTGTTATCGTAACCACGACCCCGATTCTCCGTCAAGGAAGAGGTTTAGCTGCAGTAGCTGCCACACCTAGCTCTAACGTCCATTTGAGCAAAATGGTGGAGGTTCAGACTAATACTTTCTATAGTATGATGGATTGTGATCTTAAAATGGTGTTTAACAATAGCATGTCTGTTGATGGCCTGAAGAAAACTATTGCTTCAACTATCAAGATGATCAGAATTTGTAAAGATGAAGCACGTGCAGCGGATCTTGAGCAAATTATAAACGAACTGGAACAACCTATCATTGAATATTTGTAGCTTCATGAAGGAAATTTGACCTTGCTGATCTAGGCAGAGTATAAGGATATTGTTTCCATATTTCATGCATGAAAGAAAGATTTTGAGGAGAAGAGAAGAGCATCCACTGATAACAGTAACTTAGTGTTGGCTAAATTAATTGATACCAATGCTCAATTCATCTAATATAAAACTGTCCGGGATGCATAGGTTGCTAAAGTTGGCAATATAAAAGAGCAAGCATGAAGAAGTTGTATTTTATCAGGCATCGTTGGACAATAAACTCATGTCTCTCACCAAGAACAATGCTGAACTTGATGAGTCCTGGAACACTATCAAGGAAGCATATGTCCCCATGATGAAGTATGCATCACAAGAAATATGTATGGCGGAGGCCAGAGAAAGTAGATCTAAAAAAAATTAACAGCTGACTTAACTGCGGTGACTCATCAGTGACCTCTCGAAGAATCCTCAGTAATACAAATTTTGTCCTTTTATAAACTTTTATTTTTATGCCAGTTTTCTTGTAAACCGGTTTGATTTTACAATGAATAAAATCTCCATCTTTTGGTAATAGCTGTGTGTTGTGGACATATTACTCATTATGTACTTAAAACTAAGCATAAGTAATAAGGTAGGAACCAGATAACAATATCAGAGGTGATATGAACGTGATAGATTTTCCAGGTAAAACCCTATTGTATACATCTGCTCATAGGTGATGTGGACATGGCAATTTATTTAGTGGACCCAATACCTACCAATACCTATAGCATACTTATACCAAGTACAGGTCGCAAGTTTGAGAATGAAATACTATCAGAGATAAGATGGACGTGATATGTTGCATATTTGTGAGAAAAATAATGCAAAGGTAATATGGACATGCTTGTTTTCTCTATGCAATTGGGAGAAGAATGACAGTTAAGAGGTAATGTGGACGTAAACCATATTTCATTTAATAGAAGGGAAAGTACTCCTAACCTGACTGGGGATTAGAAGTAGGATATCCTTAAAGTAATTGGACTTTAAGGATGGGATGATTTATGAAAAAATGTCATTTGGATGATCTCAACAAGAATGTTTTGTTGGATCTGAGGACCGTTCCGCTGGGAAACATTGAGGACCATTTACCTATTTCTTATCCAATATGAATAAAGGCAAAAGTTTGAGGTATACCTTGATTTACTCCGCTGGGGATGGAGAAGTGTATGTCTAACTTAGACATAATTTTTTGGGGAAATTTGTCATTGATAAGCAACATCTCAAATCTCTATTTGGCTTAGCAAGTCTGTAGGCACCGTTGGAGAATATTATTTTTATCACATAAGGACCTTCCCATTTAGCCTAGAATTTTCCTTTGCTCCTGTGGGTCGTAACCATAGGTCTACTTACTGTAAGGACCAGTTTGTCGACTTATAATATTCTTTCTTTTACTTTTTGATTAAAAGCTTTAGAATGCGCCTGATATAACTCAATACGTTGTTGAGAATGTAAACACTTTTCATCCAATGCTTCTAACTCTTGAAGTCTCAAACAATCATTGTTCTCTACTTTTAGCTCATTAACAATGGATATTCTGAGAGAAGGAATCGGGATCTCGAGAGAAAAAACTGCTTCACATCCATAGACAAAAAAAAATGGTTTACAACCAGTTGGAGTTCGGACTGTCGTGCAATAAGCCCATAAGCATTCTCTAAGCCTCTCATTCCAATCGCGTTTGTTGGATGAGACAAATTTCTTGAGTAGCTTGATTATAGTTTTATTGAAGGCCTCCGCTAAGCAGTTGGCTGACGGATTATAGGCCGTAAAAGCCATATTCTGGATTCGATTTTTGTCACAAAATCGATATAACCCTTGATTCGAAAACTATGGTCCATTATCGTGTATTATCCTTCGAGAAATACCGAAATGATAGATCACATGTTGTTTGACGAAACTAATCACATTGGACGTCTTTACCTCGACAAGTGGAACTGCCTCTTCCTATTTGGAGAAATAGTCAGTTATTGCAAGTATGAACCGATATCCTCTGAAAGAAGGTTGACTGATAGGACCGATAATGCCCATTTCCATGCTTCAAAAGGCCAGGATGTAGCCATAGGATGTAAGAATTCTAATGGTTGGTGTATAAAGTCAGCATGGATCTGATATGCTCTGTATTTACAAGCATAATCCACAGCATCTGCTACCATGGTTGGCCAGTAGTTGCCCATCCTTCTGAGATGATCTTATAATTTAGGACCCGGTTGATGCGCTCCACAAATGCCATCATGAGCTTCGCGAAGCGATTGTCTTGCTTCAAGATTGGAAAGATAACACAACAAGAGTCCGTCATATGAACGATGATATAATGTCTTGGATGAGGCATCATAATAGAACCGAAGTGAGTGTCTTTTAATAGAAGTATATTCTTTCGGATCATCTGGAAGAATTCCATAAGTAACATAATTTATAAAAGAATTTCTCCAATCTTCATCGATGGAGGTTGATTTTATGACGAAATTTTATTCAATTTACAGATTATTTTTGGCACATAACCGCCCTCATCCCATTATCGTAATTGAATGTGGTCTCTTCAGAGGAATGGTCAGTGATGAGGCTAAACCGATAAGGGCATCTGCTTCCATGTTCTATAACCTACGTATATGCTCAATAAAAAACCCTTTGATGGTAAAAGCCAACACAATCGCAGCTTGATGATAAGGAATAAGGTCTTCATGACGAACCTCGTATTCTTCTCTGATCTGATTAACTATCAGTTTAGAGTCTCCTTAGGCTTCAAGATACTCTATATCCAGTTGTTTGGCTAAATGGAGGCCAATGAGTAGAGCATTGTACTCTACCACATTATTAGAGCAAGGCTCCATGAAAGAATACGCACAATGTATCAATAGTCTATCTGGAGACATGAGGACTATGCCTACTCCAGCTAAAATATTTTTCTTGGGTCCCATTCGTGATGCACCATCAAAGAATATTTGCCAAGTATCATCTCCCATTGCCATATCAGATTCCAATACTTCTTCTGGAATGTCATCATATAACTTCGAGGTTTTTGGTACTGGGTAAGCTACTAAGAAATCAACCAAAGCCTGACCTTTCACTATTTTTTTCGACATATATCATGTCGTAAGGTGATAACAATATTGCCCACGTAGCCAGCAGAGAGTTGAGTGTACTCGGTTTGGTCATCAATATCCGAAGATGATTTACTCTGGATATGACATAAATAATTTGACCTGTCACATAGTGTCGTATCTTTTGAATAGAGAACATCAAAGCTCGACATTAATTTTTTACATGATTGTCTCTATGCTCGACGCAGACCATTATACGACTGAGATTATAGATTTCCTGTTCATGGCCTTCATTACTCTTCTGTGCGAGAAGAGCTCCTAGAGAATAATCCATTGCTCGAACATACAGCAAAAATAGTTTTCCTACAAGTGGAGGCACTAGAATTGGTGGATTTGTGAGATATCGTTTGATGTTATTGAATGCTTGCTGACATGCTTCGTTCCAGACAAATGACACATTTTTCTTCATTAATTAAGTGAAGGGTCAGCATCGTCAAGAGAGATTTGAGATGAACCTCCTGATGTATACCAGACGACCTTGGAGTCCACGAAGTTCTTTGATATTACGTGGAGGACGCATCTCGAGGATGGCTCTAACCTTATCAGGATCAATATGGAGGACTTTGGAAGTTATAAAAAATTTGAGGAATTTACCACTGGATACTCCTAAGAAGGATTTGGTTGGATTTATTTTGAGTTGGTGTTCTCGCATCAGGTCAAACACCATCTTTAGATCTAGAAGATGGTCATCTTGGAAACGAATTTTGATGGCAATATCATCAACATAACACTCGATTATCTTGCGCAAGTGTTCTTGGAAGATGTTGCTCATAGACCATTGATACATCGCTCCTGCATTCTTCAAACCAAATGGCATAATTGTATAGCAGTATACTCCGAGCGGTATATGGAAAGAGGTATGTTTTTCATCCTCGGGACACATCTTGATTTGATTATATCCCCTAGAATCCATCCATAAAAGACATACGTTCAAAGCTGCATGTGTTGTCGATCATAACATCGGTGATGGGAAGAGGGGACTCGTCTTTTGGGCATACTGAATTTAGATCCTGATAGTCTATGAAGACACGGACCTTCCTATTTTTCTTTATAACTGGGATGACATTGGCAACCCAATCAGGATGTTGTTCTTCTCGAACAAAGCCATATGCTATCAACTTTTTGACTTCAACTTCAATTGCGTCCATCATGTCTGGGCAAAAATGCCACTGTTGATGTGTTTTACAGGCTTGGCATTAGGAAGGATGTTGAGCTTGTGTATAGCTATCTAAGGATCCAGACCAGGCATATCTTCGTAACTCCAGCCGAAGATATCGGTGTACTATTTTGTTAGCTGAACCAAGGCTTGTTTATCCTCTTCGGAGAGGTTCTTACTAATGAAGATTGGTTTTGGAGAAGATACTTCTTCTATGTTAATTTGAATAATCTCATCTTCTGTAGGTGGTTCGCGTTGCTCGAACCGAATTTTCTATTGTAAATCCATCCGTTGGGCCCATGGATCATTTTTAAAGGGTTCTAAAGTTGAATTGTCTTCATCATCAGGGTCGACTGACACCAAATTGACGAAAAGAGCATGCTTGAATACTTCACCAATGCTTTCATCCGAATCCCATAATGATGTGTCAGATGAATGGGAACACGCTTCCTCTTCCGACTCTGAAATTTTAGGAGTTGTCGGAGGTGTGAGGTACCCTAAACGTAGTCGGTTTTCTGGTAATAGGTTTTAGACTGGCTTTTTAAAGAACGGTGACGTACAAGGGTGCGTCTACCCTTTCCGTAATTGAGTCTTTCGTCGGACTCCAAGATGTATCCCATCTTCTGAAAAATATATTTAGCTAAAAAGTATAACGATGAAATTGCAATTTTCCACCATCCTCATCAGAATCCTCGATATGTATGATCTTTTTGTTCCTAGCCTCGCCGAAAAGTATTTGACGTTGATCATTTTGTCTTATTGGGACTATGAAGCAGGCGTCTTCGTAGGAACTATATGATATAATATTTTGAAATGGTAAGGTCACCGGTATGGATAGAGGCTCATAGCAGACATGGCCTCAAATAATTCTGGATCAATATCGATGTAGTGCAAAGGAGAATCCTCTTTATTTATGACATACATGATTTCTTCTTACTCTACATACTCGACAGAGGCGAGAGGTTGCTTGTTGTGACGAAGATCGATGACAAGTAGAGGTGCTTTCATAGTGAGGTTTATCACGAGTGGCTCCTTTGCTTTCTCCTCATGCGTCGGCTTACGGAGGTTGATGATCAGAGGCTCTGAAGGGGTTGGACGAGTAATACGCCCTTTGGCTCGGATTATGAGTGGTTCCTCCTTTGGGATATTCTCAACTATGTGATCAACTTCATTAACTTGTTCCACTATATACTCTGGTATGTAGAGCGCAGAGTCTTCATAATAAGCTTTAATGCCTTTGAATGGGTTGAGGTCAGCGATCTCTGTCTTGACTTTTCTCTGACTGTCCACATATATGAAATACTGGTGCAGGGTGGAAGGTACAATCTTGTGCTCATGTATCCATGGTCGTCGTAGCAAGACATTATAGGATACGTCCGAGTCAATCACATAACATGTGACTTCGGTCCGAAGATCGCCTATCTAAATCTTCAAGCGTATCTTCCCCAACGGTCGGCTTCGTCCAGCATTAAACCCAGGATGGTAGTGTTGGAGGTCGACAGGTTATGCGTCGATATCCTCAGAGCTTGCAAAAAGCTCTTAGGGATGATGCTCAGTGATGAACGAGGATCGATGTGAATCCAACTTACTTTGATGGACCAATGTAACCGGTAAAGTACAATAGCATGCTATGTTTATTGTCTTTGAGTAGCATGTCATCATGTGTTAAGGTGATATTAGGAATCTTTTCTATTACGCTGTGCCATTGAGGGCATGCTATCGGTTCTCATTTAGGCGACTTGACCTGAGCTAAGCATAAATCTGCGTGGATTAGTGCTTCACGGGTCTCTTTCAACAGACGAATCAATTCAAATATGGAGAGTCGAGGTGGTGTATTGGCCAACTGCGCCAATACATCGAAGTTGTACGGCTTCTCAAGTCCTTAGGGTGGATCCTTCTTCAGAGATTTATCAAAGCATACCTCTTTCTGTTTCCCTTTCTCTGTTACTGTTGGTTTTGAAGAACCAGGTTCTGCATTGACTGGATCAACATGATTCGAAGAGCTGGAAGGAAAATCAGGGGTGGATGGAGAAGTAGGAGTATCTTCCGAAGTAGATCTATAAGTCTTGAGATATTCTTTTTTGGACCTGGTGCCAGCCATAGCTTCCTCTTCATGCATTGGGGAAATATGGATCATGTAACAAGACTTGACCTTCCTCTTGATATGCCTCTTCCTTAGGCCAGGTTGTTGGGTATCAGCCTCGTATCCAAATCCGATGAAGGATTTATCGGAATGCCCTAAGGTATTAACGGAACATGCAACCCTTTACCGAAGTTCAGATCTTTAGAATTTTGGAAATCATATCCCATCTTCTGTATAAGGTAGATGGACTGTTGGTTGTATCGGTGAAACTGAGGTCGCTCATCATCCACTATACTGGTGGAGGCCGATATTTTAGTTGTTGCATACGAGGGAGGAGGAAAGTGGTCTGGGACGCCTTTATATGTAGCAAAGATTTGATGTGCCCAGTACAATGGGACAGTGCCCATCATACACCATTGCTGGTGGGTCATGCGAAGCTTGTGAGTCGAGTCCGGTAGAGCTATGTTCAAAGTTCGAACCTTGACTCGAGGGGAATACTTCCCTAGGATTGATTTCGGTCGTCGTCTGATTGGTCATCGATAGAAATCATGTTGCATAGTTTATTTTTTTGAACTTTCTTCTTGGACATAAATTGGAAGACTTTGCTTCTTGTGCTAAGTCTGGCATCAAGCTAGGATAAATCCACATGACTTCACCATGTTGTAAGATAAAGGGCACCAGTCCTTCTATTTGACCTCGAGCTGGTTGAATATTTCTACGATAGATCTAGGTATCAGAATAACACCATTTGGGACTTTTTGGACTGGAAAGTCTATAAATTACAGTGACACCAATTTGGCAGTGACTGTCTTTTCGTTATTGTGAAGAGTGATTGCTTTGGAGTCTATTAACTGCTGAATCTTTCTTTTGAGTACATAGCACACCTTCGTGGGGTGATGTATGTAGCGATGGAATAGACAATAGTTAGGATTATCTGTTTTATCGGCTTCTTCAAGTCGTTTGATATCAGGAAGCCATAATTTGTTGCTCTTTTCTTAGCAGTCAAAGATGCTGATGATGTCGCTCTCATCAAAGAAATATTCTTCTTTGGGCTTTGAGGACTCTGATGGTTTCTATGCTGGCGGAGAAATAGGTCATTTAGAGACGTTTATGGCAAGCCCCATTTTTCCCTTATTGTTGTGATTGTTCGTATTAGTAAGGGGCATTTTCCTTTATCCTAGGCATTTATAGTCCTAGCAAATGTGCTTCCCTAGTGGTACCTTCAGCAGCTTGAGCACCTATGATGAAAGCCGTCCAATCTTGAAACTGGGTGGGGCCAGTCCAAAGTCTTATTGTATGCAAAAGATTCTTCTTGTAGGTATCTATGAATGTAAAATCAGGAATACCAGGGGCAATTTAAAAGTTGCTTACTTGTAACACTCTATAAATTCGCGAGCGATTTTCTTCTCCTTCGGTTTAATGTCAATAAGCGAAGACATTGTCATGTACATACCTCCTTCGTAGAATCGGGTAGGAAAAAGATATTTCAGACCTTCAAATGATGATATACAATTATCAGACAAACTACAGTACCGGTCATAAGCTACCCCAGCTAAGCATCCGACGAACAACCTGGTGAGGAGGGCATCATTTTTTTACAGACGAGTCATTATATTGAAATTGATATATTGACGTGGAGATGTCTTTGCTTCAAACAATACCATTGACCGAGGCTTGTATTTGGGTGGAAGGAACATCATCCCATTGAGGTGGATAAGGTCATTTTACTCCTAGCTTTTGGAGTTGATCTTTGATCTTCAAGGCATCAAATTGGGCACATAACTCACGAATAGCTTCGTGTGGATCTTCCAACTGAGGAGGTACAACTGACTGAAGTAACGCTGGCTGAACTTATACATCAACTTGAGCAGTTCTACCCCCAGTATTGAGGGGATCAAGAGTTGGTGTTGCCGATTCTTGATTGGGAATTGCATCCAGATTTACATTGCTCTGAGAAAGTGTCACTCCTGGGTAGGTTGTGTGACAATAGGCACGGCCACCCGAACAAGTACAGGTGTGGGAGAGTGTTGGACCATCATCATCTGATGCATGTTATGCATCATAGTGTGCATGTCTTTGAGCGCGACTTCTAACAAATTAAGACGTTGCTCAGTATTCCCTGACGGGGAAATATCTTATTTATCGCCAATGGCGTATATACCAGTCTTTCTGTATACAATAGAAGGGCTAGTTGTGAGCATAATGTAATTGGAGTCCATACTGTCTGTCTCTGACTTAAGGGGATGGTTACCCCCAGGAAGATCTACTTCAAATTATGAGGAATGGAGATTCTTCATGAACGAGAGTTTTCGCCTTCGAGAATGGGTATTTTGATATACCCCTTTAAAGGATTCGACAAGTTGATCGAACCCCCTCTGACCAGGTGTCCTTGAGGTGGTTCATCTGGAATTCTTCTTACTATGAGAAAGACGTGAAGCCATGTTTGCTGAGGCGACAGTCAGTTCATCTTCACCTACCTGCATTTCTGGCTGTCGTCTAAATGGCTCAGTTTAAGTCAACTGGTCAACCACGGATTGTATTGCTGATGCACAACAACAATTGATTACAATCTTATGACAGTTACAACGATGTTCATCAGGAAGTATCATCATAGGTTTAAAAGACTCCCTTTCTTTACGCTTTTGTGTAATAATTTTGCGTAAATCAGAAGGAGGAATAGAAAGGGAAGGCATACTTTGCCTTATTACATAGTTAGACTCCCCTTCGAACCTAAGTTCTTGGTTCCCTTTGTATACAGTGCGGCACTGAGTTGAGCAGCAGTCCTCTGTGGCGTACACTAGGGTATTGGAGTGGAAGAAGAAGTGTTCTGCCTTTGTATGAACAACTTTGCACGTAGGTCTGGAGTTTTGTGCGTATATCACGCAGATTCAAGATGGGAGACACACAATTCCTCATCTACAATGCATGCAATTTGAATACTCAGGAGAGGAGCCTTCACCGATATTTGTTTTGAGCGTCACTAGAAGTCAAGATGTGGCAGTTGATTTGTGCACCCAGAGCAGTCAGGATGTGACAGTTTAGTGCCGTCATAAGTGCGCTCAATTTTGCTTAGCCGCAGGTTGGCAACCACAACATCCTTTCATGTTGAACATGTAAAGGCTCGGCAACTTGGGATTGAACAACCCCTTTGGCATCGTAGTGAATTCCTCTGCCAAAAAAAGATTGGTTCACTCCTCGCTTGTTGTTGCGAGAGCCCTACGATTTCTTCCTCTTGGTTGGGACAACGGTGTGGCCAAGAGGGGTATCCACCAAGTCACAGACAGGGGACAAAATAATAGAGTCGACGAGGGTGTCCTTGTCAACAGTAGTCAATACACCTTTTTCCTTGTTGTCATTCGCTTTAGTAGTAGAGGAGTGAGACTTGGGCATTCACCTCTTGTAGAACTTCCTTGTCTTGGGTACGGATGATGGCCTTATGCTACCCCTAGCGTTGAGCATCTCTTCATAGGCATATTAGTCGAACTTCATGACCTAAGTCTTCTGAGTTGATCCAACCAACACGGTGTCTTGTTGAGCTATCACCTTCTCGTCAGAGAAAAATGTCTTCCCCAGCAAAGTCGCCACCTTGTTTGCCATAGACAAGTGTTTATGCGAAACCTTATATTACAAACTGAGAAAGAAAAAGAGAGTACAAGAGATCCCTATAAGAGAACCTAAAGTACAATAATTCTAGGAAAGTATAGCTATGAAGATCTAATCTGCGGTCGATCACTTTACTCCTTGGACTATTAGGCACAGAGAAGAGATACTGGAACACAAGTACTTGAAGGAAGGCAAGAAGATTCTGGAAGCACTGGCACAAGAACTCTCCACTTTTACCCCATCTGTGTGTATGTCTTCTTCTCCCCTCTGTGTGTTCTCCTGTGGATATGTTGATCCACATATTTATAGTATTTTATGTCAACAAAAATGGTTATCCACATGAATGCATATGCACGAGCAATATACACTGTGTTTGATGTTGTACGCTTATATTTTGAAGGCATGCATCCCACGTTCTGGATAATGAGTGCAAAAATTACTGATGGCTTGACACGTGGCTCCCTGTGCGGGGAAGGCTCAGGTCATGGCGGCAGTTATCTATATACGATCCTCGAGGAACATGGTGTGAAGGACACATCATCATAACCGTTCATTGGTAGTTATTGATGTAGGCGTATTATTGGAGAATCTGAACTTGAGAGCCATGTCGGCATATTTTGCAGGAGACAGACATACTAGCGTATTGCTGAAGAAATAACCATACTAGCATGCTTTTAAAGGAGATAGCCATGATGACGTACTTTCGAGGAGATAGCCATGCTGGCGTACTGCTGTTGAAAGAACAGACTTATTGGCACACTGGCATATTCTGGCTATGTGAATGTTAGCGTACCCAGAGAGAGATAGCAACTACGGCGTACTCTAGCTGAGATATCAAATATTGGCATACTCAAGGAGAGATAGCACCATTGGTGTGTTGTTGCTAAAGGATTAATGTTGGAGTATTCAAGAAGAGATAGAATCAAAGACGTACTCTATCTGAAGTAGCACTATTGGCGTACTATAGCAAAGCAACAATGGTTGCGTACTCAGGATAAGATGGCTACATTGGTCGCTAAACGATAACCTGGGTCAGCGTACCAATGATCTTCTGTATTACATGCTTTGATCTTCTTAACTGTTGTCTCAGACTGAGACAACAACTTTTGACGTGGCTACTTTGGCGTACTGAGAAGAAGTAACAGTTTCGACGTACAATCATGACGTACTTGGTGTACTGGGATGGATTAGCAACCCTTGCGTACTGGGAAGGAAAACATCCTTTGCCATACTATCGATGGAGTGCTGCTTCCAATGGTTGCTAAACGACAACCTGGGTCTTTGTGCCCAGAGATCCTTTGCATTAAATGACTTCTCTTCAACCGTTGTGCCAGCCTGTTAGGTTCATTATATTTAAACACTGGATGAATGATGGCATTGTGCGCCACTGTGTTGTGTTTGGAGCTTGAGGGGTAGTACGCCACTGCTTGGAGGTGAGAAAGTATGCCACCGTTTCTTCGTAGGCATACTTTTTATGCTTCTACAAGGATCGACTCGACCGATCGATTATAAACAAGTCCTTAGATCAACTCCGACTTTGATTTCGTTCATTGTTGTTCTTGTTCTCTTCTCCCTTCTAAAATTATATGTTGATCGAGTTCGATCAAGATCCACAGGGTTGATCGGTCTCTCGAAACAATCGACAATTCAAAGACGACAAGGACAAGGTCAAAATCGATAAGGCTCTGAACTCTAGTTCCTTTATTCTTTTCTTTGATTTAGATTTTGAAATATTAGAATCAAAGGGATAATTGAGCATTTATACAAACTTAGATTGATCCCTCGAATCAAATTCGAAGTAAATGCTCGATCACTTCTTGATTGGTTGATCTCTGTTCCAGGGACTAGAGCTAGTTGAGATCGAGAACTTTTCTCCGATCACTGGTTGATCGACACCGATGAGGAGTTCATCGACCGGTGACGTGCTCGGGAAAATCCAACAGTAATCCTCTGAACTCTAAATCTCGGTTTTCTTGGTTTCTTCTCAAATTTGGTTCAGTAAGTCAATCAAGTTATAAACAAACCTTTGGAGATTCAATTTCCTTTCCTGCACTCCATCTATTTGTTTTAATGTCTGAACCAGATCTCGAGTCGTATCCGGACTTGTGCAGGCCGTGTCTGGCTTGTGAGGATCTCGTCTCTGTGTTGGTGATCAAATCGACGAAACTCAGGTTCAGTTCAGTAAAACTTTTTTCCTAGGTGAATGTCTGTGTCAGTCGAACTTTTGGTTTGGACACTAGGATCTTCTCTATGAGCGATACGTGTTGTGTCTGAGATCTAACCAGAGCTCGGATGAGGGGACACAGAGACACATTGTCCAATTTAAACTTTGAAACATTAAGTTGGCGCAAAAATTTCCGTTCAGATTAAAAAACTGAAATCGAATGGAAACTCTGGGTTACCAGTAATCGGGTTCCGGTTTGAACCCATGAGCCCACTCAAACCGAATCCAATAAAGCTATAGATTGGGCCGGGTCTGAAATCAAATAGCCTGATGGGATGGACTTGTTATACAAAATGCACGTAGCAATATGTGATGATTCAGAAATTAATATTGATAATTTGTTAAGGATTTTTCTATAATATAGGGCTGACACATGGTTGATCTCATGGGCTTTGGTCAGTTGTTGGGTCGGAGACTTATAAGTCATTAATGGGCTGAGCTTAATAATTAGAATGATTAATTAAGGACTTAATGAAAAGTGGCCTGCTAACTAGGATAATTAATAAACTTAAGAAATTAGTTCTATTGAAGACAATTAGTTTATTACTTAGGAATTTAGTTAGTATTGATTAGATTAATATTTGGAAAGGATTGAATTAGGAAAAGTTTATAAACAGTAATTTGGACTTAGAAATAAATAGGAATTTTGGGAATAAATAGCTAAAGAAGTATTTGTAATATTGATACAGCTAACAAGGAGTGGACTTCACAATTTTTGGAGTTTTCAGGCGAGTACATGCTATCTTACTTTTCTATGCGATATTTCATGCATGTGTTTATTATTTTGCAGCATGTTACATGTCGTATCTTGTCGTGTCGGGAGGGGAACACTAGAAGGGCATGTGGTTTTTATAACTTTGGACAAATACATGACTGCTAGCACCATCACTAGATGTGTCTGATGTCCATTTATATGTGTGCGTGTAGCTAGAGCATGTAGACAGTTATTCTGCTTTTCATGGTTACTTATCATTTTCATCTATTATGTACTATATTATTTTCATGCACAATATTGTATAACACTGTGAGATATGCATGTTAATTTTTTTCTTCTTGACTGGATAACCGTGGCAGGTGATGATGACATAGAGTATCCCACTTTCTATGGTCCCCAGGAGGAGACCCTAGGTGATGCTAGTTTGGAGACTTCCTCGGACATGGAGGACACTCCTTTGGAGACTTAGACTTTTATTTAGTTTCATTTCTGTGATTGCTTTGTATTGTAGTTGTATCATGTTGTGATAGTTGTCGTCTTTACATTCACCGGGTTCGTTTTCGTACATTCTTTGTAAAAGATATGTAATAAAAGCAATAGTGGATTGTGGTGATTGTTCATGATGGAAAACATGTCTAAGGAGCTGTGATGAGTTAATCGAAACATTATACTTGGATGGCAATTGAGGTGTAGACAGCTGACTACCGCTGTCAACGACAGCATAGGCTGGACATGCCCGGCTCGTACCCGGTTATTCGGGAGCGAGGTATGACAGTTTGGGAGAACGGTTTCCACATTTGCGTTCCCAACAGAATCAATTATCTCTACTTGTAAATGATAACGAATCGATTATTTTTTGTCTTGTACAAGTCAACTTAGACTTGTACGACATCTCACCATCGAGAACTTAATTATCGAAAGCAGGGTGTGACACTTATTACGACTTTCTGAACAGAGAAAACGGTTTTCCTGAAAAGAGCTCCTTCTGTCTCAAAGAGCAAGTCCTAAGAAAGTGTACAGTTCCCTCCATTGAATTAGTGGACTAACTCCTTGAATCTACTTCAATGAGGATACCAAGTAGTAGCCTCCCATAACCTCTATATATTGAATAAGAAACCTTAATTTAGATAATAGGAATTACCTAAGTTAGACCCAACATCAAATATTGACCTTTCATATAAATCCAGGGCAGGGGCGGAGCCAGGATTTTGGAATAGGGTGGGCTAGCTAGTAGTTACTATAAGATTCTAAAAATTTATGCCAAAAATTCGACAGACTTTTCTTTGTAAATTCGATGATTCGACAGAATTTTTTTGTAAATTTATGCCTAAATTTTTGTAATGTTTACTAATTGATAATTTTTCACCAAATATAATTGCTTCCATCTATTCCAAAGATATACTATGCATTTCAAAAAAGAATACTAGGAAGCAAGCATCTGAAAATGATTCAATTCATTACCGGTAACATGATTCAATTCATTACCGGTAAAATGATTCAATTCATTACCGGAATCATATTCATATTTACAATTTTAAGACTCTAAGATAGTAAAAATAAATGACATACAAATATTTAGGTAAAATGATTCAATTCATTACCGGAATCATATTCATATTTACAATTTTAAGACTCTAAGATAGTAAAAATAAATGACATACAAATATTTAGGTAAAGTGATTCAATTCATTACCGGAATCATATTCATATTTACAATTTTAAGACTCTAAGACAGTAAAAATAAATGACATACAAATATATAGGTAAAGTGATTCAATTCATTACCGGAATCATATTCATATTTACAATTTTAAGACTCTAAGACAGTAAAAATAAATGACATACAAATATAATAAAAAATAGAATTAACAACAGTTAAATTTTGAACAAGTTTTCAAATTCTAATAAATATATGGATTGTTCCTGCATACAGCCTCCTTCAAAATCTGAAGTTGTAACTAACAATCCAAACTATTTTCCCTTTGTATGTCAATTAAATATAACTACTAAAGATAAGCACATTGAGTAAAATTTGATAAATCTTCCATAGCTTTCACGAAATATCTATGAGTAGATTTGGATCCTCCTATGTGTGTCAAAAACGTACATCGAGTCCCCTCATTAACTCTCTTCCAATTTTTAAACCCATCGAATGTCAATGTGCAATGAAGAGCATTATCATTTTCAAAAAGATAACGTAAAAAATAAAATGTTGCATCCTTTGAAGGAGAGTACTCTAACCAATAAATTCGTTGGAACCAAGAGTATTGAAATCTACGAAACTGTTTTCCGAACTAAGATGGTGGAAATGTTGTCAATTTTGGCTGATATGGACTCATTTTGATATACGTCCGTACGATCTCATTCAAGAGAATTTAAATCACCTATAATCTCATCCCTATGATCAACCCTTGGGGTTGAAACATTAACATTCGAAGGAGGGGGAGACTTTCACTTCCTTATGTTTCACCCCTTGGTTTAAAGAATGAAAAAGAGTTTTTCTTTCTCTTGTTTCCTTGATTTTCCATTATATTCCAAAGACCTATTAAATAGTGAATTAAAATCAAACCAAATACCAAATATTTGGGGGTTAGGATTTTACAAAAAATGAATTCAAAGGAGGATGGTGATGATGATAGTGTTTTACCAGAGGAGGTGAAGAGGGAGACTAGGAGAGCCGAGAGCGGGAGGGGGGCGAGAGGCTGCAGCATCCTGGTCGTCGGTCGCCGGTTGGGCTGGAGTGTGGAGAAGGAGAGCACCCAGAGATATGGAGCACCCGGAACGTCTCGGTCGTGGTCGCGGCCTCGCGGGTCTCCGGTCGCGGGTCATTGTGTAATAAACCCTAGACTATGAGACAGAGAGTGAGAGAGTCGGAGTCTGAGGTCTCTGGACTCAAATTATTTACTCTTTACATCTGTTGATTGGTATAATGGGTAAGCTTTATGGAGTATTGGGTGGACTATAAACCTATACTAGCATATATATAATAAAAAAATTACTATTTTTTTTTGCACTGAACTGTATCTATACTAACATATATATAAAAAAAAAATTACATTTTTTTTTTTTGCACTGGGCTACAGCCCAGTGCACCCTCCATTTGCCTCCGCCCCTGATCCAGGGTCGAAATCTTGCTGAAAATAAACAAAATCTGCACGCAATCTGCTATCACAGGCTTACCATCGTATACCGTCAGTATGTCGGCCTTATGCTTTGTGAGCAACAATTTGCTCGACAATTTATGCACTTTTAAGCATACTGACGGTATATATAGCCGACGTGTATTATGTCGGCACTGTTGCTTCTACTCTGTTTCTAGTCTGGTCGCAGCCATCGAAGCTCCCTTCTCTACCCCCAGCTCTGTCGACGCCCGAGACCGTCTCCCCATCCTCGATTGGAGGCTGGATCCCAACACATCTATATCCTTTTTGCTACCCACTTCAATTTTGAGAACCAATTAGGCAATTATGATATACAAACTTTTCTTTTTAATTTTGATATGTAACAAACAACATTAGTGCTAATCATGACAGCATGTCTTTAATAACAAATGATAGATACGTCCTTCATTAAGAATTAATAGATCATAACCATCACAGATTAACAAGTACTTCCAAACAATTCCATCCAGCCCTTCCTTTCCATCCCAAACGAATGGAGAAAGTAGAGCAAGACAACAACAAATAAAGATAAAGATCAAAGCAAGAAATAATTAAAAGAAGGTAAAGTAGACCAATTCCATCATGCCCGTTAATTTCTCTCCTTGGTGAGGTTTACTGCAAGTAGTAGGCGAAGAAGGAGAGGGCGGAGGCTCCGATCAGGGCCCCTAGCGCAGGTGCGACCGCGAAGGAGCTGCTGGTGGGGGTGGGAGCCGGGGCTTCGGCTGCCAACACAGCAGTGGCCGAGGCGGCAGCAACGAGGACGGCACAGGCAATTTTCTTCATCTCCATTTCTCTACGGTGCGGGTCAACAGAAGAAGCTCGGAGAGGGAAGAGATTGTTAGGGAAGGGGAATTTCCTGCTCTTCTTCTTCTTCTTCAAAAGCAGGAGTGTTAGGGTTTATATAGGAACCGAAAGGGTGTTCATTGACAAATTAGGGTTTGTTTGGAAGAGTTGGTGATGGCCATGTGTTTGGAAAGGGTGGGCCTACGTGCGTGCATGTGCACGGAAAGTGCTGGGCCGGTGAGTATTTTGGTCTGACCGGTTCTTCCGGTTTGTTTGGTGAGAGCTAGGTGGTGATGACTTCCTGTTGGCAGTCTTGGAATCCTGCCAATATGTGTGGTTTTGCAATGATTTCTGATGGTGGGAACTTTGATGCCAAGTTTTTGTATGAAAGCGTAGAAATAGCTGGATCCTTGCAACTATAGTGGGAAAGAACAACTGAATGATTGTATGAATATCGAAGTATGGTCAAACAATGTATGAGTGTCACATATTGTACAAAAGCATAGGTTAACCATAAGATGCAAGCAAAACATTAGGTATATGTAACCTGTTCTCTGTGAATTCAAGTGTTTGGCAGGTGTTAGCTATCTGTTGCCAAATGGTAACCACTTTGTTTATGCCTATTCTTGCTTGGATCATGTAGTTTTCTTGGATGTATTAGAAACTTACAATATCAAAATGCCAACCACTACCAAAATAAGTCAAATCAGAGACGAATTTAGCGATTCTGGAAGACGTCACTAATTTTATTGTAATTAGCGACGTATCTAAATGACGTCGCAATACGTCTCTATCAGCGACTTTTAACGACGTTTAGTAGCTATCTTTAGTATTATGAAATCTAACGTCGCCGACTAGTCGGTAAACGTCGCTATATTTTTAATAACGACGACGTTTACCGACTCCATACCTTATACGTCGTAGTATATTAAAACTTATGCGACGTTTAGCGACGTCATGTATAAACGTCGCTAAATTAATTCATATATGGTTCCACTGGTTGGTTCGACTTTTCATTCCTCTCCCCAAAATTTTTATTTTCCACCCCTCCCCCCTTGTTCCCACCGACTACCTCTGAGCCCCCTGCGACCCACCTGCCCCGACGACCCCAATCCTCCCCGGAGACCTACCCACCGCGGCGACCCCTCGACTTCGGCCCTCTTCTCCCCATGACCCCTAGACGCGACTCCTCCCCCTCCGGCGAGGCTGCTCCCCTCCGACGTAGTCCTCCTCCGTCGAGCCCTCCCTCAGGCGCTCCTCCTCCCTTCCACCCTGCTCGGTAAACCCTAACCCAGACCCGGACACAACCAAGACACACACACACACACACAAGACACAACCAGGACACACACAGGGAACATGGACACACTTACACAGGACACAACCCTAACCATGACACATGGACACAGACATATGGACACACACACATAGGACACAATCTACGATACACAGGACACACACATGGACACAGACACACCCAAGTTAATATGGAAATTTGGGTGCATAATTCAAAAATTTGGTTGCATAATTAGGAATTTGGGTAGTACATAGCTTTTTGTGTTCATGTGTGTCCATTTAGATATATATTCTCTATTTGATTGTCACTATGCTATATAGTAGCTTGTTAGGATTTCTAGGGAGATATGGATATTTAGTTAAAGTATTATTGTATTGTGTTAATATATAGCTATGTAATGGGTATTAGGCTAAGATATTATAAGATATTTATTATATATAATCTATATTAAGTATATGATACATAATATAGTCTTTATTAACTAGTATAACTTAGAAACCTAGTATAGCAAGGTATTGACCTATAATGACTTGATAAACCTAGTATTGACTAGTTTAGCGATATAGGTCAATCCAGTTATCAACTTGGAACACAAAGTACCGGAAGCCATGAGACGTCCATTTACTGGAGTTTGAAATCTTTGGCTCTACTTTCACCCTAGTACCAGAAGCCATGAGACATATGTCTTCTCTTCTCTTTCATATTTCAGTCTCATGGCTTTCGGTACCAGAGCGTAAGATAGAGCCAAATGTTTCATGGCTTTTAGGTTCATTTACCTATTTTTTATTAGGTTTCTAGCTAGGTCAAGATACAAGTGAGTATATTGAGTATGTGAGTGTCCACGTGTTCCTTGTCCACATGTCTACCAGGTTTGGAAATCAATATCAAACTTATCTATTTACTTATTTTATGGATACTCATGAGTCACGATATGGATACTCACGCTTCACAACTCGAATACTAACGATATGACATAAATACTCACTTTGATGAACATTTGGATAATATACTTGAACAATGTCTATTCATCTTTACAGAAGTATCTATAAATAGAATTACTATCTGCGTCATCGTTCTTGGATGTACAACCGTCATCCTGATGACATGTGCAGTGTGCAGAATGAATACATAGAAGGAGTAGAGCAGTTCCTGTAGTTCGTCAAGGCGTTCCCTGAGTACATGGACATCACAAAAATTAAGTGTCCGTATGTAAAATATCGTAACTTGAAATATCATTCAGAAGTTGTCATGCCCTAGTCCCAAAATACGTAGGACTTGGAATACGTAGCATGCCAGTCGTTTGTATATGACACTCCAATATGTTGGAAAAATCATAACACACGTACGCTGTATATGAATAAATAATTCACAAGTGGTACATATATTGTCAACACAAGTCACAGGCATCTATATCTCATCCACATGCACAAGTAAAGAAATATCAAAATAAATAACTAAAGAAGTCTCAAGTACTAAGTAGTAAAAGAATAATAGTCGGGTGGAGACAAATCCACTACCAATCGACTAAATCAACTAAAATGATAGAGGAGATCAAAATCCCAATATAAAATAATGTCAGATAAAAAAAATTACAACTAAGATATCCATGAGCAATGAAGTAATCACTGGTACTCTGAAGGTAAGACCTCCTCGACAGAGAATAAAGCGTCAGGTCCGGGTCCGTACTCCTGCGGATACTCCTGATCGTCAATACCTGAAAAGGGACCAGGTCCTCAGAGGGACGTAACAAGATACAGAAAATAGCATGCCATAATATACTGAAAGTAAACATTCAAGAGGGTCGCCTAACTGGTCTATGTAAATGTAAACTCCCTCACCCAAAATAGGTATTTTGTGTATATTTTATATTATTATATTTATTATAGATGTTGAAGTTATTTAGAGCATTCTCTTAGTTAATTAGAAAATAATTTGTTTTAGTATATTTACTTATATAAATATTTATTTAGAATTATTTTTAGGCTATTTTAGATTATTGGAATTTTTCCATAATTTTTAGTTAATTAAAAACTAGAAACACTAATTTTCTAGGACTTTAAAGAATTTATTTTATGTTCAAACTTAATTAAAAATATCCTAAACTTTTATTTTAGGTTCTAAATAATAAAATATATTTTCTAGAATTTTTTGAGAATTTTTTGATTATTTTTAGAATTTATTTTGAGTTAATTATGAAAAACTGAATTAAAACGTAATTTATGAAAAAGAAAACCCAAAAAGTAATTAATTTTGCCCAGTCAGCAAACAGGGGGCCCACCTGTCAGCCTCCAGCAGTGAACAGTGCCAGGCCCGCCTGTCAGTGACTGCTGAGTGGGAGCGAGCCGAGCCGACCTCGAGCCGAGCCGAGTCAGAGTTCGACTCGGACTCAGCTGAGCCGAGCCGCAGCGAACCCAGACCGTTAGATCTGAGCGGGCAGCGTCGGATGGCTGCCACGTGGCACTATCTGAGCCGCGGCTGCTCTCTCTCTCCTCTATATATATAATAGTTTAGATATTAATTTCTAGGGTTTTTCTTCAGCCGATTTTTGGAGAATTGTCATATAGGGTTCCTTCATCTTCCAGAAGCCATTGCGCATAGCTCCGGACTCCAAACGAGGCCTAGTTTTTTTTGTTAGAACGATATTGAGGTTAGCTTTCTGATTATATAAATTATTTTTCGAAATTATGAGTATTAAATTCTGGAAAATTCGTAGAGCACAGCATGTCTGAAAATAGACGTGTTTCAATGTTTTCGCGATTCCGGGAGAACCAGGAATCAGAATCAAGAATCGTTTAAAGTTTCGGAAACCTAATGTATATATAATTGACATATATTTTTCCCAGAATTTAATTCGAAGTATTTATATACTGTTAATTCTGTAGAACTTTTAGGTTAGAATTTAACCATCGGTGCACAATACAAAATTTGTATGTGCCATAATTCCCAAACGAATTTGAATTCGGACGAGCCGTAAATTCTAGCATGTTTTTGATGCTGAAATCTACAGGAAATCATGCATGAAAGTTGAGTTTGTGTCGGTTGACTTTTCGGTCAACAGATCGCCTCGATTTGCGTGCCATGAGTCTCGGGTTGATAAAATTCAGTTTCTTTGGACAAAATTTAGGAATTAACATAAAAATCAGAATAATAAGATTAAAATAGGATTTTAGAGTAATTATTCCAGAATTAAATAAATTAAAATAAATTATCTTTTGACGTGATAAATTTGTAATACATAGGATATTGGATTTGTTCTACGCGACTTCTGGAGCAAGTTATTGGTACATCGCAGCTTCCTTACCAGGCAAGATACCTTACCAAATTGTTTACAGTACTTGCATGCTATTTATATTTCTGTTTAGTCATTGCCTGTGTAGTTTCGTTCAGTTATAGTCATTGCATGTGTAGTTAGTTCAGTCATTACTATATATATTAGATATGTTGACACACACTTGACACCTAGTATCATGAGAGGACAATCATTAGGCGTATGGGCTTTTAACCACTCTGGTAAACCATAGTATATAGTTCACACTACGGGCGTGTGTCGCGCTGGTCGCTACCCCAGAGGTATGTCGATTTCTGTAGAGTCGCGCTGGTCGCTACCCCAGAGGTATGTCGATTTCTGATGTCCATTGGCGTGTGTGTGAGTTGTGAGGCTTAGATCGAGTAGCCTACCGTTGCCCATACGTTAAAAAGTTATCCTCATTTGCATTCATATAGATTGTCTTGTACAGCGTACTTATTTATTTTCAAATATTATGCATGTTTACTGTACTCAAATTGGCTCATATTTTATGTATCTTGTTACGTCCCTCTGAGGACCTGGTCCTCTACCAGGTGTATCTGTTCTTGAGTATTTGCAGGATCGCAGATTTGGATGATTACTTGTGATCCGAGGATGTCTTCTCTTCGAGCTGTGATTGATAGCTGGTATTCTTATATTGTGTTGTGGTATTGTACTTATATTGTATATACTTTTCCATTCGAGTTGGTAGTGAATTTGTTTCCATCCAACTATCATCCTTAGCTACTTATATTGAGATCTAGTTATATAGATGATGGTTATTTGTTTATATTGATTTTCTGTGGATGAGATCTAGTGTATACCCTGTGACTTGTGACATATGTTTTATACCACTTGTGGATTTGATATTCATATTTCAGCGTACGTGTGGATTTGGTTTCCATATATTAGAGTTGCCATATTCATGCGGCTGGCATGCTTACGTGTCCTAATCCTACGTATTTTTGGGACTGGGGCGTGACATGTTTTTATGGTGGCCCATGCAGGTCGAGAGCATATTGTCTCGGTTACGTTACTGTACCGAACAAGCCTACACCTAGGACTAGAGTATAGGATCTCATCCACAATTGACTATGATTCATCTTCCTCCTCTCTATTCTATTCGAATAATTGCATCCTGCTTGATTCCTGTACTTCCCTAATAGTTCTTTGAGAATAGCCTTCTGCTAGAATATAGGAACCCCTATTATTATTATGATAATTATGGTAGCACACCTATTAAGAATACAACGAGAATATAGACACACCACTAAGTTTAGAATATCTAGTGAACCCTAGAATTCCTTATCTATAGATTGGTTTACTATTACCCCTTGATGTATTATGAGGACGTGAGGGTAGTATAGACGCTACTAGAGTTAGAAGTTTTACCATAATGTTTGACACCTAGTATCACATAGTCTTTTGACCTATTAATTGAAGTGTAACCGAATGATATTTATCGCATGCTAGCAAAAGACGACAGTGTTTATTCAGACTATAGAATTTAGAGGTCCTTGCCCTATTTGGTCGACTAGCGACTTAGATAAGGAGGTTGTATGATAACTGTAGAGATTGTAGAGTCTTTTATTATTATTGCTTATGTTGTTTTTGCTTTTGCGAACTTGAATTATTTTGTTACTTCTCACATCATAATCCAGCTTTATATTTTCTGTGCTACCTTGAATTATGCTGCTATTATAGCCTAGTTTTTGCAAGCTTAATCTTATATCGAGCTTGTTCATGACATATGTGTTATTGGGGTCTGATCAACCACACTAATACAAATTGTCTAATCAGAATCAGTGTATTATGGTCTAGCTAGCCATAATGCGCTTAATTCGCCCTTCGCAATAGTATTTTACGTGGATTGAGATGTATAGTTGACCAGCAGACAAATATACTTACCCTCTAGATACGACAAAGCATATCATATCAAGTACATAACTGCACCGATGTGAGCATGCGAATAGAAAATTACCAAATTAAGATTTCAATCCACAACTGTCTTGACAATTCCCATTTGAATTCTTTAAACGCTTTGATTCCCATACTTTCATTCTATTACCCCTCATTGAACTCTTTTCCATTGCTTTCCGTCTTCCCTTGTTTTGGAAAGATGAAATCTCGTGCTTGAAAATAAGTGATACACGGTTAGTACAAGATATACCCCATAGGCCAATCACATTATTTGGTGACTATCTTTCATAATTGATTAAGGGCATATCACATATGATATAATTGGTGTTAAAGTTTTGAGGATTGAATGACATGAGAAAATAAATTGAGGAATATTTTTCTTAAATGTAAGAGCCTTATGTGATAGATGGATAAATTCTAAGTTGGGTAGAAATTGCATTATTAAACTTGAGGAGAATTCTTTTAGATTGTGATCAAGTAGGATTAGATTGAGAGATTAAGTCCTTTTAAATGTGGAGAATTTTAAAAGAAGGATTAAGATAATGAGGATTTAACGAATTTTAAAATCTTGATATTGCGGACCAAATATTTATACTTTGAGCACATGATTTAAATTTTGAATATTGAAGGATGAATCATCGATTTAAATTTTGAGGATAAATATAGAATTTTAGACTTGAACAATTGGTGAATTAGATTTAAATTTTACAATTTGATGATTTGAATTAAAAAGTTCAATTTTGATTGTTGGGTCACCTATTTGAAATATTGAGGATGTAAATTGAGTTTAAATATTTGAAGAGTACAAAAATCTTAGGTTGAGAATAGGAAAAAGATTTGATTAGAATTATTTATTGTTCAAAGTCTAGAGGAGATTATGATAGTTGGAAATTGTGATATAAATTTTGATATGGGATGTCATATAGACTTGAGTTAGATTTGGATGTTGATTATTTAAAAATCGAGGAGAGATTACGACAGGTTGAATTTTGATTTAAACAGTGGTTATCTTAATTTTGAAGTGATCGCGATAGATTTGAATAGATTTTATTATTTAAATTTTTGGAAGAGATTGCGATTGACGTACCTTATGTACGAATGTGAAGGATTTAACAAATTATGCCTTATTTTAATTTTGAGGACGAAATTGTTTTAAGTTGGGTAGATTGTAAACTCCCTCACCCAAAATAGGTATTTTGTGTATATTTTATATTATTATATTTATTATAGATGTTGAAGTTATTTAGAGCATTCTCTTAGTTAATTAGAAAATAATTTTTTTTAGTATATTTACTTATATAAATATTTATTTAGAATTATTTTTAGGCTATTTTAGATTATTGGGATTTTTCCATAATTTTTAGTTAATTAAAAACTAAAAACACTAATTTTCTAGGACTTTGAAGAATTTATTTTATGTTCAAACTTAATTAAAAATATCCCAAACTTTTATTTTAGGTTCTAAATAATAAAATATATTTTCTAGAATTTTTTGGGAATTTTCTGATTATTTTTAGAATTTATTTTGAGTTAATTATGAAAAACTGAATTAAAAACTAATTTCTGAAAAAGAAAACCCAAAAAGTAATTAATTCTGCCCAGTCAGCAAACAGGGGGCCCACCTGTCAGCCTCCAGCAGTGAACAGTGCCGGGCCCGCCTGTCAGTGACTGCTGAGTGGGAGCGAGCCGAGCCGAGCCGAGCCGACCTCGAGTCGAGCCGAGTCAGAGTTCGACTCGGACTCAGCTGAGCCGAGCCGCAGCGAACCCAGACCGTTAGATCTGAGCGGGCAGCGTTGGATGGCTGCCACGTGGCGCTATCTGAGCCGCGGCTGCTCTCTCTCTCCTCTATATATATAATAGTTTAGATATTAATTTCTAGGGTTTTTCTTCAGCCAATTTTTGGAGAATTGTCATCTAGGGTTCCTTCATCTTCCAGAAGCCATTGCGCATAGCTCCGGACTCCAAACGAGGCCTAGTTTTTTCTTTAGAACGATATTGAGGTTAGCTTTCTGATTATATAAATTGTTTTTCGAAATTATGAGTATTAAATTCTGAAAAATTCGTAGAGCACAGCATGTCCGAAAATAGACGTGTTTCAATGTTTTTGCGATTCCGGGAGAACCAGGAATCAGAATCATGAACCGTTTAAAGTTTCGAAAACCTAATGTATATATAATTGACATATGTTTTTTCCAGAATTTAATTCGAAGTATTTATATACTGTTAATTCTGTAGAACTTCTAGGTTAGAATTTAACCATCGGTGCACAATACAAAATTTGTATGTGTCATAATTCCCAAACGAATTTGAATTCGGACGAGCCATAAATTCTAGCATGTTTTTGACGCTGAAATCTACAAGAAATCATGCATGAAAGTTGAGTTTGTGTCGGTTGACTTTTTGATCAACAGATCGTCTCGATTTGCGTGCCATGAGTCTCGAGTTGATAAAATTCAGTTTCTTTGGACAAAATTTAGGAATTAACATAAAAATTAGAATAATAAGATTAAAATAGGATTTTAGAGTAATTATTCCAGAATTAAATAAATTAAAATAAATTATCTTTTGACGTGATAAATTTATAATACATAGGATATTGGATTTGTTCTGCGCGACTTCTGGAGCAGGTTATTGGTACATCGCAGCTTCCTTACCAGGCAAGATACCTTGCCAAATTGTTTACAGTACTTGCATGCTATTTATATTTCTGTTTAGTCATTGCCTGTGTAGTTTCGTTCAGTTATAGTCATTGCATGTGTAGTTAGTTCAGTCATTACTATATATATTAGATATGTTGACACACACTTGACACCTAGTATCATAAGAGGACAATCATTAGGCGTATGGGCTTTTAACCACTCTGGTAAACCGTAGTATATAGTTCGCACTACGGGCGTGTGTCGCGCTGGTCGCTACCCAAGAGGTATGTCGATTTTTGTAGAGTCGCGCTGGTCGCTACCCCAGAGGTATGTCGATTTCTGATGTCCATTGGCGTGTGTATGAGTTGTGAGGCTTAGATCGAGTAGCCTACCCTTGCCCATACGTCGAAAAGTTGTCCTCATTTGCATTCATATAGATTGTCTTGTACAACGTACTTATTTATTTTCAAATATTATGCATGTTTACTGTACTCAAATTGGCTCGTATTTTCTGTATCTTGTTACGTCCCTCTGAGGACCTGGTCCTCTGTCAGGTGTATCTGTTCTTGAGTATTTTCAAATATTATGCATGTTTATTGTTTTATACCACTTGTGGATTTGATATTCATATTTCAGCGTACGTGTGGATTTGGTTTCCATATATTGGAGTTGCCATATTCATGCGGCTGGCATGCTTACGTGTCCTAGTCCTACGTATTTTTGGGACTGGGGCGTGACAGCAAATGCAGTTTAAGAACAAATTTTTCATGTATGGACTATGTGGCTAAAATAATGGGATCATCGTAGTTCTCTTGGATAACCAGGGGCCATGGGCGTAACATCATGGACGTCATAGGCCTGCAGTAAACAGTGGGGTCATAACAACTCGCGTCTCCGGCGGAGCTCACGGCCAAAATAAGGAAAAGTGTAAAGGAGTCACATACGCTTGGTCATGACCCAATTTCGTAGAATCAATTGAGGCGTCCCCCGAATCGTGACCGCCGTGCGGGCCCGGGTTTGCGCCCGCACAAGGCTTTAATAATTTGCATAGCAAGCACATATTCAGAGTACGCAGATAAATTGAAACACAGATTTAACATAAAAAAGTTCTCTTTATTGATAATGAACATCTATTACAAACTCTTGAACGAGTTAGCTAATATGCCGAACGGCTTACAAAAGAGATGACTCAAAATGAGATAGCAGTCCTTTACATTACATCCCTTTATAAACTCAAAATGATAAGGACCTCCAGGCTGGAGGATAGCTTTGCCACGGAGCTGCATTTGTGTATGAAGAGTTGCAAGCTCCTGACTTCAAAATGCTTCGAGGGCGCGGTAAAGATGCGCCAACAGTTGGACTGGATCGGGAAGACGACTTCGGCTCCTCGCTCGATTCGCCTTGGTGCGGAGAACCTGTTTCAACGAGGATCAGCATATCGAAACATGCTGGTGAAGGCGAGCTAGCCGAACTATACCAATCAACATATTGTTTTAATGAAGCATGCATATTTGTGGGTTTCTATCTTGCCTTAGTTCATTTACAAGTAAGCAGCATATAGAATTTACTGAAATGAACGTGCCACCGTTCGGTGGATTTTACCTGCCCGTCTGAATGACCTGCACAATACTTACCTTGCCTTCCCTGCCACGAAGACACAAGTTAGTATGCAACAGGTTTAAATATACATAGGATCACTAGCTTGATGCCACGAAGGGACGGGTTATAGTCTCAAGGCAAAGTGACGTGCAACGCGGGTGGCGAGCCCCGCTGCATAACACTTGCCGGGTAACATACGACTATACATACGTTTCGTCCGGATCGGATCGGTCCCGGTGCCCCGGTGACCGTCCGCGGAACTCATAGCATACCTTGTGTACAAGTCGTCCGTGATCAAGAATACTCATAGAATTAGTTCCATAGCATAACAGTTTTGCATAGTCATCCTGACAGTTTATTTCATAACAAGCATATATTTCTATACTTAGCACGATTCATAGAACAGTTATAAACGAACTAGCATACAGGATGATAACCGTTCATAAGTTTGTTTGACAAGCAGTATTAACCAAGTGTATTCTCTTTTATCTTGGTTTCTTTTATTATTACTTGGTATCGTTTGATCGGGGCAAAGAAGAATGCAGATTTTTAGGGTGCGAAGCTTGGAAGCAAGGCTAGCTAATCGGGTTGGTAGCCACTCACTTGGTTGGAAGGAAAAGAGAAGGAAAGAGGCGTTTCACGACTCCGCTCGCAAGCCGCCTACTGCTCGTTCACCTGCACACGAACAGCTTGATTAATACTTCTTCCTCTCTTTCCAATCTCGGAATTGAAGTGCAAGTCAATGAACGAAAATAATGAAAACCATCGAAACCGTTCAAAGAAAACAAGCAAATCCCAAAACCAACTCAAAGCACGAAAGCAACAAGCGACATCGAAAACCGAGGCAGTAAAAGATAGCAGCGGAGAGGTCCCTCCTGACTCTGCCGCTAAGTCGATCCCGGGGGCACGGTCCACTGAATATGGGAATCGATTCCGAAGAAACAAATCCATAACGAGGACGAGTTCTTAATTCAATCTATCCCGATCGAACGATGCCGTCTTGTGTTTTTTAGCCGCGATCTCCGCACCGGGAGAACGGGGCGCTACATCCTACCCAACTAATTGGAAGTTTCGTCCCGAAACTTAGGAATAGAACCAACCGTTAGGGATTATTGGGTTGAGGCAGGAGCTTAGAGGGGAGTGGACAATCCCGAGCTACGTGGCCAGGCCCGCCACAGTTAAAGCATAGACCTTTTCTACTGTAACATCTCTCTGTAGTGTGCCCTTGCCTTTTACAGAAATCACAGAATGGTCTCGGGTTTCCTTTTTGGGGACCGCCGTGGTTAGGGCGCTTTGCAGCGGTGTTTTCTCTGTCGTTGCCTTGGCGTTTGTGATTGTAGGTATGCACAGCGCCGGTGGAAACGTGAGGATACTGCGGTTCAAGAGATAGGGCGTGATTTATGACTTCACGCATGGTTCCATACTGATTATTGGCCACGTGCGAATGGATAGCAGAGCGTAGTCCACCTTCAAACCTTCTGGCTTGACTCGCTGCATCAGGTAAATAGGCCCTAGCGAATTTAGAGAGTCGGTTGAACTCGGCGGAGTATTGCTTAACTGTCATACTGCCCTGCCGCAGCTGCACGAAATCGTTTTCCCTCTGACGTTGCACTGGAGGGGGTATAAACTTCTCTTCGAACGCGGCACGAAAGGTCGTCCACGAGATCGCCTCCTCTCCGTGATTAAATTGGAGAGATCGTCGATGCACGTTCCACCAATCGTGTGCGTTGAGGCGGAGCTGTAGTTGGGCGCAGGCGACGCACTTATCTTCGGGGACCTCTAGCAGAGCGAAGTGATCTTCAAGCTCGGCTAGCCAATCTAGAGCTACCACTGGGTCCTCAGTCCCATTGAATGGAGTATTGCAGACTTTCTTGAAATGGCCCAAGTTGAAGGCAGTCACGTCCCTCGGCCTTAGGATTTGAGGCGTCTCCACTTCAAGCACGGGCTGTTCCACCGGAGTCGTTGCTGTTGCGGCAGAATGGTTGGCAGCCAAAGTCTGAACTATCTATTGCAGGGTATCTACTTGCTTCTATTGGACTGAGAATCGGTTCTCTAGATTGCTCTCGAACCTGGCTTGGCGAGCATCGTCTCTTTGTCGTTGCGATTCTAATATTTGCATCACCCGCTCTAGCGGGTCGACTTGAGACATGTCTCGCTGGCTCCGAGAGCTTCCCGAAGTACCCGAACTACTTTCCTGTGTTTCGTTCGGTGGTTGCGCTACAGATTGCGCTGGTACCATTCCTTCAAAAGAAGGTAAATTACATTAGAATTATAATGTATTGTGGACTTATTGCATGAACGTATCTCATTTTGGCCTAGCGAGTTCAAGAGTTCGCACAGGAATTTGATCGTTAAAGGAACTTTTCCAGCACGAAGTCTAAGGAACTTGAATCTGTGCTCTGATACTACTATGTCACGACCCAATTCCGTAGAATCAATTGAGGCGTCCCCCGAATGGTGACCGCCGTACGGGCCTGGGTTTGCGCCAGCACAAGGCTTTAATGATTTGCATAGCAAGCACATATTCAGAGTACGCAGATAAATTAAAACACGGATTTAACATAAAAAAGTTCTCTTTATTGATAATGAACATCTATTACAAACTCTTGAACGAGTTAGCTAATATGCCGAACGGCTTACAAAAGAGATGACTCAAAATGAGATAGCAGTCCTTTACATTACATCCCTTTATAAACTCAAAATGATAAGGACCTCCAGGCTGGAGGATAGCTTTGCCACGGAGCTGCATTTGTGTATGAAGAGTTGCAAGCTTCTGACTTCAAAATGCTTCGAGGGCGCGGTGAAGATGCGCCAACAGCTGGACTGGATCGGGAAGACGACTTTGGCTCCTCGCTCGGTTCGCCTTGGTACGGAGAACCTGTTTCAACGAGGGTCAGCATATCGAAACATGCTGGTGAAGGTGAGCTAGCCGAACTATACCAATCAACACGTTGTTTTAATGAAGCATGCATATTTGTGGGTTTCTATCTTGCCTTAGTTCATTTACAAGTAAGCAGCATATAGAATTTACTTAAATGAACGTGCCACCGTTCGGTGGATTTTACCTGCCCGTCTGAATGACCTGCACAATACTTACCTTGCCTTCCCTGCCACGAAGACACAAGTTAGTATGCAACAGGTTTAAATATACATAGGATCACTGGCTTGATGCCACGAAGGGACGGGTTATAGTCTCAAGGCAAAATGACGTGCAACGCGGGTGGCGAGCCCCGCTGCATAACACTTGCCGGGTAACATACGACTATACATACGTTCCGTCCGGATCGGATCGGTCCCGGCGCCCCGGTGACCGTCCGCGGAACTCATAACATACCTTGTGCACAAGTCGTCCGTGATCAAGAATACTCATAGAATTAGTTCCATAGCATAACAGTTTTGCATAGTCATCCTGACAGTTTATTTCATAACAAGCATATATTTCTATACTTAGCACGATTCATAGAACAGTTATAAACGAACTAGCATACAGGATGATAACCGTTCATAAGTTTGTTTGACAAGCAGTATTAACCAAGTGTATTCTCTTTTATCTTGGTTTCTTTTATTATTACTTGGTATCGTTTGATCGGGGCAAAGAAGAATGCAGATTTTTAGGGCACGAAGCTTGGAAGCAAGGCTAGCTAATCAGGTTGGTAGCCACTCACTTGGTTGGAAGAAAAAGAGAAGGAAAGAGGCGCTTCACGACTCCGCTCGCAAGCCGCCTACTGCTCGTTCACCTGCACACGAACAGCTTGATTAATACTTCTTCCTCTCTTTCCAATCTCGGAATTGAAGTGCAAGTTAATGAACGAAAACAATGAAAACCATCGAAACCGTTCAAAGAAAACAAGCAAATTCCAAAACCAACTCAAAGCACGAAAGCAACAAGCGACATCGAAAACCGAGGCAGTAAAAGATAGCAGCGGAGAGGTCCCTCCTGACTCTGCCGCTAAGTCGATCCCGGGGGCATGGTCCACTGAATATGGGAATCGATTCCGAAGAAACAAATCCATAACGAGGACGAGTTCTTAATTCAATCTATCCCGATCGAACGATACCGTCTTGTGTTTCTTAGCCGCGATCTCCGCACCGGGAGAACGGGGCGCTACACGCTTACTCATTGTTCTTCCCACCCAATGCTACTAACGTGTCACACCCATAGCACGCAACACCTCTAGTAACTTCCAAGTCTGCTAAACATGATATTTTTATTGGCAGAGCTATTCCTTAACAGTCGTACGACCTTTACGTATAGGTTACCAGCCTAACACGCAAATTCGTGTCCTACATGAGACTTACAACTCGTGTAAAAAGGTATCATGGCCAATGAAACATAATAATGCCTCAAAATCATTGGGTGGTCCAATAAAACTAGGTCAACATATATAATATAAATAAAAGAAAATGGATGACACAATCGTCGTTGCACCCAAGTCTTCTAGGACGCGTAGTTTTATATAGCAAAATAAATACAAATAAATAATAAAAAATAATCATACATCAAATGAATGTAACTGAACAGTAATATGGCAATGTATACTTGCCTGGCAAGCAATCTGTGAAATGTAGACGTCAAGACGACAAGCACAAGGAACCAAAAAGTGGGGGCTCTGAAGGACCCTCTCCGGATACTGAAATAAATATCACCAACATCTCCGGAATTAGTGAGATAGTAAAAAAAACTCTACCCTTTCGTCCAATTTGGACACAGGGACAAAACGATAATTTTGGGCCAAAGCGGAATCCAAATTTGGCTCACTTTGCATCAAAATGCGTGCCAGGGGTAAGGTCTCTAAATGGAATAAATTATAGGTCAATTAAATCCTAAACGTCCATACGAACTCAACGGTATATCCAATTTTGGATTTCGGTGAGCCGATCGCAATTTCGCCTATCAAGTCAAACAATGAGGCCCACGAATAGGCGGCTCGATCAACTGTCTCAAAATTGTATGAAAGCTGGGTCACAGGACCAGCGTGATACCAAGAATCCAATGGTGAAAGTTTTGTCGCGTTCCGACGAGCGTGCACCAACTAATGGGAAAATTTGTAAAAGTGCGATACGGAGAACTTTTTACGGATACGGGTTGATTCTGATGCGCACACGCGTCCGAATCAACTTTCGTGAAAGCCCGCCCATCAGGATATACTATACACTCCTTTTAGAATAATTGGAACGTGATGATGTGGTCCGGTTTGTCGGGACGCATTCTGTATCACAAGTTTTCAAGTTATATATAAAACAGAATTCGTGGGTTTTTTATGATTTTAACGCAGTTTTTATTATCGAAGTAATGGTCGATAATATGTAAATAGTATATCGTTGTGATCATGGTAATATAGGCTATTAGAAGGGTAAATAAAAACTAAATTATATTTACAGAATTAAAAGAAAATGGCCTTCCAATATAGGGCTTTTAACCTAGAAACTGTGAATCTAGGCACGTCAAAACTGTATTTTTACAGGATTTTTTCGTACATTTTTCTTGCTGATTTAAACAAAAATTCTCATGTAAGTTACATAGTTGTAAACTAGGTTAGGTGGTCTATCCGTAAAATTTTACAGATCAAAAAACGATTGAACGTATTGAGAGAAATTATCCGGAAAAAGGGGTACCTCTAAGCAGACTGCTGGTCGCCGCACGGGATATGTTGGGGTCACGGTCATGCACCGACGTTCAACGTCGAGCGGCGGTCAAGCCGGTGTTCGGGGGACACTGACGTGGCTCTGGGGAAGGTCGGTGAAGGGAACAAGAGATGAAGGTTAGGGTTAGGTATTCGAATAACTATATGTGTATATATATAGTTATCGAGATGGGGGGAAAGTTTTTACGCGGTTCTGGGTCGTGGGCTTCCAAGTCCTTTTTGGAATTGAGCAATCGGGGAGGGGTGATGGATTTCTACTGCTGCTGTTTCTATTCGGTTGCAATTGGGGGGTTGTATTATATTTTATTATTATTATTATTTGTTTTTCTTTCTTTATGGTATAGAGTTATGACCATACACATATACATATCTAAGTATATATATATATATATATATATATATATATATATATAGAGAGAGAGAGAGAGAGAGAGAGAGAGAATAAGGGAGGTGAGGTGGCACCTCACTCTCAAAACAAAGGTGGCGGTGATGTGGCACAATCACAACCACACAAACGAGGGGAGGGGGTTAAGTGCAATTTGCCAATTATGAAATGTGTGGTTGTAATTGTGCCACGTCACCGCCACCCTTGTTTTGAGAGTGAGGTGCCATCTCACCTCCCTTATTCTCTCTCTCTCTCTCTCTCTCTCTCTCTCTCTCTCTCTCTATATATATATATATATATATATATATATATATATATATATATATATATATATATATATATATATATATTCCTACCATAAGTTAATTAATTAATTTATTTTGTTATTATCATTATTATTATTACCCTTATTATTAATATTATTATTACTAATTATAGGTATGTTGTCATTATACGTTGTATTATTCCTATTATTATATAACAAATCCTAGAAAATTAGGGAAGGTTATATTCTACCCCACTTAAGGAAATTTTGTCCTCGAAATTAAAACTAAGGTACGGTAGAAAACAAAAATATTACGCGGTAGGAAAAGAACAAAGTAAAATCATACCTTGTTCTTCGAATAGATGCGGAAATCGTTTGCGCATGTCATCCTCGCCTCCTACGTAGATTCTCCTGGCGAGTGATGTCTCCATGCCACACGGACAAAGGAAATAGACAGATTCCTCAACACCTTCTCTCGACGATCAAGGATCTCCAAGCATTGCTCTTGGTAAGACAAGCTTGGCCCAATAGTGATCTCGGAGTGATCGAGTACATGACTGCTATCTGCCACATATCGCCTTAATTATTACACATGGAATATATCATGCACTCCCTCAAGTGAAGGTGGTAGTGCCAGTCGATACGCAACTTCTCTAACTCACTCTAGCACGTCGAACGGTCCAATATACCTTGGACTCAACTTGCCGCATCCTCCGAAACAAATAGTGCCTCTAGTTGGCGATATCCTCAAGAAGACATGATCGCCTTCCTTGAACTCCAAAGGACGAAGGTGGAGATCTTCTCACTGCTTCTATCTGTCTTGCGCTGCTCGCAAGTGCTCTTGTATCCTCTTTACCTTCTCCACAGTGCTGACAACCAACTCTGGCCCCAAGATCTGACGTTCTTCCGTGTCACTCCAACACACGAAAGACCTACACTTTCTTCCATACAAAGCTTTAATCGGAGCCATTTGGATACTCACTTGATAGCTATTGTTGTAAGAAAACTCCACAAGATGTAGTTGGTCCTCCCATGATCTTCCAAAGTCCAACATGCATGATCTCAACATATCATACAGCATATGAACAGTATGCTTCGACTGCCCATCTGTCTGCGGGTGATAAGACGTACTGAACTTCAGACGAGTCCCAAGACTCTCCTGCATGCTCCTCCAAAAGTAAAATATAAAATATGAATCCTTGTCTGATATAATGCTAACCAGAATACTGTGTAATCTTACGATCTGTCTCATGTACAAGTCAGCCAAAGCTTTTGTAGACTGGCCAATTCGGAAAGGCAAAAAATGGGCAGATTTGGTGAGTCGATCCAAGATCACCCAAACAGAATCTTGACCACTTGGACTCTTCAAAAAACCCGTGACGAAGTCCATAGTGATGTGCTCCCACTTTCACTCAGGAATCGAAAGTGGTTGCAGTAACCCTGCTGCCCTTTGGTGTTCATCCTTGACCTGCTGACACACTAGACATTTAGCCACAAAGCGAGCTATCTCCCTTTTCATCCTATGCCACCAAAAGTGATATCGCAAGTCGTGGTACATCTTGGTGCCTCCAGGATGAATAGAATATATCGAACTATGAGCTTCTGTCATCAGCTCCTATCGAAGCTCCCCATTGGGAACATATAGACGATCACCATTTCGTAATATCCCGACCTCATGAATGCGCAGTCTTGTCTTCTCTCCAGTCTCTGTCCACTCTCTCAACCTCCTGAATCTAGCATCCATAGGCAAAGCTGCCTTGATTATCTCTACTAGTGATGTCTGTACTTGCAAATTGGATAGCGTCCTGTCTGATCCAGGTAATACAACCTCTATTCCAAGCTCTTGCAAGTCCTCCAGTAACTCTCTCTGCGTCGTCAAGAATAGCGCTATAGGCTTTCGGCTTAACGCATCTGCTACTACGTTAGCCTTGCACGGGTGATAATATAGCTCTATCTCGAAGTGCTTCATCAACTCAAGCCACCGATGTTGCCTCATATTTATCTCCTTCTACGTGAAGACATACTTAAGGCTTTTGAGGCCAGTATAGATGTCACGCCCCGGCCCCGAGGGGTTGCCCGGCCGGACCACCGCCTCTACTTGCCCCCCCGGGCCGGATTGAACCGGACGCGAATCACCGCGCCTTAGCGCACCGAAAGCGAATCACCGCATCTATCCCGCGGGTGCGAGGAAGGAGATGTGTGGCCCGTTGGGATTTATCGGGACATGATGCCGTGCGAGCCTGGGGTTGTGCCCGCACAAGGCCATATCGTTTAAGTTATTTGTTGGCTATCATCGCATCAATCGAGTAAGCAGCGGAAAGGGACAATATTGCAATGCAATGCATTTAGCCAACTGAGTATTCAAGATAATCGAGGGACTTGGGTTTTCTTATGCAAAGGCATTCGTTCCATACATTATGCCCCCTTATGCGATAGCATCTCGGGGCAACAATCGAAACCAGGATTTCCGGGTCTTAGGGACTGTGGCACGCCTATCGCTCCCTCGGACGATCCAGTACCTACAAGCAAGTAAACTGTTGGTGGGGCAGCACTTTTACAAGTACTGGTGAGATAAAACAACTGAACAGAAACAAGCATTCACTAAAACCAACACTAAGTAATCATGTTATAAAATATTATATTACTAGTGATCTTTCTAGTTTTACCTATGTTCGTTTCATACAGTTCTAGCAGAGTCATATTACAGTTTGGAAACGTCTTTGGAAACAGAGTTTCATATGTAATAAGCAAGACAAGCAATTGTTCGTGTTCAGGGTGTGCGCAGCGTGTCTCGTGAGACTCCAGGGTCAAATACATAGCTAGACACACAATGCACATCTTAGGGGCAGTCCATCTATCCAAGCCAACACAATGACTTAGCTATATGCAAGGCGGTCCCCGAGTATCTCAGGATCGGCAGCTGGTTGTACAGCATACCAATGACTCATTCATCTTATGCTAATGACAGCTGTGACTCATGGTTGCTTTTCACTATCATGGTAGCAGCCGTGACACATGAAGTTCAGCTCTCCACCAAAAGCCATTGTCCGACCAATGCGAATGCATGGAACACTATCAAATAAACTCTAGTATGCAGACGAGATGAACCATCAGAACAGTTATCGTTGTTGCGGGGCAATCTGACTTATCACTTGAACACATTTAGGCACAATATGGTTCTCTTGAAGCATAGACGATAGTGAACATGTTCATGCACTCTTAGACAAGTGTTTCAGGATTCTCGTTAAGCAGACATGTTTGTTTCAAAGACAAGCTAGGTGAGTTCGTTCATTAACATGCAAGGCAGGTTCTATCATTCTCTTATAAAAATATTGCAAGCAAAAACTCAGTTTATTATTAAGGCGTGCAAGAATCAAAGAACGAAGTTCTGCCCACTCACCTGATACATAATATCGACGCAGAGCGGGGTATTACAATAGATCTCCACTCATTCCCCATATAAGTAATGTCTCCATAGCTTTAAGAAAAAAATAACGGCTCCAAGCTCCAAGTCATGAGTTGGATAATTCTTCTCATGCACTCTCAACTGTCTAGATACATACGCAATCACCTTACTATGCTGCATCAATAAGCATCCTAAGCCTTTTTCGGATGTGTTGATGTAGATCACGTAGCCTCTTGATCCTGATGGAATAGTCAATACTGGTGCTGTGGTAAGTGTCACGCCCCGGTCCCGCCCGGGCCGCCGCTCTATGTAACGCCCCGCTCCGCGTCGGCGTTATATATCAAGGTGAGTGGGCAGAACTTCGTTCTCTGATTCTTGCATGCCTTAATAATAACCTGAGTTTTTGCTTGCAATATTTTCTTAAGAGAATGATAGAACCTGCCTTGCATGTTAATGAACGAACTCACCTAGCTTATCCTTGAAAAAAAGTCTGCTAAACGAGAATCCTGAATCGCCTGCTTAGAGTGCATGAACATGTTCACTATCGTTTATGCTTCGAGAGAACCATACTGTGCCTGAACGTGTTCGAGTGATAAGTCGGATTGCCCCGCAACAACGATTGTATTCTGATGGTTCGTCTCGTCTGCATACTAGAGTTTATTTGATAGTGTTCCATGCATTCGCATGCGATCGGACAATGGCTATTGGTGGAAAGCTGAGCTGCATGTGTCACGGCTGCTACAGAGATAGTAGAAAGCAACCATGAGCCATAGCTGCCTCTAGCATCATATAAAGAGTCATTGGTATGCTGTACAACCAGCTGCCGATCCTGAAATACTCGGGGACCGCCCTGCATATAGCTAAGTCATTGTGTTGGCTTGGATAGATGACTGCCCCTAAGATTGTGCATTGTCTGTCTAGCTTTGCATCTGACCCTGGAGTCGCACGAGACACGCTGCGCACACCCTGATACATGAACGGTTTGCTTGCTTGCTTATTCAATATGAAACTCTGTTTCTAAACATGTTTCCAAAGCAATGTAATATGACTCTGCTAGAACTGCATGAAACGAACCTAGGTAAAACTAGAAAGATCACTAGTAATGTAATATTTTATAACATGATTAATTAGTGCTTGTTTGAGTGAATGCTTATTTCTGTTCAGTTATTTTATCTCACCAGTACTTGTATAAAGTGCTAACCCACCAACAGTTTACTTGCTTGCATGTACTGGATCGTCCGAGGGAGCGATAGGCGTGCCACAGTCCCGAAGACCCGGAGTCCTGGTTTCGATTGTTGCTCCGAGAATGCTATCGTATAAAGGGGCATAATGTATGGAACGAACGTGTGCCTTTGCTAAAGGAAACCCAAGTTGCCTCGATTGTCCCGAACACTCAGTTGGCTAAATGCATTGCATTGCAACAAGTCCCTTTCCGCTGCTTACTCGATTGATGCGATGATAGCCAACTATCAACTTAAACGATTGGCCTTGCACGAGCGCAACCCCAGGCCCGTGCAGCATCACGTCCCCCGAAAGCTCGAACGGGCCATTCGATTAGCTCCTTTTCCTCCCTCGCACCCGCGGGACGGGCGCGGTGATTCGCTTCCGGCGCGCCGAGGCACGGTGATTCGTGCCCGGTTCGTTAAATCCCGGCCGTACGGGGCGGGGCTGGACGGAGCGGCGGCCCGGGCGGGACCGGGGCGTGACAGAAAGATAAAACAACTGAACAGAAACAAGCATTCACTCAAACAAGCACTAAGTAATCATGTTATAAAATATTACATTACTAGTGATCTTTCTAGTTTTACCTAGGTTCGTTTCATGCAGTTCTAGCAGAGTCATATTACATTGCTTTGGAAACATGTTTGGAAACAGAGTTTCATATTGAATAAGTAAGCAAGCAAACCGTTCATGTATCAGGGTGTGCGCAGCGTGTCTCATGTGACTCCAGGGTCAGATGCAAAGCTAGACACACAATGCACAATCTTAGGGGCAGTCATCTATCCAAGCCAACACAATGACTTAGCTATATGCAGGGCGGTCCTCGAGTATCTCAGGATCAGCAGCTGGTTGTACAGCATACCAATGACTCTTTATCTGATGCTAGAGGCAGCTGTGGCTCATGGTTGCTTTCCACTATCTCTGTAGCAGCCGTGACACATGCAGCTCAGCTTTCCACCAATAGCCATTGTCCGACCGCATGCGAATGCATGGAACACTATCAAATAAACTCTAGTATGCAGACGAGACAAACCATCAGAATACAATCATTGTTGAGGGGCAATCTGACTTATCACTCGAACACGTTCAGGCACAGTATGGTTCTCTCGAAGCATAGACTGTCACTACCACATATTCAGATAAAGGCATTTGTGTAATTCACCATTTGAATAATTATGTATTAAATTAAATTGCTGAGTTCTATAAACTATTTATATGTTGTTAGTGGCATTTGGTTTTAGGTCAAACCCTAGACTGACTAAACCTTAGTTAATTAGGTTCTACATGACCTAACATAGGGGGTTTAACCTAAACTATGCATTAGAAACCCTAGCTAGGTTTAATATAAAAAGGGAAACCTCTCTCAAAGCCTTCCTTCATGTAGAAAGGAGAAACCCTAGCCTCCATCAAGAGAAAGCCATCTCCCACTCCAGAATTCGAGATCTAGCCCTAGGGATCCCATTTTCCTCCTCCAAAGCAAAGAGAAGCAAGGGGTTGGGTCAAGAAGCCTTGGAGAAGAATAACCTCCATTGAAGAAGCCATCTCCCTAGGTAAAACCCTATTTTTAATTCTTTTAATTCTGTTTTCAGATGTTAATGCCATTAGGAAACCACCCCCTACTGTGTAGTTTCGACTTTAGGGTTTGAACTAGGGTTTAAGTGTCCCCAACATTGGTTTCCCATTTTCGTGAACCCTAACCCTAGGTGTTTGCATGTAGATTTATTTCATCCTCCAACATATAGATTTGATCTTGATTTTTAGGGTTTTAATTTGGATTCATGAGTAACTAGGTGAAACTCGATTTCCACATGCTAGGTGTCACGACCCGACCGCACACGAAAAATCGGGCATGAGTCGTGGGTACGTCCAGCCTATGCCGCAGCATCGGCGGTAGAACGATGTCTAGGTCAACTAACTAAATAATAATCTCACACAAAAATCGGCCATGACCTCTCCAAAAGGAGGGCAACCACACAAACAATATAAACCTGTCAAGATCTTAACTCCAAACGGAGGAGCAAAATCAAATGATAATCAAGTACTCAATCACGAATCTAAGCACGATAAGATAACACAGAGATCTAACAACTATAAAGTCTAACCAACAACAACTACTACAACAACCACAACATCAAATAATAATACAACAATATCCAAAATAATATACAAACAAGGTCTCAATCTAAAACCGGAGACAAATCCGGTGCTAAAAGCTAATAAAACAACAACAAGATCCTAGTGATTCCGGCTACCAACTCGGAAATCACCTCTAAACTAGAGGGTCCCTGTCTGCACCATCGACAGGCTCAGGTCCATAAAACGTCGGACACCACTCCTCCGGATACTCTGAAAAATATGTCCAGTCAGGACTGGAGCAAGTACATCTCTAACAGCAGTTCCATTTAAATGACAAAAACTATAAAACAGTTATAGCAAGTAGCAAGAAGAATGAAGCAAGTATGAAACAAGGAAATATGTATAACTGGTGCATAAAGGTAAAGATGCATGGATATCAGAGCAAGATAGTAATAACTACAAGATACAGGAAATCTAAGCTAAGATCAAGTCCGTGCACATGAACGTGTAGTGAGTCCAGCATGAAAAACATGTAGTGAGTCAAGTCCAGAAACATGTAAGTGAGACAAGTCAAGAAATGCATGAGAGTCCAGACTATAAAGAATGAACTCGGTGTCTTTGAAATACTTGTTTCGACATGTAAACGGCTAGGGGTAAGTACGGCTCACCGCGCACTGGTTGCGCGGCTGCTATCATTCCAGATTAGACCAGAGGGAGTGATTCCTGATAATGCCAGATAGGAATGTTTATATGTCTACTCGAGTATTTCCCTGCCCCGACTAATACAAGTGGATCCAAGACCCGACACGCAAATCAAGATGAGTCCAGCCTGAACATGAGTGATGCCTGTAGTGATGCCTGTAGGTGATGCCAGTAGTAATTCCAGAATAGAGGCCAGAAACATGAAATGTACGTGTCGCAAGTAAATGAATCCAGAAATACCAGTCAGTGTCCCATGTTGTGCCAGAATAATCAGATGATACTATATTAGAAGCTGAATCATAATAATCATCAGATAATGAAAACTATCAGAGAATGTACTCGTCTGACGTCCTGAGCAACTGGCGATCCGAACTGGTGTCGCAAGGACCTAATGCGAAAAGCAAGGTTAAACAGGGTTATAAAGAGTTAAACAGATATAAAATAACTAAAAATAGGCTTCTGGGGTCGTTCTAGGTCAAACGGGTCAAACCGATGAAATCTGGGTCAAAAAGTCAACTCTAGGTCCAAAAAGTCAACTCTAGGTCAAAACTAGATCAAAAGTTGACTTTGGCAGTCAACTGAGTCAACTACGGTCAAGTCTGGGTCAAACTAGGGTGCTCCTGAAATTCTAGGTCAAACCGAGGTCATTAAGCTAGAAAACTCACAAACTCGCCTCCTTGAGATACCGGGATACCCTCGGTATCCGATACCTCAACCTAGGCCATATACCCCGCCTAAACCCGCTAAAACCTATGCTAGCACGCATAAATATATACACATATACATATAAAAATTACTCCAATACTATTCCTAGGCTATTGCTCAAAAACCCCGCTCGAAATCCAATACCTTGGTTATCTTAAGGTATTGAGATACCTCGGTATCTCAAGGTATTGAGGTTTCGCTCTAAACTCAACCTGACTACCCCTCTAGCTAACTAACTAGGCATAAACATATATGTCTAGCTATAATCTAGGCTAAAATATATATTTCTAATATATATAGGCATATACCTAGGTATCTACACACCTTACCTTACCTTACCTTACCTTACCTTACCTTACCTTACCTTACACATACCTTACACACTAGCACACACTCACACAAGCACTCACCTACACACATACACTAGCACTCACTAACACACTCACAAACACATAACCACACATATATATATAAATATATATATAAAAACCCACACACAATATATATATATACATATATATAAACAAACACAACACAACGCACACCACGCCCACAACGCCCACCAACGCACGCCCAACGACCCCGACACGCCCAAACACCTATAAATATATAAAATATAACTCGAAAACTCTAGCACACACTCCCCGATATTAACCCAACGCGCTGCACAAGCCCGAAACGAGGAAACCAAGTCGAAATGGCCGTTCGGTCATTTCGACGAACACGTGGTGCGCGGCTCGGAAAACCTCCTGAAACGCACACCAAACGAACTCGGAATCGGCCCAAAATTTACCCACGCGTCCTAAACGATGTCTAGATCCTAGAAAATGCACTCCCACATCGATTCTAGGCCCGTGGCGGAAACGCACACGCACTTAGAATCGGCGACAAAGAAAAACCCCAAATTCGTCCGAAATGCCCGTTTCTCCGCGACACGGCTTCCCGTGTCCGAACGGAGACACGCACTCACCCTCAAGACACCCGATAACGTCTACCTAGGTCCGTCTAACCTAGGATATCACCCAAAATTGGGCCAAATTCGGATTCCACCCGAAATTGACACAAAACCTAGTGTTAAAGTCTCCAAACACTATCCAACTAGTTCCAACTTCCTCCCACGGGTAGCCTAAGGGTCTAGGTAGGTTCTAAAATATTAATTACACTATAAAAGAGTAATTACAAGGGAAAATTTAGGGTTTACCTCTTGGGAGTTGGAATCCCAAGCCAAAATCTCAAAATGCTCCAAATCCTCCAATCCAAGCTTCCAAGCCTCAAAATAATTCTCACAAGGGTGTGGGTCGGGTCGGACATGGGTCCACTAGGGTCTGACATGGGTCCAGGCTAGCCAAAACCCTAAAACAATCAAAATAAAAATAATAAAAAATAATGCAATCACTAATTAAATATAAATACAATTAATTATAAATAATACACAATTAACCCAAATTAAAAAAAAAAAATACCCGGCTCTGGAAATGGGGTGGTGACACTAGGTGTTTGTTGTTATGCCAAGAAGGATGAATAACTTTCCCTAGTTCTTGGGAATCAATATATATATATATATATGTGTGTGTGGTGATTTCTGTGAATGGTTCTCTGTTCAGTCGGGTATGTATCACTGCGTGTTTTTGGGTTTCCATTGTGCATCCAGAATTATGTGGTTGGGTGTAGTTAGTTTAAATCTTGTGTCTGTGTGTGTAATTTCTGTGCATAGGGGTTTAATTGACTGTGTGTCAGTTAGGAATTATAGTTTATGTATCCTGTGTGCATTAGAACCACTGTGTGTGTCTCAGTATTTCGGAGATGGATCTGTGAGCCTTGTGTAGTAATGTGTATGTGAGAACTAAGATACCTGGGTGTGAGTGATTTCTGTGAGAGAGGGTAAATTCTGAGAGTGTGGCCTTGTGTCAACCTATGTATCAGTGTTGGGTGTAATTCCTGTAAGTGAGTTAGAGGTGAGTCCCAGATTTCAGTTTGTGTAGAATGTGAGTGAGTGCAGGCATGTTATACAGCAACATTGCTGAGCACTGCCAGTTACCTTGTGTTGATAGTATACAGCAGTACAAATTGGTAGACAGGGAAGCACGGCAAGTTGGTTGGTCACTGCTGTGCACTTGTCCACAAGTGCATCTGGTTGCATATAAAGGATGGGGGAAAACAGGTTCTAGTTGGTATGAGTAAGGGTAGTTATGAGGATTAGGGTGTTGAGGCTTGTGTAAATTGGGTATCAAGTGACAGTGAGTAGAGGGGTGAAGTGTTATGTGTGGGTTTTGGTGTAAGGGAGGTGATATATGAGTATCAGTTAGTAACTTAATATGTCAGTTAGTATATTTTTGTGCAATCTGTTGGTTAGTTGATCAATTCATGTACAGTCAACAAGTTTAGGGTAGGGTGTTAAGCTATAGAGGAGAGTTAGATGACTGTTCAGATGGTTAATCAGTAATAGTTAAGTTATATAGATATGTTAGTTGTTAGTGTATAGTGTTAGTTATATATATATATATATAGGTGTGCAGTGAGATGCCCTTGTACTGTGTCAGTATGCGTAGGGGAAGGAAAAGTCTGAGAGCAGTTCAGTCAGAAATATAAGTGTGTATCAGGACACTGTGTAATTCTGTGAGAAGAGAGCAATGAGAACTCAGACCAGTGTGTCTTAGTGTATAAATATGTGTTGTGTGCAGTGAGTAAATACCTATGTCTGTGTACCTGTGTATGTGAGCACTCTCAGTAATTTCTGTGAGTGAACATGTGTATCAGTCGGCCAGTGAGGTATCAGTGTGCAGGGGGTGAGATCTGTGTGTAGTCCAGTAGGGTGTAGGTAATGTATCAGTATTCAGTGGCTGTGTCTATGTGTATCCAGGTCAATTTTCCTGTGTGTAGCAGTGTCTACTTGTGTGTGGATGTAGGATAGTGTTGGTGTAGGGTGTCTCAGTTAATTAGAACTGTGTGTGTTGCCTCAATGAAATCAGTGTGTTAACTGGGCAGAAATTATCAATGTATATGTGTTAGTGTAGTGTGTAATTTATCTCTTAACCTATGCTTACCTGTGTCTAAGTATGTCAGTGTATTTTGCTTATGTGTATCTGTGTGTAGCAGTGTAGGAATTGTGTTGTGTTGTATCCTGCAGCTAGCAGTGTGTGAAGAGTTCAGTGTGCCTGCCTATGTGTTTAGTTCTAGAGTGCTAGTGTTAGATAACTGTGTGTGTGCAACTATGTATCATTAAGTGAGTACCTATGTGTATGAAATCAATTGTATTTAGAATTGGTTAAATTGGTATCATGTATAGTAGGTAAGGTTAGATACCAAATAGGTATTAGGTATTAAGTTACTAGTTAAGTTATTAACTAGTATAAGTTAGGTATCCTTAGTATGATATATAATTGGACTAGTGGACCTAGTATTGACCAGTAAACCTCAGAAATGACCTAGAAATCTCGTATTTAAATTGTTAAACATGTTATTCTTTTGATTTAATATCTGACATTAATATTCCATAAATAGGTCATTGTGATCCCACTTTGGACATTGATCCTCACACCTTGCTCAGGACCGCAGGCGAGTACATTCTCTGACAGTTTTCGTTTTGTTGATTACTTCTATAAATTGTAGTGTATTACATACTTGATTCCGACACTATGGATACACGGGTTAGCACCCTAGATCCCCCATCATGAGGAGTCGTGATTGGAATCCATCGTGCTAGCTGGGGGATGGGGAACTATTAGTAGATTATGTGATCATATCCAAACATTTATATGCACCATAGCTCACCCCACTTCTCACGTCGGGTGCAGCCTGATCATTTATATGCTCCATAGCTGTTATATATGATTAGCCTGACCACTACATGCACCATAGCTAACCATATGGTTAGCCTGACCTAAAAGAATCATAGCTAATCATATATAACCAGCCTGATCTAGTCCCAAGCCGATCACATAATAAACTAATATTTCAAAACACTTAGCTAGATGTTTATTCTTATTTCAGATTCACTTGTTCTAGCATTCACTGTTTATTGTTCATTGCTAGATGCTTTATTGCCTATTTCCATTTTCTCCAGTACTTCTCATTTTCAGCATATACTTTCATCTTGTATTTCTTTACACTGTTTATAGACTTTGTCAATTAAATAAAACTGCTGTTAGTGCTTGTGCTTCGCTCCAATCCTGACTGGGTAAAACATTTTCAGAGGACCTGGAGAACCTTTGCCCCACTCATTACGGCCCAGGAATAGAGGGAGATTTCACTCCAGAAATCCCAGAGGAGTTGCCTATCCTAGAGGAGATCTTGCCTGCCTGTACTTAGTTTACTTTTTCTGCATTTATTGTTTTGGACTGAGACTGAGTTGTATTTATTACTTTGTGACTTTGTGAGGTCATTTAGACCCAGGATTTGAGTTGGATTATTGTGGTTGTTTTATTAGAACTCTTTTCTATTCTCATCGTGCCATTATTTTCTATTAGCTTGTGATTGAGTATATCATAGAACTGTGGATTATTTATCATTGTCCTCCATGCGAAGTTGAGACTTTTGACAGGATATATTATATGTTGAGACCTAGACAGCGTTCTACCGCCGATGCTGCGGCGTAGGCTGGACGTACCCACGACTCATGCCCAAATTTCGGGTGCGGGTCGTGACATAGACGATAGTGAACATGTTCATGTACTCTAAGCAGGCGATTCAGGATTCTCGTTTAGCAGACTTTTTTTCAAGGACAAGCTAGGTGAGTTCGTTCATTAACATGCAAGGCAGGTTCTATCATTCTCTTAAGAAAATATTGCAAGCAAAAACTCAGGTTATTTTTAAGGCGTGCAAGAATCAGATAACGAAGTTCTGCCCACTCACCTTGATATATAACGCCGACGCGGAGCGGGGCATTACAGTAAGTCGCTTATTCAACTCCTCAAAAGCGGCTTGACAGTCATCCGTCCATATGAACTCTCGGCCCTTGCACGTCAACCGAGTCATAGGCTCGGCTATCCTTGTGAAGTTTTCCACGAACCGACAGTAATAACCCGCAAGTCCAAGGAAACTTTTTACCTCTGATGCTGATTTAGGAATGGACCATGCCTTGACTGCCGAGATTTTCTTCGGATCTACTGAGATACCATCTCCAGTGATGACATGCCAAAGGAAGGAGACCTTATCCAAGAAGAACTCACATTTACTGAGCTTCGCATACGATTGCTCCTTTCTCAAGGTTTCTAAGACAATCTGCATGTGCTTCTCATGCTCCTCATGGCTCTTCAAAAAGACAAGGATGTCGTCTATGAAGATAACCACAAACTGGTCCAAATATTGATGGAAGACTCGATTCATCAAGTCCATACAAACAGTTGGAGCATTGGTCAATCTAAATGGCATGACCAAGAACTCGTAGTGTCCGTATATGGTCCTGAATGCGGTCTTCGGAATGTCCTACTTTCGTACCTCAAATACTGGCCCAATCAAACTCGACAATCTCTCTGAATATGCCCTGCTTTTCATACCAAGAAATCACTTTCCTACCATAGAAAATTTATTTTTTTTCCTACGAATTTTATTGGCCTCTCCAAACATTTGGATTTTTTTTTTTAAGTTTTCAAAGAAAAGAAAATAAAAGGAATTATTTTCTTTTTCTTTTTCTTTTTCTTTTTCTTTTTCTTTTTTTTCCTTCCTGCGAACCACATGTCATGGTGTGTATTGGGTCGGTCCAGGCCGGCCCGCGGCCCAAGTCAACCGGATTTGACTGGGTTCGGTTCGGACCGGACTCAACCCGAGAGGAGAGACGGGTCGGCCCAGTCCGGACCCATGACCCGGTCAGGGGAGGACCGGACCGGTCTAAGTCCGGGCCGATTCAGGGTCGAGTCGGTCCGGCCCGAATATTTTTTTTTTTTACGTTTATTTATATATATTTTATATATAATCTATATGATATATCTTATATGTTAATAAATTCATGTTAAAATTTATAGGTTTTTTGTTACTAAGTTATTTTTGTATAATTTAAAATTTATAAGTTATTTGTTAGAATTTTTTTTATATAACTTTAAGTATAAATTTATTTAAAATTTATAAGTTATATGTTTAGTATAATTTAAAATTTATAAATTTATATGTTAGAAAATTTATTTAATTTCTTTATATAAATATTTATATAACTTTAAGTATAAATTAAAATCTAAATATTTATAAGTTGAATTTTTTTATTTTTTTGGAATAACTTATTAAAAATGTATAAATTTTTTTTTTTGAATTTAAATATAAATTTATAACTTGAAATTTAAAGAAGTTATTTATATAGATATGAAGAAGTTAAATGTAAACAACTAACAACATTAAGTAAGAAAAAGCTGAATTTCTTTTATTAATGGCAATAAAATTATAAATGCATTATAACATTAAGTAAAAAAAAATAAAAACTTGTAAATGATATTTTATTTGCATAAAGCTTGTAAAAAATGTACAAATTTTTTAAAATAAAATTGCAACATCCATCTTGGATCTATATAATATGTCGTGATACAAATATAAGCATAAGTTTGCTTAGTAGTTTAGAAGTTAAACCTAATTTACTAACATGCATAAAACTTTCTTTCAAAACAGTCTTATCTTTTTGAAAAAAAATCAGAGCCTCTGCTCTATCAGTAGATCTAGAAACTTTAGTAAAATAAGGATTAAGGGTATTACTTGCATAATTATAATAGAAATCACTCTCACCAAATGTAAATGATTGTTTCTCACATATCATATATCATTCTAACTCAGTCTTGTTACGAGCATCAGAATAAGTAACCTTACCTAAAGAAGATCATTAACCACCTGTACTTAGCTGTGTTTGTGTAGACTGCAGTGTGTTTTTGTCATAACAACTTTCGTAGTCTTTTTTAAGTGCCCGTGCCATCATTTTTTTATTTGTAAACTCGTTTACATTTCTTACATTCCGCAGCTTTAGGTATTGGTTTTTGATCTTTTGGATCTAAAACCGGTACGCCCTCACTATCAGTGACAAATATTTTTTTATAATATTTTCATAAAAAAGATTGTTTCCTATTGGCAAAATTTGTAATCGTGGTCATACTCCTAACTTCATGAGGTGACATTTGTGTCTGTGGCGCAGAATCAAGAATATGATTATTTTCAAATATATTATTATAATAATAATAATTTTCAAAAGGTTGGTTTGAACCTTGTCCATTCATATTTTAAAAAAATAATTTTCAAAAATATTTAGAGCTAAATTAATTACTTCTCTACAAAAAAAAAAAAAAAAAAAAATCTCAAATCAGAAAAAAAAAACTATTATGTAATATTAAAGTTACTTATAACGTCTACTAGAAGCCTCTAAAAGAAATCGTAAGAAAATACGTTGAGAGAAAAGAAGTTGAACTCTAGTAATTGTTTTGGTTCTAAATTTTGTAATTGTCTCATTTTTTAACTTTATAAGAGAGGGGAAAATTTTGTTGTGTTTATTTTTTATGAATTATGGACTATTTATAAAAAAAAATTGAAGTCCAAATGACCCCAAATAACCTCATAAAAGAGTTGTTATAATGGATATTTTGATTATTTTGCTAAAAATAACAAAAATATTTCTAATACGCACAAAAAAATTGCAACTAAAACGAGAAGTATTTTGATAAAAATATTTCCCAAAGCTATATTTAAAAAAAAAATTAAATTCAGTCCAACCGAATCTGAACCGGGCCGGGTCGGATCTAAGGATCGGATCCTCCGACCCAGTCCGAACCCGTGTGGGAGTGGACCGGAACGGATCGATCTGTTGACTAGGTCCGAGCCGACCCTGATCGAGTTTGACTAGGTCGGACCCGGTTCGAATTCTGAACCGTCCGTCCTTTAACACACATGAACCATACGGGACTCACGAAAAACGAAAAAAAAGAAAAAAAAGATAAACATCATATCCAGCTGGCACCACCGAAACCCTTTACTTAAATCCGACCGTTACACATTTCTCCCTCCACCGGCTGTGCTCTCGACACGCAACGCACTAACGCCGTACGCTGAAAGCTAAAGCTGTCGCCAGCACTCCCCCACCCCACCCCCACGTGCCCGCGCAAGCTGTAATCTTTGCTTCTTTACTCTTCCTCTTTCTTCTATATATTGACACATTTTCTTCACTGATATCATCAAGATCCCCAAATCTTTAAGTTCTTTATTTTGGTTTCTCCATCTCTCTCTAAAGAATGGCCAAATGTAGCTTTGCCTCTCTCGTGGCGATGGTGGTGCTATTCTTGGCGGTGGCAACGTCGGCGCAAGACGCGGCGATGGCGCCATCGCCGTCTCCGTTGACTGGGGCGGCGGCCGAGCTTACTTCATCTGTGGCAGTGGTTTGCTGCTCGCTCCTGCTCGCTCTCTTCGCCCCTCTCCTCGTCTCCCAGTAGAAAGCTAGGTCTTGGTCTGATGGATGCTGCTGCTGAGATTTGATATGTTTGTATGTGTATTATTTTCTTTTTGCGGGTTTATATACATGTGATTCTGGAGTGGTGAGGGGAGAGAGGAGGGGAGGGATTCTTTTGTAGTGGTGCTTTAGAATATATGATATTTTGTTAGTTGATTCTTTCGCTTCTTCGCGCCCTCTCCTCGTCTCCCAGTAGAAAGCTAGGTCTTGGTCTGATGGATGCTGCTGCTGAGATTTGATATGTTTGTATGTGTATTATTTTCTTTTTGCTGGTTCATATATACATGTGATTCTGGAGTGGTGAGGGGAGAGGAGGGGAGGGATTCTTTTGTAGTGGTGCTTGTATTGAAGAATATTTGATATTTTTGTTAGTTGATTCTTTCGCTTCTTCAGCATTTGTGCCTGGGGTTCTGCCAAATTTGTTTGTTTTCTTGTGTGATCCTATATAATATATATATATATAGGATTTGGGTCTTTAAATTTTCAAATTCGAAATTTTAAATCACTGTTCATTTGTGTGAACAATAATTTTACGGTTTTTTTAAATAAAGTAATAAATTTATATATTATTGCAAGAAAATGGAGGAGTTTGATGAAATTACGGGAAGGGAAAAAATTTGTCAACTGAGTTGGCGGTGTCCAGAGTTCCCGACCTTTCCCATTCTTCTCGGAGATCTCTCCCCTTCTCCTCGGAGACCCCCCCCTCTCCCCCCTCCCCTCAACTTTCCTCCCTCCCCTCCCTATAAGTAAACTCCAACTCCTCCTCCTCCTTACACCACTTCTCCTCCTCCTCCTTACATCACTTCTCCTCCACCTCCACCTCCTCCTCACAGACTTCTCCTCCTCCTCACAGTACTCCTCTTCATATCAATCCTCCTTCTTCCTATAATATTTTTTGTAGATGGCTAACCACAATGACGGTCGTATTCCTGGTGGACCGACTATCCAGCTTATTATTAAACAACGTGAAGACCACATATCTAGTCGGATATTTACTGGTGAGGTAATTTTTAAAATTATAAGTTTCCAAGTTAAGTAATTTATATACAAAATATAATGCATATATTTTTTATAGTTAATACGACCATGATTTTGGTTTACGAACCCGGATCTATGTACATTGCCGGATCGAAAGAAATTATCATACGTGGGAGCTAAATTTTGTCCAAAAGGCTTTGGTGGAATCCTTTGGATCACACTATATAGATCGTGTTAGATATTTAATCAACGATTTTCATTTAGTCTTGCGGAGCGTTGGTGGCCTGAACGCAACACTTTCCAACTCCCATTCGGCGAGATGACGACCACTATATTTGTTGTGGCAAATATACTAGGGTTACCTATTAAATGTGACGTTATATATTTTGATCCGCACTTAAATGGATCTGATCTGATCAGGAGGTATCTCGGTGTTACCACTCCATCTGGTATAAAAGACGGCAATTTTGTGAAGTTTACATGGCTTCGTAGCAACTTCATGGACCTACATCACACTATTGACGGGGTGGTTGATGTAGATGAAATACGAGTATGTATTTTTATTAGTAATATATGTTTATGACTTAATTTAGTGTCTATATAACACTTAATATTTTCAGGTCATTTGTCGCACTAGAGCGTATCTGCTCTGTTTATGTGGTGCAATTCTATTTTTCGATGCATCAAAAAATATGGTAAATGTGCAGCTTCTACCATTCTTGGATGATTTGACAAAACATACTCAGCATGCATGGGGAACTCTAGCCTTTTTATACGCAAATTTGACAGAATTTGTGAGATCCAATCGCAAGAGAGTTTGTGGATGTATTTCACTGATTCAGGTATGAATGAAAGACCTAAATTAGTTAGAGTAATTTTATACGCAAATTTTGTTTGTACTAATGTCATATTTTTGTTTTATAGTTCTGGTCCTACGAGCACTTCTATATTGGTAGGCCTATTACTAGCATTCTCAGTGATGTTAGAGTATTTCCAGTTGCTATGTGATGACCCACAGATGTAGTGGATTATCAACACTATCAATACAAGAGTGTATCACTTTATCGTAGCCAATTTGATACACTGCAGTATCATGAGATAAATTTTTAAATATCTAATAAATATCTTTAAATTATTACAGTTTTGATCGTAGATAAACATCACATCTATTTGATACAATATATTTAAATAGGTTACCTGGTTACCTTACACATGTGAAGATGATGCTCCAGAAATCAAGAGGACATCATATTTGTTTACTTTACACAGATCTTATATTATATATGATCGGTTCACCATGTACCAACCGGCAGACCGTGTTCTTCGATAATTCGGAATGAGCCAAATAATTCTCGATGATCCACCGACAGTCGGTTATGAGGCAGCAAATGCATTACAACGAATCCTTGGTCTCGTTGCTGACTAGAATACTCGGTTCGAGAATTATAGTGTGAGGGACATGTCTCCCGGATTAAGATCTGCTGAGGAATGTAAGTTCTAAGTTACTCATTATTCGTATTGATTTAGTGTAAATAGTTTGCTAAAATTTTGTTTACATTATGCAGACATGGGTAACATGGACTATAGGCAATGGTGGGGATGCCTTCTTATGAGCAACCGAGTATACCAATATGAGGAGCAAAGGTTCAAGAGTAGATCCGTAGATGATTCTACTATGCGTGCTTTTGCCGATGGCATGCATGATTTGGTATGACTTCATTATACTTTAAAAATTACATATACATAGATATGATAAAAATATTAATTTACAAGTTTCATATTTCAGAGTGGTGTATACCAACAATATTTGCAACAATCTGAGATAAACCTTCCCCCACAAAGTCGACTTCTTATGGAGGAACTTGTGACTCGTGTTGATCATCTGGGTATTGGACGGGAACCTGAAATGCCTCCAATACAATCACGTCTTCCACCAGACTATCCGAATTGACAGCCCCTTAAAAATAAGATACCTTGATATTTATATACCTTGAACCTGCAATAAATAAGATTGGACGGGAACCTGAATCTGCAATAAATAAGATACATTGATATTTAGACGAAAGAAATGTAGCATCAGTACTAAAAACCGATAAACAGCCCCTTAAAAATCCATCAATACGTGACTTAAAACAAATAAATATTCGTTGAAAGCTATTATTTTTGGCAGTTTTAATAAAACATGTACTACCTGAATTTGTCTCCATAATTCTATAGCAATACTCCTCAAGACTAGCGTATGTCTCATCATAAATACCATTAATTTCAGCTAATGCTGTCTCTCGGGCTCTCCAGGCTTTGGAATAACTAACTTGTATACGGTGCTCCCTATATATATCTTTAACAATTTGTGATGGAATGTATGACTGGTTATCTCTAATAATGTCAATTATCATGGTCTTAATCCACGCAGCGGTAGCTAGTCGATGAGGTCCTGTACTAAGTCTCCATAAACAAGAATGACGATTTTCTAATGTACTAACTTTAACTATATCGCCATTTCCAATAGATTTGACATATACTCTCCAATTACAACTCGGTTGATCACAACTATATAATTCCACGAGCATTATTCATAACACTAGCTGAACAACTAAAATTATATTTAATTGCTAAATTACTTATAAAGCTTCTAAAGTGAGAACGACTAGGAAATGATTGTCCCTTAAATACTTCATCAGTGATAGCTTTTACAACATCATCATCTACCGTATAATCTACATTTTTAACTAAATCATCACTATTTCCATCGTCGTTGTCACTATCATCATCATGGTTAGATTCATCTGATGAATGACCTTCTTGGATAAATAAAATAATTTGTTGAGAAGAACTAGCACCCGAACTAACATGCTGATATTCAAAAAAATATTTATTATTTCTATTATCTAATGTTGCTGCTACTTTAATAACATATATTTTTATATACCGTGATTGTGAATTAACCTTAAGAATATAATTTCATGCATCTTCACTATCTATCAAAAAATAATTAGAACCAAAAATAGACTTCAGAATAAAATCATAATGAATAGAACAACGTTCAATAATATGATTACGTATATTTTCAAAACTAATATTCGGATAAGTTAAAAAATTATACTTTCTCCTCCTTCGTAATTTAACCTATTTACTTTACCGCCGTGCGAGCATACAATTCTTACGCTACGATCCATGACGGTTGAGAACTTTTGCTACAAGAAACTCAGATGAACTTTAGCTGCAGGCATAACTGTGACTGAATCTTCGCTAGAGGCAGAGAGACAGAGAGATTGTTGGGGACTTTGCTAGAGGGAAGAGAGAAAATAGAGTGAGAGTGTTGGATGATTTGGATGAGATAGAAAATATATAGAGTGAGAGTGTTGAATTTAATAGCCGTTGTGCAACAGCTATAATCCTTCTGCCAGTTCTCAACGGACCCTCACTCGCCAAGTAAGTTGGCGGGCACAGTGCAACGGCTCCCCCAAACCCTCACTCGCCAAGCAAGTTGGCGGGCACAGCCTCCAACTCACCCTTCCTCGCCAACTGAGTTGGCGGCCTGTAGGTATCTCGCCAACTCAGTTGGCGGGCACTTTGATTCCCCCAACAACCCGCCAACTCAGTTGGCGAGTTCTCCCACTCCCTATAATTTCACCAAATCCCTCCCCTTTCTTGCAATTATATATAAATTTATTACTTTATTTAAAAAAACCCGATAATTTTAAGATCCAAACATTAATATTTGACAATTTGGGTCGGTGTTCAATTATTTTGGGTTATATATAAAGACAGGCTGTCAACCCAGCTGACGGAGAACAGACTGTAGCCGGCACATGGACAGTAGAAGACAAACATGTGTTAACTGTACAATTTTTGCCAACTGTGTTGGCCGAAATTGTGTTTGCACAAAATCGGCCAACCAAGTTGGCTGATTTTGCCTAGTTTGGTTTAGGGCTCGCGGATTGGGTTAGGGTGGTTTGGTTTGGTTTGTTTTATGAGTTTTTTCTAATTAGTTATGTTTTGCTTTTTTTTATTTAGTTTTGTTTTGGACTTTGGATTTTATTTGGGTTTGAAATTTTAATTTTGGTTTGGTTTGATTTTTATTTGGGTTTAAAATTTATTTTGATTTATGTCCAATGTCTATTGTTTCAGTTTGGTTTAACGAAGAATGAGCTAATGTTCTTCGGTTTGGTTTAACGAGAAAGAGACAAGAAAGACTACATAACAAAAATAATGAGAAGAGACAACAGACTTGACAGAAAAAGAAGAAGATGAGACATGACAAGAAAAAAGAAGAAGAGACATAAAAAAGTAAAGAAAAAAGGAGACATGTCTCGTGGAGGGAGGAAGTAAGGAGAGTATTAATGAAATAAAGATGAGAAGTTGGTGGGAGGAGTGAGTTACAAGAAGAAGAGAAAAAAAGAAGAAGAACAAAGTGCACTAAGAAGTAAGACACAACAGTCCTTGTGAGAACATAGCACCAATTCGAGCAGCCTTCATTTTCTCTCCTGTCACGCCCCAGTCCCAAAATAACGAGGGACTGAACACGTGGCAATGGCCAGCAGCACACACCGATGGACAAACCCAATTTAATGGATCCATCGGAGTGTACTTAAGCTGTATTATAATAGTCAGGGTTTAATAATCTCATCCATAGAACATCATGAACTAGAACAAAACTGAATTAAATGCTGAAAGTAAAGTACTGTCGAATATTCAGCAAGAAATAATACTAAGTCGGGTGGAGACAAATCCACTACCGACAAACAAGAAAATAAAGACAAGAAAGAGATAACTAAAATATGCTAGAAAGTAACTAAGAAGCAGGGCCATCAACTGCAATCAAACTCTTGTCTGGTGTTGGTTCGTAAGCTGCGGTACTCCTCGTCTGCTAAATCTGGAGAACAAAACCAGGTCCTCAGGGGACATAGCAAGATACAAAAGAATACGAGCCAAATACCGTAAATGACATGCAGGATAGAGAAGAAAGTAAACACAAGCAAATAAGACACGAGAAATCACTACATCTAAGACAGTGGCATGCCAGTGATGCTATCAAACCTGACTACAAGCAATCGGGGTAACCGCATCTCAATGGGAGATCACGATCCTATAGAAAGTAGTCCAACGGGGACTCACAGTCTATAGTATGGCTCTTTCGCAGCCCAACGGGAGCTCACGAAAGAGGTAGTCAAGTGAACAATTCTCTGTTGCAGTACAATGGGTACTCACAATCGAGATTGCTCAAGTGTAGTCAATGTCCAATAACAACCATCTAGGAACTAAGAAATCAGTCAAGTCAACTCCAGGAATGCAGAGTACATATAAACCATCACAATATGTCTATGGAACAAGTAGTGATCCAAGGAAAGAGCAAATAATGTACATGCACGCAAAACGAAGAAATAAAACTAGAGCAGCAGGAATAAATCAGAGCACATCAAGAACTATATATGACAGGAAAGTAACAACTGAAAAACATGCAAATATTGTACAAGTATTGTCACGCCCCGATTTCGGCTATTCGATAATCGTCCCCCAGGCGTGATGCCGTGCACGCGTAGGGCGCGCGTGCACAAGGCCTTAGGCATAAGGATATTTTTAGAACAATGCAACAGAGTAGACATATAAGATAACACAAGGTTGAGGCATAGAAAAGTTTCTCTTTTATTCATAATGAACATCTTTTTACATTGCTTGACTCAAAAGTATAAAATGCCCACGGGCTTACAGACTTGGACGCAAAATGAGATAGCCGATCCATACATTATGTCCCTTTACATAGATTCAAAAACACAAAATCCACCTTGGGTGCGAGTAAGCACCATCGCCTTAGCGATATTCAGCAACGGAGAGAGAGTGAAAGGCTTCGAGCTTGAGCCTTCAAAAGTCTTGGCCACGAACCGCCAAGGATCCCAAAATGTTCGGAGTGAGCTTCAGTTCCTCGCCGCGTCGCCTTGCGCCGGGGAACCTGCTACAACGAGGGTCAGTACTTCGGAAAGTACTGGTGAAGGCTAGCTGCTCAACTTTACCAAGCTCAAGAGATATGATCTAATGAGTATGCTACAATTATTTGCTTAGGTGGGTTTCTATTCTTGCCTAGATCAGATTTCATTTAGCAGGTATGCAAGAACAAAATAACATAACTTCCCATGCCACCGTTCGGTGACTTTACCTGTCTCGTCTGAACCACCTGTACAACTTACCATAGCCTTCCCTGCCACGAAGACATAGTTAGTCTGCACAGTTTAAATATACACAACATCTTTCTATGTTGTTTAGGAGCCATCATGGGTTTAGTCTGGGCTGGCGGCGACGCTTGCAGCGCGGGTAGCTAGCCCCGCTACAATTCCCCGCTCCCAGGACTAAGAAAGTAGATTCCGCCCGGGTCGAGACGGCCCGGTGCCCCGGCACCGCTCGCAGGAACCTGGATCCCTTGTGCACAAGAATTCCCATGACCATTTCTATGACTCTACCTCATAGATTTACTTACTAGCCATTTAAAGAACATCATGTATGAAACTGCTTTACTGTACTATCATAATCAACCAACAGTTATATGAAATAACATGCAGCAGTTTATAGAAGAACACTTTGAACTATCAATAGATACCAACCCATTAAACACCCAACGAACATGCATGCATCAATAAATTTATGCAAGGTTTGTATGACAAGCAATGGGTGTTCCAAGCCTACTTCTTATCTTATCTTGTTATCCAACTTGTTACTTAATTGGTATCGTTTGATTGAATGCCCAACTGAGTCAGTTTTATTATGAACGGAGCCCTTGGAAAGAAGGTGCTTATCGAAATAGAGCCACTCACAAGTTTGTTGAATAGGAAGAAGAAGAAGAGGTCCCTAAGACTCCGCTCGCGCGTCGTCTACACGATCACCTGCACGCACCAACGGATGATCAATACCTCCTGCTTCGGTCTCCAAGGGTCGATACGAAATGCGAAATCCTAAGAACGAAAGCAATGAAATCCATTGAAACCGTTCAAGAAAACGTAAGTCATAAAACCAACAAGAAAGCATCCAAGCGGCACGAAAACGGACAAGAAACCAACGCAACGGAAAGGCCCCTCTCGACTCTGCCGCCGAGTCCATCCTCGAGGCACAGTCCGTTGTATATGGGACCTGATTCCGAAGAAACCAATCCATAACGAGGAAAGGATCTTAATTCAATCTGTCCCGTTCGGACGGTCGTAAGTATTCCTTGGCCGCGCTCCCCGAATAGGGGGAACGGGGCATTACATCATAACCATCCAAAAGAAAGTTTCGTCCCGAAACTTAGGAATAGAACCTACCCCTAAGGAATAATGAGGGGAACCTTTCCCTCATATCAGCTTCAAGTTCCCAGGTCGACTCCTCGACCGAATGGTTCCGCCACAGGACGTGCACTAGCGAGACGGTTCGGTTCCGCAACTGCTTCTCTTTACGATCCAAAACTTGGACAGGCTCTGCTGCGTACGACAAGTCCGCTTGCAGATTCAACTGACCCAAGTCGACTATGTGGTTCGGGTCGTGTACAAACTTTCTCAGCTGTGAAACGTGAAAAATATTGTGTACTTCTGATAGGGCAGGCGGCAAAGCAACTTGGTAGGCGACCGGAGTAACCCGTTTGAGAATTTCAAACGGTCCAACAAATCTTGGACTTAACTTTCCTTTTACTCCGAATCGCATAACTCCGCGCATAGGCGAGACTTTCAAGAACACATGATCCCCTTCAAAGAATTCAAGGGGGCGACGTCGAGCATCGGCATAACTCTTTTGTCGGCTTTGTGCTGTCTTCAACCGTTCACGAATCAACCGAACTTTTTGTACGGTTTGTTCAACCAGCTCCGGCCCTAGGATTTGCCGTTCTCCGACTTCGTCCCAGCAGATTGGTGACCTACACTTCCGCCCATACAAAGCCTCGTACGGAGCCATCTCGATGCTGGACTGATAACTATTGTTATATGCAAATTCCGCCAGCGGCAGGTAGACGTCCCAACTTGACTTCGAATCGATCACGCAGAGGCGCAACATGTCTTCTAGTATCTGATTCACTCGTTCCGTCTGACCATCTGTTTGTGGATGATAGGCTGAGCTAAACTTCAACTTGGTCCCCATCGCCAGCTGAAGGCTCTCCCAGAAACGCGAGATGAATCGCCCGTCCCGATCTGATACTATAGAAACTGGCACTCCATGCAGCCGGACTATCTCGTCAAGGTAGGTCTGGGCGAGGCGATCGGCGCTCCAAGTACTTTTGATGGCAAGGAAGTGTGCAGACTTGGTTAACCGGTCGACGATAACCCAGATCGCGTCGTTCCCCCGTTGCGTCCTTGGCAGGCCAACAATGAAATCCATGCAGATGTGCTCCCACTTCCATTCCGGGATAGCAAGATTTTGCATCTCTCCGCCCGGCCTCTGATGCTCTGCTTTCACCCTTTGACAGGTTATGCATTGGGACACAAAGAGTGCAACATCTTTCTTCATGCCTTGCCACCAGAAGGTCGTTCGGAGGTTTTTATACATCTTCGTGCTCCCGGGATGGATCATATAGGCTGCGTAATGAGCTTCCGCAAGGATCTCCTTTCTAAGTTCTGAATCATCGGAGACGCATAGCCTTCCTCTCACCCGCAATGCCCCATTTTCATCAACTGCAAAGTCCTTCGCCTTCCCCGCTAGAATCTGCTCGTGCATTTTCTTTAGGAAAGGGTCATCTTTCTGAGTAGATGTGACCCGCTCTATTAGGTTGGGTACGAATCGCATTTGAGCGACCCGCGCGCCACGATATCGAATTCGGAGTTCGATGCCCATCTCTTCTAAGTCCCTTCGTAACCTGCGATCGACTGACAGAGATCCAACGAAGATCCGACTCAGAGCATCCGCTACAACGTTCCCCTTTCCAGGTGTGTAGTCTATCGTCAAGTCGTAATCTTTTATCAATTCTAGCCAACGGCGCTGACGAAGGTTGAGGTCCGTCTGGGTGAATAAGTACTTCAAGCTCTTGTGATCAGTATAAATTCGGCAAGGCACTCCATAAAGGTAGTGTCGCCACAATTTCAGGGCAAAGACAATTGCCGCTAACTCCAGGTCGTGTGTAGGATAATTTTTCTCATGCTTCTTCAGTTGCCTGGAGGCATAGGCTATCACTCGATCTCGCTGCATAAGTACACACCCCAAACCTTGTCCGGACGCGTCGCTAAATATTTGGAATCCCGAGATCTCGTCTGGTAATGCAAGTAACGGGGCAGAGGTGAGGCGATGCTTTAACTCTTTAAACGAAGCTTCGCAGTCGGCGGACCACTCAAACGCGACTCCCTTTTGTGTGAGGCGAGTCAGAGGTAATGCAAGTTTGGAAAAATCCTTCACGAACCGTCTGTAGTAGCCCGCTAGCCCGAGGAAGCTTCGAATCTCGCTAACGGATGCAGGTCGCTTCCACTCGACAATGGCCTCCACCTTCTTCGGATCGACTGAGATGCCTCCCGCAGAAATGATGTGCCCGAGGAAAGATACACTACTTAGCCAGAATTCACACTTACTCAGCTTAGCATATAGCTGGTTGTCCCGAAGAGTTTGTAGCACGGTCCGCAAGTGCTCTGCATGTTCTTCCTCACTCTTCGAATACACCAAGATATCATCGATGAATACTACTACAAACTTATCGAGGTAGGGCCGGAACACAAGGTTCATCAAACTCATAAAGGCAGCGGGGGCATTGGTTAGTCCGAACGGCATCACCAGGAACTCATAATGGCCATAGCGAGTTCGAAAAGCTGACTTTGGCACATCGTCTTGCTTGATCTTTAGTTGGTGATAGCCCGAATGGAGATCAATTTTAGAGAATACCGTGGCAGCCTGCAACTGATCGAAAAGATCGTCTATTCTTGGAAGAGGATACTGGTTACGAATGGTTGCTTTATTCAATTCTCGATAGTCGATGCAGAGCCGCAACGAGCCATCCTTTTTCTTCACGAATAGTACTGGGGCACCCCACGGAGATACACTAGGCCGAATGTATCCTCGATCTAGCAAGTCTTGCAACTGTACTTTAAGCTCTTTCAATTCTGCCGGGGCCATTCGATACGGTGTCTTGGAAATTGGTCGAGTTTCTGGGAACGTGTCTATAGTAAACTCTGTCTCTCGATCGGGCGGCATGCCTGGCAACTCGTCGGGGAACACATCAGGAAAATCCGCCACAACGGGGATAGACTCAACGTTTGCGCAATCTTGCCGAGTGTCTCGAATGGACGCTAAGTACCCTTCGCAGCCGGAGTGAATCATCCGTCGAGCAGACATTGCTGAGATCACCATACAGGTATTCGACGCTTTCGACTCAGGACTGCACGTGAAGCAAAACTCGGTCTCGCCGGGCAAACGAAACACTACTTCCTTTTTCGCACAGTCGATTGTAGCTGAACAAGCGCCGAGCCAATCCATCCCCAGAATAAGATCGTAGTCCCTTATGTCTAGAACTATCGCATCTAATGACAATCTCCGTCCCCCGATGCAAATGTTACCTTCACGACAGACTAAGCGAGCCGATAGATCTACTCCCGAAGGAGTGCTAACACTTAGGTTTAAGCCTAGCGGTGTCATAGGGAATGTGTGTTCGGCGGCAAAATCTGCCGAAATGAAGCTATGTGTTACACCAGAATCAAACAATACTCGAGCAGGTACATTATTAAAAAGTAATATACCTGACACCGTCGTGTTTGACGCGAGTGCCTCGTCCCGAGTCAAGGCATAGACTCGGCCCTGAGCGTTTTGCGGTGCCTGGTTTGCTCGTTGAGTTTGCCCCTGACCCTGAGCTGAGTCATTATTCTGCTGCGGACGGTGTGAAGATGGATCGTTGGAACGGGTTGGACAATTACGAGCAATGTGGCCCATCTTGCCACAACTGAAACATCCTCCCTTGCTCGCGCGACATTCGCTGATGTGGTGTCCTGGCTTGCGGCAGTAAGCACATTTTTGTCCTTGCTTCTTTCCCTGATTCGAGTCTTGGGAGCCGCCGTTATTATTGTGGCGCTTATGCGCGTTGTTTCCTCCTGTGTTGGCAGGACGCTTGTGATTGTGATTTTGCACAGCGCCGGTGCTAACTGGAGGATACTGCGACTCTAGGGACAGTGCATGATTCAGGGACTCCCGCATGGTACGATATTGAGTCACTACGACGTGAGCACGGATAGAAGGTCGCAGTCCGAGCTCGAACTTTCTTGCACGACTTTCGGCATCGGCGAGCTGAGACTTGGCAAATTTTGCAAGTCGGTTGAATTCTGAAGCGTATTGACGTACCGTCATGTCCCCCTGCTTCAGTAGGGCAAACTCGTCTTCCTTTTCGCGACGGACGGCGGGTGGAAGGTATTCCTCCACGAAGGCCTTGCGAAACACGGACCAGGAGATAGCCGTTGTGCCACCTTCACTCAGAATAGCTTGCTTGTGCACATCCCACCAATCATGTGCATTTTGTCGGAGCTGAAGCTGAGCACACGCTACCTTCTTGGTCTCGTCTAGGCACAGCGCTTCGAAGTGGTCCTCCAACTCGACCAGCCAGTCCATCGCTAAGGAAGGGTCCTCGGTGCCTTTAAACGTAGCACGGCACATCTTCTTGAATTCTGATATTGAGACGATTGACCCGTTCTCGCCTGAGGGTAAGGTACCCTGAGAATTCTGCGGTCCGGTGGCTTCAGCAACTATAGGCACGGTTGCGGGGGCGGATGCAGAATGATTGTTGGTGACCATATTCGTCACCATTGTTTGCAGACTATTCATCTGCTTCTGCTGTGTATCCGCCTGAAGTCGCTGCGCCACGAATTGAGCTTCAATCCGTGACTCAAACTGACTCTGTCGTAGTTCAGCTTGTTTCTGTTGCGTCTCCATCAAACGCATCATTCGTTCGAACGGATCGGCAGAGGGTGCGGCAGCTGGACTCCCAGAGCTGCCCGAGGTGCCTGAACTACTCGCTTGCACTTGCGCCACCATCTGCGCTTGTGCACCCGGCTCGGAAGTCGTTCCTTGAAAGGAAAGTAACTTGTATTAGTCTCAAGGTATATTATGGACTCACTGTATGGAACGTATCTCATTTTGGCCAAGCGATTTCAAGGGTCTACTCGAAAGGAACAAGGTCCTCTTTAGAAACTTTCTTGTGAGATCAAAGGATCTGAAGCATGCTCTGATACCAATATGTCACTCCCCGATTTCGGCTATTCGATAATCGTCCCCCAGGCGTGATGCCGTGCACGCGTAGGGCGCGCGTGCACAAGGCCTTAGGCATAAGGATATTTTTAGAACAATGCAACAGAGTAGACATATAAGATAACACAAGGTTGAGGCATAGAAAAGTTTCTCTTTTATTCATAATGAACATCTTTTTACATTGCTTGACTCAAAAGTATAAAATGCCCACGGGCTTACAGACTTGGACGCAAAATGAGATAGCCGATCCATACATTATGTCCCTTTACATAGATTCAAAAACACAAAATCCACCTTGGGTGCGAGTAAGCACCATCGCCTTAGCGATATTCAGCAACGGAGAGAGAGTGAAAGGCTTCGAGCTTGAGCCTTCAAAAGTCTTGGCCACGAACCGCCAAGGATCCCAAAATGTTCGGAGTGAGCTTCAGTTCCTCGCCGCGTCGCCTTGCGCCGGGGAACCTGCTACAACGAGGGTCAGTACTTCGGAAAGTACTGGTGAAGGCTAGCTGCTCAACTTTACCAAGCTCAAGAGATATGATCTAATGAGTATGCTACAATTATTTGCTTAGGTGGGTTTCTATTCTTGCCTAGATCAGATTTCATTTAGCAGGTATGCAAGAACAAAATAACATAACTTCCCATGCCACCGTTCGGTGACTTTACCTGTCTCGTCTGAACCACCTGTACAACTTACCATAGCCTTCCCTGCCACGAAGACATAGTTAGTCTGCACAGTTTAAATATACACAACATCTTTCTATGTTGTTTAGGAGCCATCATGGGTTTAGTCTGGGCTGGCGGCGACGCTTGCAGCGCGGGTAGCTAGCCCCGCTACAATTCCCCGCTCCCAGGACTAAGAAAGTAGATTCCGCCCGGGTCGAGACGGCCCGGTGCCCCGGCACCGCTCGCAGGAACCTGGATCCCTTGTGCACAAGAATTCCCATGACCATTTCTATGACTCTACCTCATAGATTTACTTACTAGCCATTTAAAGAACATCATGTATGAAACTGCTTTACTGTACTATCATAATCAACCAACAGTTATATGAAATAACATGCAGCAGTTTATAGAAGAACACTTTGAACTATCAATAGATACCAACCCATTAAACACCCAACGAACATGCATGCATCAATAAATTTATGCAAGGTTTGTATGACAAGCAATGGGTGTTCCAAGCCTACTTCTTATCTTATCTTGTTATCCAACTTGTTACTTAATTGGTATCGTTTGATTGAATGCCCAACTGAGTCAGTTTTATTATGAACGGAGCCCTTGGAAAGAAGGTGCTTATCGAAATAGAGCCACTCACAAGTTTGTTGAATAGGAAGAAGAAGAAGAGGTCCCTAAGACTCCGCTCGCGCGTCGTCTACACGATCACCTGCACGCACCAACGGATGATCAATACCTCCTGCTTCGGTCTCCAAGGGTCGATACGAAATGCGAAATCCTAAGAACGAAAGCAATGAAATCCATTGAAACCGTTCAAGAAAACGCAAGTCATAAAACCAACAAGAAAGCATCCAAGCGGCACGAAAACGGACAAGAAACCAACACAACGGAAAGGCCCCTCTCGACTCTGCCGCCGAGTCCATCCTCGAGGCACAGTCCGTTGTATATGGGACCTGATTCCGAAGAAACCAATCCATAACGAGGAAAGGATCTTAATTCAATCTGTCCCGTTCGGACGGTCGTAAGTATTCCTTGGCCGCGCTCCCCGAATAGGGGGAACGGGGCATTACAAGTATCTTGCAAGACAATGAAAAATAATCCAGGAGATAAGCAACAAAACTGCAGGATTTGGCAAGGTATACTTGCCTGGGTTTTGTCTCCAATTGTAGCTCTGACTTCAGCAGGAATTGTAGGCAGTACTCCGGTTGCTGAAATAGACATCACCATCAGATCCAGAAAATATTAATCAGCTAGAAACGCCTGTCCTTGAGTCCAATTTGGAGACAAGGGCAAAAACGTCATTTTCGGTTCAATGCGGGGTCCAAATGTGGCCCACTTTGCACCGAAAAATGTGCCAGGATCAAAGGTCTCAAAATCAGTCCAACTTAGTGTCAATAGGTCAGGAACGATGATACGAACCCAACGGAACTTCCAGAATTGGATTCCGATGAGCCGTTCTCAAAATCGCCCGTCGGGTGGAGCTTATGGGGCCCACGACACGCGATTTTGTCAACGTTCTCAGAATCGAACCAAACTTGGCTCACAGGACCAGCGTATCGCTACGAGTCCGATGGCGCAAGTTTTGTCTCGATCCGACGTGTGTACACTAAGTTACAGCGAGATACAGAATAGTCGGATACGGGGCGGTGTCCACGGATATGCACTGATTCCGGTGTGCACGCACATCCGAATCAGCTTCTGCAAAATCCTGCACGTCCGTATCGACGATGCGCACGTATCGGTAAAGATCGCACGCGACCAAGTCATCCCGTTTGGCGGGGCGTACTCAGTTCCGGGGTGAAACAGGGTCTGGTTTTTCCTGTTTTTGGATCGCGGTGTGCGATCACCACAGGACGCGATGCCCCGAGCGGTTTGTCCGGGCACCGAGAGGGTCATACAGGCTATGCGATGCAACTGACGGAATTGAAAACGGGGTTACGAGGAGAGAGGTACGAGTACCTGAACATAGCTCAAAAACAGCGATCTCCGTGTCCGTCTCGTATCCTGGACACTGTGTCCAAACCGTGTCCTGTGTTCTGGACACTGTGTCCCAACCGTGTCCGAGCTAGGGCATCCGTGTCAGGCTGCTGGAAGCGGGGGTTCTGGTCGGCTGAGGTCGGTGGAAGCTCGGGGAGGTTCTGGGCGGCCGAGCGGCGAGGTCCGGAGGACGGCCGACGACTAGAGCGGGCGGGGGAAGCTGCTGCTACGGCTGGGACTTGTGACCGAGCGGGGAAGGAGGAAGGAGGAGGAGAGGGGCCGGGGCTGCCGTCGGCGGATCTGGTGGGAGGCGGCGAGGCTGAAGGGAGGTGGAGCAGCCGGTGGTCGAGGCTGGGGAGAGGGAGGCGGGTTCAGGCGAGGGGTCTTAGGGTTATATAGGAGGGGAAAATAGAGGAGGACGGACGGCGGTTCAAGGGAAGGCGAAGGGAAAGGGCTCGGGGTTGGAGGGAGACGAAGTGGTAGCGTCTCCGGCGGAAACGGCCGCCGGAGGGAGAGGAATCGGCAGGGAAGAAGAAAGGGGTTAGGGTTTCAAATGGGTCGGGTCGGGTACTGGCGGGTCGGGTCTGACCCAGATCCGACCCGTTAAGGGTTTGGACCGGTTCAGGCAGACCGGCCGGTCCGGGTTGGTTTGATTTGGGTTTGGTTTAAATATAAAACCGGTTTATTTGGTTTAAATAATTAATTAGTTTTTAAGCTTTAAAAAATTCATCCGGGGTCCAATAAATTCCCGGAAAATTACCCTATGTCTAGTTTTTCATTTTACACCATAAATTATTATTTTTATAATATTTTAATATTATTTATTATCAATTAAAAATCCTTTAATAATTAAAATACCAAAATTTAATTACAGAAAAATCTAAGAAAAATCCAGAAAATTCAGAAAAATCCAAATTTAAAAATTCTTGAAAATTCAGGGGGATTACAATCTACCCCCCTTAAGAGGATTGCGTCCTCGCAATCAAAGAATAGCCGGTCAACAGAGATGACACGGTTACCAAATTTATTCGAATCACAATACAATAAAGAAAATCAATGTTCAGGGTTTAAACACATAGGGAAAAATCATTTCCCTAAGTAATAGAATTTATGCAATTTCCCAACTGTGGAAAATCTAGAAAATTACAGTTTTTATAAAAACAGGTTATTCTTTTAAAGCATATTAATTAATAACAAAATTATTAGGTGATCACTAGGTTATCCATTATTAACAAGTTAAGATTATCAGGGTAAGGCTAGGGTCACGAACCAATAGGCACGATCTAGAAACAGAAAACTACAAGAACTTACGTGCATTAGATACTCCTTGGTTCTGCACGTTCTCCCAAGGCATCGTCAGGGCTTGTCCGCGTCCTTGCCGTCGATTCCTCTGCTGCTGCTGAGCCTGCTGGAAGAGCAGTGCCTGGGGTATCAAAGGTGGCCTCGGCTGATACCCTCCTGAAGCTGGTGGTAGGACTTCTTGAACTTCCGTTTGTGGTGCTCCCAACGCTGGATAGGTTGGCCTCGGTACTGGTAACGCTTGTTGGTTAACTTTTGGTGCTCTTTCTCGATGCTCTGGGCATTTCCTTAATATATGCTGACTGGATCCGCAAGCTAAACATAACCTCTTTTTGCGTCTGTATTGGTCCTCGATATGGCCTCTCTTGTGACAATATGGACAGACAGGTATTGCCTGTGGAGATGCTTCTGGTGGCTGGTGACTGTGAAGTCTCTTTGCAGCTTCTTCCTGTGGTGCTCCGGCTGGTGCTGATGTAGAGGACCTCTTCAAACTGGTCTCTCTCCTGATGACGCGCTCCATGCGTCGTGCTGCAGCAAGGACGTCAGGGTAATATGTAGGCGCAACGGATCCAATCAGTTTCTGCAGCTCAATGTTTAGTCCGTCGAAGAACTTCTCAGCCTTTTCTTCTTCTGTCTGAATCAAAGTAGGGGCAAAATGACTCAGACGAATGAACTCCACGTTGTACTCTTCCACTGTCAGATTGTCCTGAGTGAGGCGATTGAACTTGTCCCGAAGTTCTGATCGAGCAATGGCTGGAATGTACATCTCCAGAAAGAGTCTAGAGAACTCTTCCCAAGTGACTCGGTCTGGTCCAAGTCGTGTCTCTTCAGATAGCCACCAGTGATGAGCATTGTCCGTCAACTGCATTCTGACGGCAGTCATCCAACGTTCCCTTGGAAGTTCAGCTGCTTCTAATTGATGTTGTGTGTTGGTGAGCCACTCATGAACTTCTGTGGGCTCCTCTTTTCCTGAGAAGGTACGGGGCTTCAACTGGCAAAAATCGGTGATAGAACCCGTTGTTGGCCGTCGTGCCTGCTCTAGTATGGTTACTAAGCTGCGACTCCAAGCCTCTTGTTGAGCTTGCACTATTGCATAGATCATTTGAAACATCTGCTGCCCGTCCATGGCCTGCCCTGGTGGAATTACGGGCAATTGCGTCGGTGGTGGAATGTCATTTTGCTGGATTCTCGTAGCATGATGACTTGCTTGTTGAGCTGATCGTCCTTCATCAACTGGTGTCGCTTCATCTTCGTTGGTTACCACAACATCTCGTGGTGATATAGCAGGAGTCTCGTCATTTGTTCGTGAATCCATAACTCTGCAACCAAAATAAACAATGAGAGGCGCTCAGGAATCAAGGCAGGATGCAATTCAAGAAATTGATTCGAATCAGATATAGATATCAAGAACGTTTCAAGCAAGTTGATGAGATCTTAAAACTTATCCTATTCTTATTTGCAGGCCTGTTCGGTCCCTAAGTTGAAACCGAACAATTTAGTCGTTGACCTGCATGGGCCACCACAAAAACCATGTCACGCCCCAGTACCAAAATAACGAGGGACTGGACACGTGGCAATGGCCAGCAGCACACACTGATGGACAAACCAAATTTAATAGATCCATCGGAGTGTACTTAAGCTGTATTATAATAGTCAGGGTTTAATAATCTCATCCATAGAATATCATGAACTAGAACAAAACTGAATTAAATGCTGAAAGTAAAGTACTGTCGAATATTCAGCAGGAAATAATACTAAGTCGGGTGGAGACAAATCCACTACCGACAAACAAGAAAATAAAGACAAGAAAGAGATAACTAAAACATGCTAGAAAGTAACAAGAAGCAGGGCCATCAACTGCAATCAAACTCTTGTCTGGTGTTGGTCCGTAAGCTGCGGTACTCCTCGTCTGCTAAATCTGGAGAACAAAACCAGGTCCTCAGGGGACATAGCAAGATACAAAAGAATACGAGCCAAATACCGTAAATGACATGCAGGATAGAGAAGAAAGTAAACACAAGCAAATAAGACACGAGAAATCACTACATCTAAGACAGTGGCATGCCAGTGATGCTATCAAACCTGACTACAAGCAATCGGGGTAACCGCATCTCAATGGGAGATCACGATCCTATAGAAAGCAGTCCAACGGGGACTCACAGTCTATAGTATGGCTCTTTCGCAGCCCAACGGGAGCTCACGAAAGAGGTAGTCAAGTGAACAATTCTCTGTTGCAGTACAATGGGTACTCACAATCGAGATTGCTCAAGTGTAGTCAATATCCAATAACAACCATCTAGGAACTAAGAAATCAGTCAAGTCAACTCCAGGAATGCAGAGTACATATAAACCATCACAATATGTCTATGGAACAAGTAGTGATCCAAGGAAAGAGCAAATAATGTACATGCACGCAAAATGAGGAAATAAAACTAGAGCAGCAGGAATAAATCAGAGCACATCAAGAACTATATATGACAGGAAAGTAACAACTAAAAAACATGCAAATATTGTACAAGTATCTTGTAAGACAATGAAAAATAATCCAGGAGATAAGCAACAAAACTGCAGGATTTGGCAAGGTATACTTGCCTGGGTTTTGTCTCCAATTGTAGCTCTGACTTCAGCAGGAATTGCAGGCAGTACTCCGGTTGCTGAAATAGACATCACCATCAGATCCAGAAAATATTAATCAGCTAGAAACGCCTGTCCTTGAGTCCAATTTGGAGACAAGGGCAAAAATGTCATTTTCGGTTCAATACGGGGTCCAAATGTGGCCCACTTTGCACCGAAAAACGTGCCAGAGTCAAAGGTCTCAAAATTAGTCCAACTTAGTGTTAACAGGTCAGGAACGATGATACAAACCCAACGGAACTTCCAGAATTGGATTTCGATGAGCCGTTCTCAAAATTGCCCGTCGGGTAGAGCCTATGGGGCCCATGACACGCAATTTTGTCAACGTTCTCAGAATCGAACCAAACTTGGCTCACAGGACCAGCGTATCTCTACGAGTCCGATGGCGTAAGTTTTGTCTCGATCCGACGTGTGTACACTAAGTTACAGCGAGATACAGAATGGTCGGATACGGGACGGTGTCCACGGATACGCACTGATTCCGGTGTGCACGCACATCCGAATCAGCTTCTGTGAAATCCTGCACGTCCGTATCGACGATGCGCACGTATCGGTAAAGATCGCACGCGACCAAGTCGTCCCGTTTGGCGGGGCGTACTCAGTTTTGGGGTAAAACAGGGTCTGGTTTTTCCTGTTTTTGGATCGCGGTGTGCGATCACCACAGGACGCGATGCCCCGAGCGGTTTATCCGGACACCGAGAGGGTCATACAGGCTATGCGATGCAACTGACGGAATTGAAAACAGGGTTACGAGGAGAGAGGTACGAGTACCTGAACATAGCTCGAAAACAGCGATCTCCGTGTCCGTCTCGTGTCCTGGACACTGTGTCCAAACCGTGTACTGTGTTCTGGACACTGTGTCCCAACCGTGTCCGAGCTAGGGCATCCGTGTCAGGCTGCTGGAAGTGGGGGTTCTGGTCGGCTGAGGTCGGTGGAAGCTCGGGGAGGTCCTGGGCGGCCGGGCGGCGAGGTCCGGAGGACGGCCGACGACTGGAGCGGGCGGGGGAAGCTGCTGCTACGGCTGGGACTTGTGACCCAGCGGGGAAGGAGGAAGGCGGAGGAGAGGGGCCGGGGCTGCCGTCGGCGGATCTGGTAGGAGGCGGCGAGGCTGAAGGGAGGTGGAGCAGCCGGTGGTCGAGGCTGGGGAGAGGGAGGCGGGTTCAGGCGAGGGGTCTTAGGGTTATATAGAAGGGGAAAATGGAGGAGGACGGACGGCGGTTCAAGGGAAGGCGAAGGGAAAGGGCTCGGGGGTTGGAGGGAGACGAAGTGGTAGCGTCTCCGGCGGCCACGGCGGCAGAAATGGCCGCCGGAGGGAGAGGAATCGGCAGGGAAGAAGAAAGGGGTTAGGGTTTCAAATGGGTCGGGTCGGGTACTGGCTGGTCGGGTCTGACCCGGATCCGACCCGTTAAGGGTTTGGACCGGTTCAGGCAGACCGGCCGGTCCGGGTTGGTTTGATTTGGGTTTGGTTTAAATATAAAACCGGTTTATTTGGTTTAAATAATTAATTAGTTTTTAAGCTTTAAAAAATCCATCCGGGGTCCAATAAATTTTCGAAAAATTACCCTATGTCTAGTTTTTCATTTTACACCATAAATTATTATTTTCATAATATTTTAATATTATTTATTATTAATTAAAAATTCTTTAATAATTAAAATACCTAAATTTAATTACAGAAAAATCCAAGAAAATTCCAGAAAATTCAGAAAAATCCAAATTTAAAAATTCTTGAAAATTCAGGGGGATTACATCTCCTTTGCAAGTAGACACAATAGTTTTTGTGAGCACACACAATCCTTATTGTTGAAGGTTCTATTCTATTCTCCTTCATTTATACTCTCATTTGTATATGCAATAATTTTATGTTAGTTTTTATTTTTTTAATGTTAGGATACTAGTGTTTATTTAGTAAATTTAAGTTATGTAACGTGCAAAACGATGGACATCCAAAATATGTTTTGACAACCATGATTGTACAAATGGACAGCCAAAACGACGGACATATTCCTTGAGGACTTACTACGGATTTAATAATCCAGCAACGTGCGAATTACATATATTTAGTTTGATATTTTGTTTTATATTTTATGGGAAGGTACAATAAAATTTAATTATGTAAATCAATATGAATGATATTTTGTACATGTCTACTAATAACATCGTCTATGTTTTTCATATATAGCAATACGATTATACTAATGATGAACGTTGCCGAGAGCATGTCTCGTGGCGTCTTGATAGCAGACTTGGGTATTGGAGGTTGAGCGGCCACCAGGTGGCACTGTTGAAAATATTTGGCTTTTATTATGTTGACATGATACAATTTATGTGACACGATAGAGACTTAATCTTCAGTTTAGTTGAGAGTTGGTGGCCCGGACAAAATACCTTCCAGCTACCATTCGGAGAGAGGAGTATTATTCTACCAGATATGGCAAATATTTTAAGTTTACCTATTACGGGTGAACCTATAATATTTGATAAATCAATTTTTGCCGACACTATGATTACGAAGTACCTAGGTGTGGAGGTGCCGCAGAATAAACCTAGTAAAAATCTTGTGACATTTACGTGGCTCCGTCACAACTTTTTGCACCTAGATCGTATTGGTGATCAAATTATCTCATTGGATGAGAATCGGGTAAGTAGGATTTTTTTCGCAACTTATGTTATTATTTACGTAATATATTTTTAATTTAATTTAATGCATATCATTTCTTTATTATTTTGCAACAAAAGATTTTCGATGAGCCACCATGTTTAAACCGTAGTAGAGGGAGTACATCTAATAGAGCATGCAAAATAATTCCATAGTAGAATTCTAGATTGAAGACAAAACCCGTGGTACAGTCGTCTCAACTAATAGACTCTATAGATGAGGGTAAGTTATTTAAAAAGTTGAACAAAATAATTTTTTTAAAATTATATGAAATCATACGATCATATTTGTTTAAATGGTGTAACATTAGGTGATATTGCCTATAGATCTTGGTGGGGAGCTCCTCTTATTAGTAATCGATCCTACCGATATGAGAAGTTGCGATTCCAACATCGGGCCATTGATGATGCTAGTTATCGTGAATAGTATCAACATGTAATTGAGAAGGTATGTATTTTATTGATAAAAATGTTTGTCTTCATAGTTTTTTATATATGAATTAATTGGATTCTACTTAATATTTCAGCTTCCAAATTTGAATCTAGCATGTGAAAATCATCCAGTGAGAGACCCGTTGAGCGCAGCAGTAAGATTTTTTTTGGATGATGTACAAGAAAATCCTACTCTCCCGAACCCTCTGTTACGTATTCCACCGGATTATCCTCAAAACTTAGTTAGCCGACGGCAAGCACGTCCGCGTAGAAAGTATACCAATGTTTGGCATATTGATAGCCTGTCTCAACAAGATGATGAGGTCCCTTAGCAGGCTCAGCAGGACAGTTTCTAGCAGGCTGACCAGGGCACTTCCCAGTGGGCGGGCGAGGGGCCGTCACAGCCTGGTGGTGACTATTGGAATTACTACATGCAGATGGCCACTTCTATATTTGATGCATCACAGTTTGATACAGCTACTCAGTTATTTGTGACTCCAACAGCGCCGGTGTAGACACAGGAGACTTGGTCTTAGGCCAAGGCCTCGTAGGTATTATGGCAGGATGGCAAGAGGCAGAGAATTACAATCTTGTACTTCTAGGTTTTAATAAAAATTTATGTATTAGAAATAAAATTACATCAATGAACTTATAACTTTTCTAAGAAAATCTATGTCAATGCATTTATTGTCACGTCCCAGTCCCAAAATACGTAGGACTAGGAATACGTAAGCATGCCTGTCACCACCCCATTTCCAAAGTCGGGTATTTTTTTATTTATTTTTAATTTAGTTAATTGTGCATTATTTTTTAATTAATTGTATTTATAATTAATTATTGATTGTATTATATTTTTTATTGATTGTTTTAGGATTTTGGCTAGCCTGGACCCATGTCAGACCCTAGTGGACCCATGTCCGACCCAGCCCACACCCTTGTAAGACTTATTTTTGGGGCTTAGAATATTTATTTTATTTTTAGGAGGTTAGTTGGAGAGATTTGGAACTAGTTTGAGTGCTTTTGGAACCCCGAAACCCAAAACCCAAGTTAGGAGGGCATTTTGGTCTTTTGGCTTGTTGTAACCCTTTATTTTGCTCCCAGACCCGACCCCATCCCATTCCCATCCCGTGAGCACAGCAGCAACCCCCCTCCCTTTGTATTCTTCTTCATTCTTCTTCTTCTTTTTCTCCATTCTCCACTCTTCCTTCTTCTTTTCTTCTTCCCACTCTCAAGTAAGCTTCCATTTCTCTTCTTTCTTCTTCTATTTTTCTTTATGATTAGCCCTAACCTTGCATTTTCCCTAACCTAGGTGTGAGGAGCTTAGATCTAGTGTGGGAGCTAGATTTGGTGGCTTGGAGCTTGAGGAAGGTGATTTCTAGGGGTTGTGAGACTTTGGCCTTGGGATTTCAACTCCCAAGAGGTAAAACCTAACTTTTCCCTTCCTAATTATTTTTGTATAGTGTAATTAGTGTTGTAGAACCTTCCTAGACCCTAAGCCTACCCGTAGGAGGAAGTTGGAACTAGTTTGGTAGTGTTTAGAGACTTTGACATTAGGTTTTGTGTCAATTTCGGATGAAATCTGAATTTGGCCCAATTTTGGGTGATGTCCTAGGTTAGACGGACCTAAGTAGACGTTGTCGGGTGTCTTGAGGGTGAGTGCGTATCTCCGTTCGGACACGGAAAGCCGTATCGCGGAGAAACGGGCATTTCGGGCAAAATTGGGGCTTTTCGTCGTCGCCGATTCTAAGTGCGTGCGCATTTCCGCCATGGACCTAGAATCGATATGGGAGTACATTTTCTAGGATCTAGAGATCGTGTAGAGTGCGTGGATAAATTTTGGGCTGATTCCGAGTTCGTTTGGTATGCGTTTCAGGAGGTTTTCCGAGCCGCGCACCACGTGTTCGTCGAAATGACCGAACGGCCATTTCGACTTGGGTTCCTCGTTTCGGGCTTGTGTGCGCATTAGGTTAGTATCGGGGAGTGTGTGCTAGAGTTTTCGAGTTATATTTTATATATTTTATGGTTTTGGTGAGTGTCGGGGTCGTTGGGCGTGAGTGGGGCGTGTGGTTTGTGTGTTGTTGTGTGTTGTGTTGTGTTTGTTTATATATATGTGTATATATATATTGTGTGTGTGTTTTTATATATATATATATTTATATATATATATGTGTGGTTATGTGTTTGTGAGCGTGTTAGGGAGTGCTTGTGTGAGTGTGTAGGTGAGTGTGTGAGTGAGTGCTTGTGCGAGTGTGTAGGTGAGTGTGTGTGAGTGTGAGTGAGTGTTTATAGGTATATACATATGAGTTTATATATATATATATGTATATATATTTGTATATATATGTATGAGTGTTTGTGTGTGAGGTTATGTGTTTGTGAGAGTGTGTGCTAGTGTGTGTGTGAGGGTGTGTGAGTGTGAGAGTGTGTGAGGATATATATATATGTGTATATGTGTGAGAGTGTATATGTATAGATGTATATAGATATATATGTGTGTTTATATATATATATAGATATGTGTTTGTGTGTGTATTTATATGTATGAGTGTGTGTGTGTTTATATGTGTGTATATATATATATGTTAGTAGATGTGTTAGTGTGTATATATATATCTATAGAGTTATATATGTATATATATGTATGTATATATATATATAGTGATATATATATATGTGTGTATGTATATAGGTGTGTGTGTGTGTGTGTGTGTGTGTGTTTGAGAGAGGGGGGGGGGTACCCAGCAAAGAGGAACAGCAGCTGCAGCATGCTGGAACAGCAGCTGCAGCATGTACAGCAGCAGGCAGCAGCAATGGCAGCAGCTAGGAGCTGCAGCAGCAGCTTATGCAGCAGCAGTAGCAGCCTAGGCAGCATCAGCAGCAGCTTTTAGCGAGGGGGGAGAGAGATCTAGGTGATATATATATATATATATATATATATATATATATATATATATATATATATATATATATATATAGATAGTTAGATAGAAAGATAGATAGATATATAGTTATATAGCTAGCTAGCTAGATAGATAGATAAATAGGTAGATAGATGGATATCTATATAGATAGTTATATAGTTAGATAGATAAATACCTAGGTATAGATATATATATACCTATAGCTATATATATATATATATCTATAGATATCTAGAGAGAGAGATAGATAGATTTATATATAGATATCTACATATAGCTAGGTAGATAGTTTAGATATCTAGATATAGATATATTTATATATTTATGAGGAAGGTAAGGTAAGGTAAGGTATTGGGTGTAGATATATAGGTATATGCCTATATGTATTAGATATCTATATTTTAGCCTAGATTATAGCTAGATATATATGTTTATGCATAGTTAGTTAGCTAGAGGGGTAGTCGGGTTGAGTTTAGAGCGGTATCTCAATACCTTGAGATACCGAGGTATCTCAATACCTTAAGATAACCAAGGTATTGGGTTTCGAGCGGGGTTTTTGAGCATTAGCCTAGGAAATATCTTGGAGTGATTTTTATATGCTTATGTGTATATATTTACGCGTGCTAGAATAGGTTTTAGCGGGTATAGGCGGGGTATATAGCGTAGGTTGAGGTATCGGATACCGAGGGTATCCCGGTATCTCAAGGAGGCGAGTTTGTGAGTTTTCTAGCTTAATGACCTCGGTTTGACCTAGAATTTCAGGAGCACCCTAGTTTGACCCAGACTTGACCGTAGTTGACTCGGTTGACCGCCAAAGTTAACTTTTGACCTAGTTTTGACCCCGAGTTGACTTTTTGGACCTAGAGTTGACTTTTTGACCCAGATTTCACCGGTTTGACCCGTTTGACCTAGAACGACCCTAGAAGCCTATTTTTAATTATTTTATATCTGTTTAACTTATTAGAACCCTGTTTAACCTTGCTTTTCGCATTAGGTCCTTGCGATACCGGTTCGGATCGCCAGTTGCTCAGGACGTCAGGCGAGTACATTCTCTGATAGTTTTCATTATCTGATGATTATTATGATTCAGCTTCTAGTATAGTATCATTTGATTATTCTGGCACAACACGGGACACTGACTGGTATTTCTGGATTCATTTACTTGCGACACGTACATTTCATGTTTCTGGCCTCTATTCTGGAATTACTACAGGCATCACTACAGGCATCACTCATGTTCAGGCTGGACTCATCTTGATTTGCGTGTCGGGTCTTGGATCCACTTGTATTAGTCGGAGCGGGGAAATACTCGAGTAGACTTGTAAACATTCCTATCTGGCATCATCAGGAATCACTTCCTCTGGTCTAATCTGGAATGATAGCAGCCGCGCACCCAGTGCGCGGTGAGCCGTACTTACCCTTAGCCGTTTACATGTCGAAACAAGTATTTCAAAGACACCGAGTTCATTCTTTATAGTCTGGACTCTCATGCATTTCTTGACTTGTCTCACTTACATATTTCTGGACTTGACTCACTACATGTTTTTCATGCTGGACTCACTACACGTTTATGTGTACGGACTTGATTTTAGCTTAGATTTCCTGTATCTGCAGTTATTACTACCTTGCTCTGATATCCATGCATCTTTACCTTTATGCACCAGTTATACATATTTCCTTGTTTCATACTTGCTTTATTCTTCTTGCTACTTGCTATAACTGTTTTATAGTTTTTATCATTTAAATGGAACTGCTGTTAGAGATGTACTTGCTCCAGTCCTGACTGGACATATTTTTCCAGAGTATCCGGAGGAGTGGTGTCCGACGTTTTATGGACCTGAGCCTGTCGACGGTGCAGACAGGGACCCTCTAGTTTAGGAGTGATTTCCGGGTTGGTAGCCGGGATCACTAGGACCTTGTTGTTTTTATTAGCTTTAGCACCGGATTTGTCTCCGGTTTTGGATTGAGACCTTGTTTGTATATTATTTTGGATATTGTTGTATTATTATTATTGATGTTGTGGTTGTTGTAGTAGTTGTTGTTGGTTAGACTTATAGTTGTTAGACTTCCTTGATATCTTATCGTGCTTAGATTCGTGATTGAGTATATTGTGATTATCATTTGATTTTGCTCCTCCGTTTGGAGTTGAGATCTTGACAGGTTTATATTTTGATTGTGTGGTTGCCCTCCTTTTGGAGAGGTCATGGCCGATTTTTGTGTGAAATTTTATCTAGATAGTTGACCTATACAGCGTTCTACCGCCGATGCTGCGGCGTAGGCTGGACGTACCCACGACTCATGCCCGATTTTTCGGGTGCGGGTCGTGACAATGCCAGCCGTATGTATATGGCAACTCCAATATATGAAAACTATAACACATACGTACGTTGTATTATGAACAATAATTCACAAGTGGTATATAATTATCACAAGTCAAAGGGCATAACTAAATCTCATCCACAGAAATCATAAAGAAATAAATAATCAATAACTATGTAACTAAATCTCAATATGAAGTATGAAAGGATGATAGTCGGGTGGAAACAAATTAACTACCAAACTAGAATATAAAAGAAATAATATAAGTACATCAACTAATAATCAAAGAGGCTCGAAGAGAAGACCTCCTCAAAATATAAGTAGCAAGTCCGGATCCGCGCTCTTGCTAATAGTCATGAACATCTACACCTGGAAAGGGACCAGGTCCTCAGAGGAACATAACAAGATACATAGAAGCATGCCAATATAGTACTAAAAATAAACATCCAAGGGGTCGCCTAACCGTCTAAGTGAATGCACTTTGAGAACAACTTTCCAACACGTAGACTATCTGGCTAAAATGGGTTTGGCATAATTATCTTGGAGATTCAGTGGCCTAAAAAGTATGACGTCTTTTGAACCTCAGAGGCCGCCAGGTAATATATAGGGGTCATCATGCCTAAAAAGTATGACGCCTAAAAAGCATGACGTCTTTTTATTTTATTTTATTTCTTTTGTTTTTATTTTCCTTTTTATTTATTTTATTTTATTATTTTATTATTATTATTTTCATTATTATTATTTTCATTATTATTATTATTATTATTATTATTATTATTATTTCTATTACTATTATTATTATTAATAACCATATATTTATTTACTTATATAGATGAGGTTAAAAATCCCAAAAATAATATTTGTACAAAAAATAAATTCTAGAAAATTATTTTGTAAGGCTTTAATAAAATACCACACTCAAAATATTTTATGTAATACTTATAATTAATAATTGGATATTTACTTAGTTATAATAAATAAAATAATTGTATAATAAAATAAACTAAGTAAATAATTAAATGGTTATCGACAAAATATGTTATTAGTAAATAATATGCGATCTAACAAAAAGGGAATGTACATAATTTGGCACGAAAAATTATGGGATGCTAATTGTAGGAAGTCAGGATAGAAAAATAACCAAAATAAATTTTATATATAAATATATAAATATTTATCAATTAATCTATGATCGTTACACTAATGTCATACTAATGCTAAGGGGTCAATTTTCTGTGCCACGAAAAGATCCCACAAGTGGTGTTTCTTGTGTAGGCTACTTCCTATGAAAGGGGATACAGATTTTGTGGCCATCCTATATTATTAATGTCCAAACCACGGTGAAGTATCCTAGTAAAATTATTGGAGTTTAATTATTTTAAAAAATAATCTAAAACAAATACACCAAATAAAAAAATACACACAAGATACCTATTTTTGGGTGAGGGGGTTTACAATATATTTTTAGTGGTGGCCCATGCAGGTCGAAAGCATATTGTCTCGTTACGTTACTGTACCGAGCAAGCCTGCACCTAGGATTAGAGTATAGGATCTCATCCACATTTGACTATGACTCATCTTCATTCCAATCCGTTCTATTTAACTAATTGCATCCTGCTTGATTCATGTGCTTCCCTAATAGTTCCTTGAGTATAGCCTCTGCTAGAATATAGGAATCCCCGTTGTTAGGATGATAATTAGGATAACTTTTCTATTAAGAATACAATTAGAATATTGACACATCACTAAGTTTAGAATACCTAATGAACCCTAGCATCCCTTACCTGTAGATTAATTGACCATTATCCCTTGATATATTTATGAAGGACTTGAGAGTAGTATAGACACTACTAGGGTTAGTTAGAAATTTGACCATATCGTTTGACCCTAGTATTGAGGAACCAATAGAAATCCAAGGTTGAACATTAGGACTAAACCTAACTTTCATAGTGAGATAGTATTATAGAACTATAAATTTAGCTTCTTGCCTTGATATTAGCAGACAGTCCTTAGAAAACCAAGAGGAATGAGTAGAATATTTTCTTCATCTTTCAATTCGTGCCACCTAACCCTTCTGATTGTAGGCCAAGTAATTTTTTATGTTAGGATATATAGTTTGCTAGGATTATAGTTGTTGATCTTGAATTTTAAAAATTATGTGCTTAGTAGTTAGAACTTGATAGTTTGAGTTATTCTTTTAGATTGCGTTTTAATAATTATTCTTTAGTTTTAAATCATGTAATTTGTACCCATATCTCCATATAGGTTATACCTTCTTTCATCATAATCCAGCATACTTATATTTTCTGGACTACCTCGACTTAAACTGTTATTATAGCCAAGTTTTGCAAGCTTATTCTTTTATTGAGCTTGTTCATGATATATGTATTATTGGGGTCTGATCAATCACACAATAATATAATTGTCTAATCAGAATCAGTGTATTATGGTCTGGACAACCTTAGTGCACTTGGTTCGCTCTTCGCATGACTACTTTACGTGGATTGAGATATATAGTTAACTAGTAAACGAATATACTTGCCTCTAGACATGACAGAGCATATCATATCAGGTACATAACTGTACTGATATGAGCATGTGAATAAGAATCTACCAAAATAGGATTTTAATCCACAACTGCCTTGACAACTCCCTTTTGAATTCTTCAATCGCTTTGAACCCCGTATTTGTATTCTATCACCTCCACCTTGAATTCTTTATTATTGTTCTCTGTCTTCCCCTATTTTGGAAAGATGAATGCTCGTACTTGGTATAAGTTTGATACACAGAGAGTACTAGATATATCCCATAGGCCAATCATATTATTTTGTAACTATCTTTCGTAATTAAGGGCATATCACATGTGATATATTTGGTGATTAAAACATTTGAGGATTGAATAACTCGATTAAATAATTTGAGGAAGTCTTTCTTAAATGTATAAGCCTTATATGATAGATGGGTAAAGTCTAAGTTGGGTAGAAGTCGCATTGTTAACTTGAAGTGAATATTTTAATTGTGATCAAGTAAGATTAGATTGAGAGATTTAAGTCATTTTAAGAATTTTAGAGGAATAAGTAAGACGGTGAGGATTTAATAAATTTTGAAATTTTGATATTGAGGACCAAATATTTATACTTTGAGCACATGATTTAAATTTTGAATATTGAATGTTGAATCGTCGATTTAAATTTTCAGGATAAATATAGAATTTTAGACTTGAACAATTAGTGAATTAGATTCAAATTTTATAATTTCATACTTTAAATTAAAAGTTAAATTTTGATTGTTGGATCACCTATTTGAAATATTGAGGATAAAATTTGAATTTAAAATATGAAGAGTACAAAATTCATAAGTTAAAATAGGAATAATATTTGATTAAAATTATTTTCTAAAGGAGTTTATGATAGTTGAAAATTGTGATGTAAATCTTGATGTGGGATGTCCTATAGATTTGACTTAAAATTTGGACGCTGATTATTTAAAATTGAGAATAGATTACGACTGGTTGAATTTTGATTTAAACAATGGTTAATTTAATTTTGAAAATGAGTGCGATAGATTTGAATAGATTTTAAATTTTTGGAAGAGATTGCGATTGACTTGTCATTTGTACGAATGTGAAGGATTTGACAAATTATGCCTTATTTTAATTTCGAGGACAAAATTATTTTAAGTTGGGTAGATTGTTTTAAGGATTTGACAAATCAAGGGATAATTGTAAACTTCCTCGATCAGATTTCAGTAATTTAGGATTAGTTTTGACTAATTAGAATTAAGGCAACTTTTTAAAATTTTATTTATTATATATTCTATTGATTATGCACCTGTTCATTACACAATTAATTAGGGCATTTTACTAGTTGTTAAACCTAAACAAATTTCACATTCCTGCTCTAGACTTGTTAGACTACTTTTTCTGTATTTTGTGCAACTTCCAGAAACCTTGTTTGGTGCTTCGTTTTAGTCGCACAAATATCGTTACAAACGTATGTATTTATTTCCTATTTAAATTTCTGCTCTTTACCCACCTCTGTACCATAGAGAATTGAGGACCAGTAGACACCTGTTTTGCCCAAACAAAAATACGATAATATTCTACTCTAATTATATTACAATTATCGTATTGACACCGTAGAAAGATTATGACCCTACCTGCCTCTAATTAATTAGTGAACAACGTGCGCAGTATTTATTAAATAATAAATACGATGACCCGTATCACCTGCAGAATCAGACCCTGCCTCTGCCCAGACTCACCCCACACTGTCCAAAACTTTTTCCCCAGCTATTTCCCCCATTTCTGTACAATTCAGTATTTCGGGGAAACAGTATTTAAAATCAGGTAAATTGCAAAATTATGCAAAATACAAATTTTAGGCTTTTATGCAATTTATGAAAAGTTAGGGGTTCTTATGCAAAAATGCATGCAAGGTGGCATAATCCTATTGGCTAGACAAAAGGTGTGTGGGACCCACCCAAAACACCCAGAAAAATCCTGTAAAAATATCCAAAAATCAAATTTACCAAAATACCCCCAAAGTTTCCTTTATTTACGAAAATGTCATTGCCCCTAACCCCTATATAAACCCTAACCCCTCCCATTCAAATCCCCACAGCTCTCCCCTCCGACCACCGCCGGCCACCCAACTCCGGCCAACCCTCCGCCCTGACCCCCTCTCCCCTCCGGTCAAGCCCCGCCGCTTGCACCACCCTGCTCCGCCGTCGGCAGCCCCCGCAACCCCAAACTCCGAACACCACAACCCACAGCCACCACCACCCGAACCACTTCTCCCACCGCCTCCGGCCACCGTGAACCTCCACCAACCCCACCACCCGACTCGCCCTGACCCGACCCCCTCTCTCCGACCACCACCCCCTCACCACCCCACGACACTCCCTCCGGCCGCCCTCACCTCCACAGAGATTTAGCTATTTTTAAGGGATACTTTTGTTTACTTAATCCAAATTAATATTAAAAATAATAATTTTAAATATTATATTAAATTAAAATAGCTAAATCTCTGGGGGTTTACAATCTATCCACCTTAGAAAATTTTCGTCCTCGAAATTCAAAATCAATCTCTCCAACCACAACTCATTATATCTCTAAATATATAAATATATCTTGGTACTTACTCATACCCATTCTAAAAACCTTAAACTTCCATATACATACAATTTAATCGTCTAAGGCTGTTGGTCCTCAAAATATATTTTCACCACCATGTACTATCTCATTATTGTTATCATGCTAATCGTCATCTAGAAAAATTCACCACCTATAGGCCTAGGTTTCACAAGGATGCCGCAACACAAACTCAGTTTAAATCTTTCAATATTTACAAGAAAAATAATGTCATATCTTAACTCTCAAAGGAGTGCATGGGTTAGGCACTAACATCTTACAAGCACAAAATATTCAAGACTACCTATGTTGTATCTAAATTCTTTATTCTACAGCTAAGACTGCTATTATATTTTTATTCTTTCCTTGGTACAACGTCATCAACCTATAGTATCCCCAATAAAATACTCTAATCTAACTTTTTATAATTGCTCTTAGCAGCAATAAGTCTAATCTAGTCAGTCAGTCATACATAGTCTTGAATCTCAACTCAATGATTCCTAAGAGAAATACATACAATAAAATACGACATAAGCCCCTGTTCAAATACGTAGTGCAAAAATATATATATAGAAATTATGTAATAAATATATATTCAATCATTCTAAATATCCTAGATAAAAATATAATCAATACAATAAAAAGAATAAGATTTCTAAAATTCCAAAATTCCATCGGCTATGGTAAATTAAAAATAGGTTCTCATCACCTACTACTGGGGATAGGTCCAGCAAGATCATACCCTATTAGTCAAAAATCTAAATCCCTGGCCCTAATAAGTTTATGTGTAAATTCACAATATTCAGCTATCATTTATATAAGACTTCTATTTTCCATTTACACGTTTCTACCATATGTAAATCTATAATCTAAGGGTCTTGTGATAATCCTCTACAGAATGACTAACAAGTCAGTATGTGATTCTGAACCTGTGTTTAATTCCTTAAAATTCGTATCACTTCGAGACTGATCAACAATTTGTACTCACACTAAATTCTCAAAATTCTAAAAGCATTATAATTCATAAATGCTAAAATTATTATTCTTGAAGTCCATACCACAATCCTTTCTCTTTGGATTATGCGACCATAATATCTTTCCCTTATCATTTGTTTCCTACTCACCTTCATATCCTTTTTGTATGTTAATCTTGTTTTCAATTATAAGCTTCGTCAATCATGACCCAGTACTTTCTGCTTCGTAGTATAGATCTTCTAGGCAACTGCCGAGTGATAAATCTTCAGTCCTTCCTAGATCTTTCTCTTAATTTAAAATGCTCAAGATCATGCACTTCTCGTGACTCTTCTTGTTACCATTCTACCTTCTTCACCTTGAACCTAAGATTTTCTCCTTGTTCATTCCATGTATACCCTTCATCGAAACTATATGGTTACCATCTTATTATAGCTTATCATTTATTATAGGCAATTCACTATATCTAACTCAAGACTATAACATAAAACTCTCATCCTTCAACCTATTTTCTCTATCACAGATACTAGCTTGTCAACTGGTGGTACTCACTTGTTCAATTAACACTAACAACCCAGTTAATCAAATACATCTAATTTGATTTTGAAAGCTATACTTTAGTACTTGAGTTATCTAATTACTCAAACATTAGGTCTAGCAATCTACATATCTATTTAGTCCAGACCTATAGTCATCAATAATTTAAGGGGTCATAAGATCTATTTTTGATACTAAAAGTCACAAGACAACTAGAGATTTAACCACTATGTCATGTTACGTAAGGTTCCAATTTCTTAAGGTCATAATATAATTTCTTGTATCACCATCATGAGCCACATTTGATCCCTAGCATATAGCTATGTATTCCATAAAGTATTCTAAACCATCTTGCTAACTTCTAATACTTCCAAATTACGGCTACCTTAAGCAAGGGTAAGGTTTTATTAGTTATAGGCCTCTAATACTATATTTAATTCTCATGCTAACAATCTATACTAGCTCTAGCATATAGGAATAACCTATCTACCTATCCTACTAAGGGTAACCATCTTCTTAAAAATTTATATCTAACATGTCTTCTTCTGCCTTGACAAGGATCTGCTTTTGGAGGAAACACCATGCACGAACATTCATCTTTCTGAAATAAGGAGAGATGATAAACAATATTAAGGATGCCGAGGAAAATAAAAGAGTACAATTATGAAGTCCAAGGGCGATAATCAAATGCTAAAGAATTTTTAAATCAGTTGTGGATTGAGATACTAATACTATTAATCCTAATTACAGGCTCGCTCGGTATTGAAAAATAACCGAAACGATTTAATTAAGACCTGCATAGGCCACCACAAAAATATGTCACGCCCCAGTCCCAAAATAAGTAGGACTAGGAATACGTAACATGCCAGCTACGCATTCGACCAGACTCCGGTCCGACTCGAATACGTATAAGCTGTATTAAAATGGTCACTATCTATATAATCAAGTAAATATAAATATATCTATGTCTCAATCCACATTGATCAGAATATACAAGAATGAGCTACATGTGCTAAAGTCGGCCGCCAGTAACACATAAGCTCGAATAGACTCGAGAAAGGAATATGAGTCTACAAAACTAGGCTATATCAGCAGATGAATAAATAATATAAATAATAACCATGAATCCGGAAGAAAGATATAAGTACCTGGCACCAATTCCTGTAAGACAAAGCAACACACATCAGCAACTCCAGACAGGCTCCACAACGGTCTATGCTGCAAAACTGGCAAGGGACCAGGTCCTTAGAGGGACGTAACAAGGTACAAGAAACAGCATGCCAAAATAAATGCAGTGCAAGAGTAAATAAAATAAATAGGGTAACTATGTATCCATCTATGTGAAATACAAGTGAGAGCATCACTAGTACTCAGGCTGAGACCGCTACAAGCTCTGTGTCGGGGAGCCGGTAGCAGTAATAACAAGTAATGGGTCTAGCTCTGCTCGAGAGTCTACAACCTCACAATAGTAGTAGATATATATAGAACAGCCTGTAGCCTGTGTGTCTCTCCCCACCCAATGTAACCACACGTCTTATGTCCATAACGTCTCATGTCCATGTCACGTGAGATCATATCTAATACAACCAGTCATATAATCTCTATAAATATAATGTCTATGTCAATCCTACATCCTACACAGAATCACCATGAATATCTCAGGAAGATTCTGTCATATGTATGGTGTCAAGTGTCCTGGGTTATAATGTACTTGATGAAAACAAGTACTAGAATATAAAGGGTCACGAATGTCCATTTCTAGATGACGTACCCAACTCCGCGTACGGGGTTGGCACCCGACTACTAATCGGACGCTAAGTAAGTCACACGGCCCTAGGTTTAAGCATGTACAACAATTTTATAATTAAGTCAAAGTAATAAATAACAGAACTGCAAGTTGGCAAGGTACACTTGCCTGGAACTCCAAGTTGATAATACAAAGAACCTGCTCTCGAATTCACGCTCGTGCGATCCCAAGACCCTAAATATATAATATCATAAAATTAGTTACTATGACATGGTTCACTAAGCATGCACAAGAGTACAACTACTCTACGTCATTAATCATTAGACAATTAGAGTCTAATTTAATCAAGGATACCACTTATACAATGCCATCAATTATTTAGAGTCTAAAATAATTTGGGGTTCTAACAAAGTAGGTTGGCTAAGGTTCACTAGTCAAGGACCAAGAAAGTGTGTAAACACCAAGCCTACTAGTCACATAACATCATCAAGCCTCATAAACATGGTTATAACGAAGGTTCATATAGGTACTAGATGTTCTCACACTAGATTTCCATATACAACATATCATCAACCTTGGTATTCACTAAGTGTCAAACTATGTTAACCAACTTAGGGTTAGTTTTGTCTTTAAAATATGCATATGAGCATTAACAATAGTCAAGTTAGGGTCATCACAAACAATCACATACTATATTTTTCAAGTATATCTGTTCATCCAACTATATACAACTCTCGTTCTACTATAAAATATCAAGTATACATAGACAAGTCAAATCTGAATTTATAATAAGATCATGGCATATACCTCATTTCTTTCTTGTATTTGTCATAAAACATGTGTGCAAGCACTACTATAACTAGTGAACAACCTTAGCATGGCATCTTCTACATTCCAACATAGTATTTATAAACAATAAAACTAGCTATCACAAAACCTAGGCAAAATGCACTACTAGTTGCACAATATTTAATCATGTCTCAACCATGCATTTATTTATATATAACATCCTAAACAAAATTTATATATTCTGATATTTAGTGACAATTACAGTAAAAATTATATTTTGAAAGTGGTTGCTTGGGTTTTAGATCATGGCAAAGTGAATAGGACAACAAGTGCATAAATAACATTCAAGTCTAGACATGAGAAGTAATAAATATTCTTGGTATAATATCATAAAAATATGAATACAAATTTAGTGAAATTTAATAAGGATATGAAGTACATGTAGAAAGGGTTGAGTAGTAGGAGTTGGAGCTCTTACAAAAGTGAAATAGGAAGGCAAAAGAGGGTTGTGCACTGCTTGCACAAATCTGTCTAGATTTGGACACTTCGACTCGTAGCTACTGTCCGGGGCTTCAAAACATTTCTCCAAGTACTTTGCGGATTAGATAGATTAGGAGAGAGGTAGAGTATGAAGATAGGGTGGCTGTTGAAGGAATTTTAGTGCTGGAATTGGTGGCAACAAGGTGTTTAAGTGGTGCTATTGCTGGCGGATTCAGCAGGGTGTCTTCGTTTTGTAAGGGGTGTTTGGGAGAGTTGTACGATGATTTAGGTGCTTAGTTATAAATGAAACTTGTTAAGTAGAGGTAGGAGAAGGACATTTGGATGCTGTAGTGGTTGTTTGGAGGCTATAGAGGTGGTGGAGTGGCCTGAGAAGAGGATATACTGAATTCGGATTCAGCTTGGACACCTCTGATGAAGGGCTATTTTTGAGAAACTTAGAATGAATTTTGATGGAAGATTTGTGAAGATAAAGTGATAAGGACAGGGAGAGGAAGAATCATACAAAATTTGAGAAAAAGATACTTACTGTGGAGGGAGATAGGGCCAGATTGGTGGGGGTATTGCTGAATTAAGATTCAGCCTGGGTAGGGTTGGATGGATGGAGGTGTGGAGGGAGATAGAGAAGGAATTTGGAGATAGTTTGTGAAGAGAAAGTGTGAGGAAGAGAGTTAGGAAGAAGTTTTCTTCAGGTGGTTTGAATGGGGGAGGTGAAGAGATAGGAGTTATGGACAGCCTAGTGGGGAGGGGAAGGGTTTGGAGTTACCAATGGGGTAAGGAAAGGTCACAAGTTATAACCCCTTTCCTTTTACATTTCATCCTAATGATTTAGTAAACCCATGGCTGTACAAAACTGAAATGATGTTTAATATGGATGGTAAAACCTAGCTTAGTCAACCTAGGTTAAGTCCAACTACTTCTAGTTGGGTCAGGTTCGGGTCGTTGCGGTTTAGTTTGACTAGGTTGGTCCGATTCACTAGGAAATTGGTCATTTGTGACTATTGAGGGTAGATAGCACATAGAGGTTCAATAGAGTGGGATACATGTATCATGTGTGTCTTAGACCTAGTATAGATCATGATCATGCATTAGGTCGAAAGAATTGGTCGAAATTAGATCTCCAATTTAAATTGGAATGGTCAACGGTTGCACTGTAGGTGCTAGAAATTAAGTTTTTGATCCGAATATTTTATATTAAAAATAGAGCACAAGAAGATATGTTTGAGTGGATATGATAATCATAAATTAAGGTGGGCTCGTCTAGATCATGCATATAAAATTTGTTTGGAGATAATGGCTAATGTTGTGCTCCTAAAAATTAAAGTTATGGAAAATATTTTTAAGGGATACTTTTGTTTATTTAATCCAAATTAATATTAAAAATAATAATTTTAAATATTATATTAAATTAAAATAGCTAAATCTCTGGGGGTTTACAATCTATCCACCTTAGAAAAATTTCGTCCTCGAAATTCAAAATCTATCTCTCCAACCACAACTCATCATATCTCTAAATATATAAATATATCTTGGTACTTACTCATACCCATTCTAAAAACCTTAAACTTCCATATACATACAATTTAATCGTCTAAGGCTGTTGGTCCTCAAAATATATTTTTACCACCATGTACTATCTCATTATTGTTATCATGCTAATCGTCATCTAGAAAAATTCACCACCTATAGGCCTAGGTTTCACAAGGATGCCGCAACACAAACTCAGTTTAAATCTTTCAATATTTACAAGGAAAATAATGTCATATCTTAACTCTCAAAGGAGTGCATGGGTTAGGCACTAACATCTTACAAGCACAAAATATTCAAGACTACCTATGTTGTATCTAAATCCTTTATTCTACAGCTAAGACTGCTATTATATTTTTATTCTTTCCTTGGTACAACGTCATCAACCTATAGTATCCCCAATAAAATACTCTAATCTAACTTTTTATAATTGCTCTTAGCAGCAATAAGTCTAATCTAGTCAGTCAGTCATACATAGTCTTGAATCTCAACTCAATGATTCCTAAGAGAAATACATATAATAAAATACGACATAAGCCCCTATTCAAATACGTAGTGCAAAAATATATATATAGAAATTATGTAATAAATATATATTCAATCATTCTAAATATCCTAGATAAAAATATAATCAATACAATAAAAAGAATAAGATTTCTAAAATTCCAAAATTCTATCGGCTATGGTAAATTAAAAATAGGTTCTCATCACCTACTACTGGGGATAGGTCCAGCAAGATCATACCCTATTAGTCAAAAATCTAAATCCCTGGCCCTAATAAGTTTATGTGTAAATTCACAATATTCAGCTATCATTTATATAAGACTTCTATTTTCCATTTACACGTTTCTACCATATGTAAATCTATAATCTAAGGGTCTTGTGATAATCCTCTACAGAATGACTAACAAGTCAGTATGTGATTCTGAACCTGTGTTTAATTCCTTAAAATTCGTATCACTTCGAGACTGATCAACAATTTGTACTCACACTAAATTCTCAAAATTCTAAAAGCATTATAATTCATAAATGCTAAAATTATTATTCTTGAAGTCCATACCACAATCCTTTCTCTTTGGATTATGCGACCATAATATCTTTCCCTTATCATTTGTTTCCTACTCACCTTCATATCCTTTTTGTATGTTAATCTTGTTTTCAATTATAAGCTTCGTCAATCATGACCCAGTACTTTCTGCTTCGTAGTATAGATCTTCTAGGCAACTGCCGAGTGATAAATCTTCAGTCCTTCCTAGATCTTTCTCTTAATTTAAAATGCTCAAGATCATGCACTTCTCGTGACTCTTCTTGTTACCATTCTACCTTCTTCACCTTGAACCTAAGATTTTCTCCTTGTTCATTCCATGTATACCCTTCATCGAAACTATATGGTTACCATCTTATTATAGCTTATCATTTATTATAGGCAATTCACTATATCTAACTCAAGACTATAACATAAAACTCTCATCCTTCAACCTATTTTCTCTATCACAGATACTAGCTTGTCAACTGGTGGTACTCACTTGTTCAATTAACACTAACAACCCAGTTAATCAAATACATCTAATTTGATTTTGAAAGCTATACTTTAGTACTTGAGTTATCTAATTACTCAAACATTAGGTCTAGCAATCTACATATCTATTTAGTCCAGACCTATAGTCATCAATAATTTAAGGGGTCATAAGATCTATTTTTGATACTAAAAGTCACAAGACAACTAGAGATTTAACCACTATGTCATGTTACGTAAGGTTCCAATTTCTTAAGGTCATAATATAATTTCTTGTATCACCATCATGAGCCACATTTGATCCCTAGCATATAGCTATGTATTCCATAAAGTATTCTAAACCATCTTGCTAACTTCTAATACTTCCAAATTACGGCTACCTTAAGCAAGGGTAAGGTTTTATTAGTTATAGGCCTCTAATACTATATTTAATTCTCATGCTAACAATCTATACTAGCTCTAGCATATAGGAATAACCTATCTACCTATCCTACTAAGGGTAACCATCTTCTTAAAAATTTATATCTAACATGTCTTCTTCTGCCTTGACAAGGATCTGCTTTTGGAGGAAACACCATGCACGAACATTCATCTTTCTGAAATAAGGAGAGATGATAAACAATATTAAGGATGCCGAGGAAAATAAAAGAGTACAATTATGAAGTCCAAGGGCGATAATCAAATGCTAAAGAATTTTTAAATCAGTTGTGGATTGAGATACTAATACTATTAATCCTAATTACAGGCTCGCTCGGTATTGAAAAATAACCGAAACGATTTAATTAAGACCTGCATGGGCCACCACAAAAACATGTCACGCCCCAGTCCCAAAATAAGTAGGACAAGGAATACGTAATATGCCAGCTACGCATTCGACCAGACTCCGGTCCGACTCGAATACGTATAAGCTGTATTAAAATGGTCACTATCTATATAATCAAGTAAATATAAATATATCTATGTCTCAATCCACATTGATCAGAATATACAAGAATGAGCTACATGTGCTAAAGTCGGCCGCCAGTAACACATAAGCTCGAATAGACTCGAGAAAGGAATATGAGTCTATAAAACTAGGCTATATTAGCAGATGAATAAATAATATAAATAATAACCATGAATCCGGAAGAAAGATATAAGTACCTGGCACCAATTCCTGTAAGACAAAGCAACACACATCAGCAACTCCAGACAGGCTCCACAACGGTCTATGCTGCAAAACTGGCAAGGGACCAGGTCCTCAGAGGGACGTAACAAGGTACAAGAAATATCATGCCAAAATAAATGTAGTGCAAGAGTAAATAAAATAAATAGGGTAACTATGTATCCATCTATGTGAAATGCAAGTGAGAGCATCACTAGTACTCAGGCTGAGACCGCTACAAGCTCTGTGTCGGGGAGCCGGTAGCAGTAATAACAAGTAATGGGTCTAGCTCTGCTCGAGAGTCTACAACCTCACAATAGTAGTAGATATATATAGAACAGCCTGTAGCCTGTGTGTCTCTTCCCACCCAATGTAACCACACGTCTCATGTCCATAACGTCTCATGTCCATGTCACGTGAGATCATATCTAATACAACCAGTCATATAATCTCTATAAATATAATGTCTATGTCAATCCTACATCCTACACAGAATCACCATGAATATCTCAGGAAGATTCTGTCATATGTATGGTGTCAAGTGTCCTGGGTTATAATGTACTTGATAAAAACAAGTACTAGAATATAAAGGATCACGAATGTCCATTTCTAGATGACGTACCCAACTCCGCGTACGGGGTTGGCACCCGACTACTAATCGGACGCTAAGTAAGTCACACGGCCCTAGGTTTAAGCATGTACAACAATTTTATAATTAAGTCAAAGTAATAAATAACAGAACTGCAAGTTGGCAAGGTACACTTGCCTGGAACTCCAAGTTGATAATACAAAGAACCTGCTCTCGAATTCACGCTCGTGCGATCCCAAGAGCCTAAATATATAATATCATAAAATTAGTTACTATGACATGGTTCACTAAGCATGCACAAGAGTACAACTACTCTACGTCATTAATCATTAGACAATTAGAGTCTAATTTAATCAAGGATACCACTTATACAATGCCATCAATTATTTAGAGTCTAAAATAATTTGGGGTTCTAACAAAGTAGGTTGGCTAAGGTTCACTAGTCAAGGACCAAGAAAGTGTGTAAACACCAAGCCTACTAGTCACATAACATCATCAAGCCTCATAAACATGGTTATAACGAAGGTTCATATAGGTACTAGGTGTTCTCACACTAGATTTCCATATACAACATATCATCAACCTTGGTATTCACTAAGTGTCAAACTATGTTAACCAACTTAGGGTTAGTTTTGTCTATTGAAATATGCACATGAGCATTAACAATAGTCAAGTTAGGGTCATCACAAACAATCACATACTATATTTCTCAAGTATATCCGTTCATCCAACTATATACAACTCTCGTTCTACTATAAAATATCAAGTATACATAGACAAGTCAAATCTGAATTTATAATAAGATCATGGCATATACCTCATTTCTTTCTTGTATTTGTCATAAAACATGTGTGCAAGCACTACTATAACTAGTGAACAACCTTAGCATGGCATCTTCTACATTCCAACATAGTATTTATAAACAATAAAACTAGCTATCACAAAACCTAGGCAAAATGCACTACTAGTTGCACAATATTTAATCATGTCTCAACCATGCATTTATTTATATATAACATCCTAAACAAAATTTATATATTCTGATATTTAGTGACAATTACAGTAAAAATTATATTTTGAAAGTGGTTGCTTGGGTTTTAGATCATGGCAAAGTGAATAGGACAACAAGTGCATAAATAACATTCAAGTCTAGACATGAGAAGTAATAAATATTCTTGGTATAATATCATAAAAATATGAATACAAATTTAGTGAAATTTAATAAGGATATGAAGTACATGTAGAAAGGGTTGAGTAGTAGGAGTTGGAGCTCTTACCAAAGTGAAATAGGAAGGCAAAAGAGGGTTGTGCACTGCTTGCACAAATCTGTCTAGATTTGGACACTTCGACTCGTAGCTACTGTCCGGGGCTTCAAAACATTTCTCCAAGTACTTTGCGGATTAGAGAGATTAGGAGAGAGGTAGAGTATGAAGATAGGGTGGTTGTTGAAGGGATTTTAGTGCTGAAATTGGTGGCAACAAGGTGTTTAAGTGGTGCTATTGCTGGCGGATTCAGCAGGGTATCTTCGTTTTGTAAGGGGTGTTTGGGAGAGTTGTAGGATGATTTAGGTGCTTAGTTATAAATAAAACTTGTTAAGTAGAGGTAGGAAAAGGACATTTGGGTGCTGTAGTGGTTATTTGGAGGCTATGGAGGTGGTGGAGTGGCCTGAGAAGAGGATATACTGAATTCGGATTCAGCCTGGACACCTCTGATGAAGGGCTGTTTTTGAGAAACTTAGAATGAATTTTGATGGAAGATTTGTGAAGATAAAGTGATAAGGACAGGGAGAGGAAGAATCATACAAAATTTGAGAAAAATATACTTACTGTGGAGGGAGATAGGGCCAGATTGGTGGGGGTATTACTGAATTAAGATTCAGCCTGGGTAGGGTTGGATGGATGGAGGTGTGGAGAGAGATAGAGAAGGAATTTGGAGATAGTTTGTGAAGAGAAAGTGTGAGGAAGAGAGTTAGGAAGAAGTTTTCTTCAGGTGGTTTGAATGGGGGAGGTGAAGAGATGGGAGTTATGGACAGCCTAGTGGGGAGGGGAAGGGTTTGGAGTTACCAATGGGGTAAGGAAAGGTCACAAGTTATAACCCCTTTCCTTTTACATTCTATCCTAATGATTTAGTAAACCCATGGCTGTACAAAACTGAAATGATGTTTAATATGGATGGTAAAACCTAGCTTAGTCAACCTAGGTTAAGTCCAACTACTTCTAGTTGGGTCAGGTTCGGGTCGTTGCGGTTTAGTTTGACTAGGTTGGTCCGATTCACTAGGAAATTGGTCATTTATGACTATTGAGGGTAGATAGCACATAGAGGTTCAATAGAGTGGGATACATGTATCATGTGTGTCTTAGACCTAGTATAGATCATGATCATGCATTAGGTCGAAAGAATTGGTCGAAATTAGATCTCCAATTTAAATTGGAATAGTCAACGGTTGCACTGTAGGTGCTAGAAATTAAGTTTTTGACCCGAATATTTTACATTAAAAATAGAGCACAAGAAGATATGTTTGAGTGGATATGATAATCATAAATTAAGGTGGGCTCGTCTAGATCATGCATATAAAATTTGTTTGGAGATAATGGCTAATGTTGTGCTCCTAAAAATTAAAGTTATGGAAAATATTTTTAAGGGATACTTTTGTTTACTTAATCCAAATTAATATTAAAAATAATAATTTTAAATATTATATTAAATTAAAATAGCTAAATCTCTGGGGGTTTACAATCTATCCACCTTAGAAAAATTTCGTCCTCGAAATTCAAAATCTATCTCTCCAACCACAACTCATCATATCTCTAAATATATAAATATATCTTGGTACTTACTCATACCCATTCTAAAAACCTTAAACTTTCATATACATACAATTTAATCGTCTAAGGCTGTTGGTCCTCAAAATATATTTTCACCACCATGTACTATCTCATTATTGTTATCATGCTAATCGTCATCTAGAAAAATTCACCACCTATATGCCTAGGTTTCACAAGGATGCCGCAACACAAACTCTGTTTAAATCTTTCAATATTTACAAGGAAAATAATGTCATATCTTAACTCTCAAAGGAGTGCATGGGTTAGGCACTAACATCTTACAAGCACAAAATATTCAAGACTACCTATGTTGTATCTAAATCCTTTATTCTACAGCTAAGACTGCTATTATATTTTTATTCTTTCCTTGGTACAACGTCATCAACCTATAGTATCCCCAATAAAATACTCTAATCTAACTTTTTATAATTGCTCTTAGCAGCAATAAGTCTAATCTAGTCAGTCAGTCATACATAGTCTTGAATCTCAACTCAATGATTCCTAAGAGAAATACATATAATAAAATACGACATAAGCCCCTATTCAAATACGTAGTGCAAAAATATATATATAGAAATTATGTAATAAATATATATTCAATCATTCTAAATATCCTAGATAAAAATATAATCAATACAATAAAAAGAATAAGATTTCTAAAATTCCAAAATTCCATCGGCTATGGTAAATTAAAAATAGGTTCTCATCACCTACTACTGGGGATAGGTCCAGCAAGATCATACCCTATTAGTCAAAAATCTAAATCCCTAGCCCTAATAAGTTTATGTGTAAATTCACAATATTCAGCTATCATTTATATAAGACTTCTATTTTCCATTTACACGTTTCTACCATATGTAAATCTATAATCTAAGGGTCTTGTGATAATCCTCTACAGAATGACTAACAAGTCAGTATGTGATTCTGAACCTGTGTTTAATTCCTTAAAATTCGTATCACTTCGAGACTGATCAACAATTTATACTCACACTAAATTCTCAAAATTCTAAAAGCATTATAATTCATAAATGCTAAAATTATTATTCTTGAAGTCCATACCACAATCCTTTCTCTTTGGATTATGCGACCATAATATCTTTCCCTTATCATTTGTTTCCTACTCACCTTCATATCCTTTTTGTATGTTAATCTTGTTTTCAATTATAAGCTTCGTCAATCATGACCCAGTACTTTCTGCTTCGTAGTATAGATCTTCTAGGCAACTGCCGAGTGATAAATCTTCAGTCCTTCCTAGATCTTTCTCTTAATTTAAAATGCTCAAGATCATGCACTTCTCGTGACTCTTCTTGTTACCATTCTACCTTCTTCACCTTGAACCTAAGATTTTCTCCTTGTTCATTCCATGTATACCCTTCATCGAAACTATATGGTTACCATCTTATTATAGCTTATCATTTATTATAGGCAATTCACTATATCTAACTCAAGACTATAACATAAAACTCTCATCCTTCAACCTATTTTCTCTATCACAGATACTAGCTTGTCAACTGGTGGTACTCACTTGTTCAATTAACACTAACAACCCAGTTAATCAAATACATCTAATTTGATTTTGAAAGCTATACTTTAGTACTTGAGTTATCTAATTACTCAAACATTAGGTCTAGCAATCTACATATCTATTTAGTCCAGACCTATAGTCATCAATAATTTAAGGGGTCATAAGATCTATTTTTGATACTAAAAGTCACAAGACAACTAGAGATTTAACCACTATGTCATGTTACGTAAGGTTCCAATTTCTTAAGGTCATAATATAATTTCTTGTATCACCATCATGAGCCACATTTGATCCCTAGCATATAGCTATGTATTCCATAAAGTATTCTAAACCATCTTGCTAACTTCTAATACTTCCAAATTATGGCTACCTTAAGCAAAGGTAAGATTTTATTAGTTATAGGCCTCTAATACTATATTTAATTCTCATGCTAACAATCTATACTAGCTCTAGCATATAGGAATAACCTATCTACCTATCCTACTAAGGGTAACCATCTTCTTAAAAATTTATATCTAACATGTCTTCTTCTGCCTTGACAAGGATCTGCTTTTGGAGGAAACACCATGCACGAACATTCATCTTTCTGAAATAAGGAGAGATGATAAACAATATTAAGGATGCCGAGAAAAATAAAAGAGTACAATTATGAAGTCCAAGGGCGATAATCAAATGCTAAAGAATTTTCAAATCAGTTGTGGATTGAGATACTAATACTATTAATCCTAATTACAGGCTCGCTCGGTATTGAAAAATAACCGAAACGATTTAATTAAGACCTGCATGGGCCACCACAAAAACATGTCACGCCCCAGTCCCAAAATAAGTAGGACTAGGAATACGTAACATGCCAGCTACGCATTCGACTAGACTCCGGTCCGACTCGAATAAGTATAAGCTGTATTAAAATGGTCACTATCTATATAATCAAGTAAATATAAATATATCTATGTCTCAATCCACATTGATCAGAATATACAAGAATGAGCTACATGTGCTAAAGTCGGCCGCCAGTAACACATAAGCTCGAATAGACTCGAGAAAGGAATATGAGTCTATAAAACTAGGCTATATCAGCAGATGAATAAATAATATAAATAATAACCATGAATCCGGAAGAAAGATATAAGTACCTGGCACCAATTCCTGTAAGACAAAGCAACACACATCAGCAACTCCAGACAGGCTCCACAACGGTCTATGCTGTAAAACTGGCAAGGGACCAGGTCCTCAGAGGGACGTAACAAGGTACAAGAAACAGCATGCCAAAATAAATGCAGTGCAAGAGTAAATAAAATAAATAGGGTAACTATGTATCCATCTATGTGAAATGCAAGTGAGAGCATCACTAGTACTCAGGCTGAGACCGCTACAAGCTCTGTGTCGGGGAGCCGGTAGCAGTAATAACAAGTAATGGGTCTAGCTCTGCTCGAGAGTCTACAACCTCACAATAGTAGTAGATATATATAGAACAGCCTGTAGCCTGTGTGTCTCTCCCCACCCAATGTAACCACACGTCTCATGTCCATAACGTCTCATGTCCATGTCACGTGAGATCATATCTAATGCAACCAGTCATATAATCTCTATAAATATAATGTCTATGTCAATCCTACATCCTACACAGAATCACCATGAATATCTCAGGAAGATTCTGTCATATGTATGGTGTCAAGTATCCTGGGTTATAATGTACTTGATGAAAATAAGTACTAGAATATAAAGGGTCACGAATGTCCATTTCTAGATGACGTACCCAACTCCGCGTACGGGGTTGGCACCCGACTACTAATCGGACGCTAAGTAAGTCACACGGCCCTAGGTTTAAGCATGTACAACAATTTTATAATTAAGTCAAAGTAATAAATAACAGAACTGCAAGTTGGCAAGGTACACTTGCCTGAAACTCCAAGTTGATAATACAAAGAACCTGCTCTCGAATTCACGCTCGTGCGATCCCAAGAGCCTAAATATATAATATCATAAAATTAGTTACTATGACATGGTTCACTAAGCATGCACAAGAGTACAACTACTCTACGTCATTAATCATTAGACAATTAGAGTCTAATTTAATCAAGGATACCACTTATACAATGCCATCAATTATTTAGAGTCTAAAATAATTTGGGGTTCTAACAAAGTAGGTTGGCTAAGGTTCACTAGTCAAGGACCAAGAAAGTGTGTAAACACCAAGCCTACTAGTCACATAACATCATCAAGCCTCATAAACATGGTTATAACGAAGGTTCATATAGGTACTAGGTGTTCTCACACTAGATTTCCATATACAACATATCATCAACCTTGGTATTCACTAAGTGTCAAACTATGTTAACCAACTTAGGGTTAGTTTTGTCTATTAAAATATGCACATGAGCATTAACAATAGTCAAGTTAGGGTCATCACAAACAATCACATACTATATTTCTCAAGTATATCCATTCATCCAACTATATACAACTCTTGTTCTACTATAAAATATCAAGTATACATAGACAAGTCAAATCTGAATTTATAATAAGATCATGGCATATACCTCATTTTTTTCTTGTATTTGTCATGAAACATGTGTGCAAGCACTACTATAACTAGTGAACAACCTTAGCATGGCATCTTCTACATTCAACATAGTATTTATAAACAATAAAACTAGCTATCACAAAACCTAGGCAAAATGCACTACTAGTTGCACAATATTTAATCATGTCTCAACCATGCATTTATTTATATATAACATCCTAAACAAAATTTATATATTCTGATATTTAGTGACAATTACAGTAAAAATTATATTTTGAAAGTGGTTGCTTGGGTTTTAGATCATGGCAAAGTGAATAGGACAACAAGTGCATAAATAACATTCAAGTCTAGACATGAGAAGTAATAAATATTCTTGGTATAATATCATAAAAATATGAATACAAAGTTAGTAAAATTTAATAAGGATATGAAGTACATGTAGAAAGGGTTGAGTAGTAGGAGTTGGAGCTCTTACCAAAGTGAAATAGGAAGGCAAAAGAGGGTTGTGCACTGCTTGCACAAATCTGTCTAGATTTGGACACTTCGACTCGTAGCTACTGTCCGGGGCTTCAAAACATTTCTCCAAGTACTTTGCGGATTAGAGAGATTAGGAGAGAGGTAGAGTATGAAGATAGGGTGGTTGTTGAAGGGGTTTTAGTGCTGGAATTGGTGGCAACAAGGTGTTTAAGTGGTGCTATTGCTGGCGGATTCAGCAGGGTGTCTTCGTTTTGTAAGGGGTGTTTGGGAGAGTTGTAGGATGATTTAGGTGCTTAGTTATAAATGAAACTTGTTAAGTAGACATTTGGGTGCTGTAGTGGTTGTTTGGAGGCTATGGAGGTGGTGGAGTGGCCTGAGAAGAGGATACACTGAATTCGGATTCAGCCTGGACACCTCTGATGAAGGGCTATTTTTGAGAAACTTAGAATGAATTTTGATGGAAGATTTGTGAAGAGAAAGTGATAAGGACAGGGAGAGGAAGAATCATACAAAATTTGAGAAAAAGATACTTATTGTGGATGGAGATAGGGCCAGATTGGTCGGGGTATTGCTGAATTAAGATTCAGCCTGGGTAGGGTTGGATGGATGGAGGTGTGGAGGGAGATAGAGAAGGAATTTGGAGATAGTTTGTGAAGAGAAAGTGTGAGGAAGAGAGTTAGGAAGAAGTTTTCTTCAGGTGGTTTGAATGGGGGAGGTAAAGAGATGGGAGTTATGGACAGCCTAGTGGGGAGGGGAAGGGTTTGGAGTTACCAATGGGGTAAGGAAAGGTCACAAGTTATAACCCCTTTCCTTTTACATTCCATCCTAATGATTTAGTAAACCCATGGCTGTACAAAACTGAAATGATGTTTAATATGGATGGTAAAACCTAGCTTAGTCAACCTAGGTTAAGTCCAACTACTTCTAGTTGGGCCAGGTTCGGGTCGTTGCGGTTTAGTTTGACTAGGTTGGTCCGATTCACTAGGAAATTGGTCATTTGTGACTATTGAGGGTAGATAGCACATAGAGGTTCAATAGAGTGGGATACATGTATCATGTGTGTCTTAGACCTAGTATAGATCATGATCATGCATTAGGTCGAAAGAATTGGTCGAAATTAGATCTCCAATTTAAATTGGAATGGTCAACGGTTGCACTGTAGGTGCTAGAAATTAAGTTTTTGACCCGAATATTTTACATTAAAAATAGAGCACAAGAAGATATGTTTGAGTAGATATGATAATCATAAATTAAGGTGGGCTCGTCTAGATCATGCATATAAAATTTGTTTGGAGATAATGGCTAATGTTGTGCTCCTAAAAATTAAAGTTATGGAAATTATTTTTAAGGGATACTTTTGTTTACTTAATCCAAATTAATATTAAAAATAATAATTTTAAATATTATATTAAATTAAAATAGCTAAATCTCTGGGGGTTTACAATCTATCCACCTTAGAAAAATTTCGTCCTCGAAATTCAAAATCTATCTCTCCAACCACAACTCATCATATCTCTAAATATATAAATATATCTTGGTACTTACTCATACCTATTCTAAAAATCTTAAACTTCCATATACATACAATTTAATCATCTAAGGCTGTTGGTCCTCAAAATATATTTTTACCACCATGTACTATCTCATTATTGTTATCATGCTAATCGTCATCTAGAAAAATTCACCACCTATAGGCCTAGGTTTCACAAGGATGCCGCAACACAAACTCAGTTTAAATCTTTCAATATTTACAAGGAAAATAATGTCATATCTTAACTCTCAAAGGAGTGCATGGGTTAGGCACTAACATCTTACAAGCACAAAATATTCAAGACTACCTATGTTGTATCTAAATCCTTTATTCTACAGCTAAGACTGCTATTATATTTTTATTCTTTCCTTGGTACAACGTCATCAACCTATAGTATCCCCAATAAAATAATCTAATCTAACTTTTTATAATTGCTCTTAGCAGCAATAAGTCTAATCTAGTCAGTCAGTCATATATAGTCTTGAATCTCAACTCAATGATTCCTAAGAGAAATACATATAATAAAATAGGACATAAGCCCCTATTCAAATACGTAGTGCAAAAATATATATATAGAAATTATGTAATAAATATATATTCAATCATTCTAAATATCCTAGATAAAAATATAATCAATACAATAAAAAGAATAAGATTTCTAAAATTTCAAAATTCCATCGGCTATGGTAAATTAAAAATAGGTTCTCATCACCTACTACTGGGGATAGGTCCAGCAAGATCATACCCTATTAGTCAAAAATCTAAATCCCTGGCCCTAATAAGTTTATGTATAAATTCACAATATTCAGCTATCATTTATATAAGACTTCTATTTTCCATTTACACGTTTCTACCATATGTAAATCTATAATCTAAGGGTCTTGTGATAATCCTCTACAGAATGACTAACAAGTCAGTATGTGATTCTGAACCTGTGTTTAATTCCTTAAAATTCGTATCACTTCGAGACTGATCAACAATTTGTACTCACACTAAATTCTCAAAATTCTTAAAGCATTATAATTCATAAATGCTAAAATTATTATTCTTGAAGTCCATACCACAATTCTTTCTCTTTGGATTATGCGACCATAATATCTTTCCCTTATCATTTGTTTCCTACTCACCTTCATATCCTTTTTGTATATTAATCTTGTTTTCAATTATAAGCTTCGTCAATCATGACCCAGTACTTTCTGCTTCGTAGTATAGATCTTCTAGGCAACTGCCGAGTGATAAATCTTCAGTCCTTCCTAGATCTTTCTCTTAATTTAAAATGCTCAAGATCATGCACTTCTCGTGACTCTTCTTGTTACCATTCTACCTTCTTCACCTTGAACCTAAGATTTTCTCCTTGTTCATTCCATGTATACCCTTCATCGAAACTATATGGTTACCATCTTATTATAGCTTATCATTTATTATAGGCAATTCACTATATCTAACTCAAGACTATAACATAAAACTCTCATCCTTCAACCTATTTTCTCTATCACAGATACTAGCTTGTCAACTGGTGGTACTCACTTGTTCAATTAACACTAACAACCCAGTTAATCAAATACATCTAATTTGATTTTGAAAGCTATACTTTAGTACTTGAGTTATCTAATTACTCAAATATTAGGTCTAGCAATCTACATATCTATTTAGTCCAGACCTATAGTCATCAATAATTTAAGGGGTCATAAGATCTATTTTTGATACTAAAAGTCACAAGACAACTAGAGATTTAACCACTATGTCATGTTACGTAAGGTTCCAATTTCTTAAGGTCATAATATAATTTCTTGTATCACCATCATGAGCCATATTTGATCCCTAGCATATAGCTATGTATTCCATAAAGTATTCTAAACTATCTTGCTAACTTCTAATACTTCCAAATTACGGCTACCTTAAGCAAGGGTAAGGTTTTATTAGTTATAGGCCTCTAATACTATATTTAATTCTCATGCTAACAATCTATACTAGCTCTAGCATATAGGAATAACCTATCTATCTATCCTACTAAGGGTAACCATCTTCTTAAAAATTTATATCTAACATGTCTTCTTCTGCCTTGACAAGGATCTGCTTTTGGAGGAAATACCATGCACGAACATTCATCTTTCTGAAATAAGGAGAGATGATAAACAATATTAAGGATGCCGAGGAAAATAAAAGAGTACAATTATGAAGTCCAAGGGCGATAATCAAATGCTAAAGAATTTTCAAATCAGTTGTGGATTGAGATACTAATACTATTAATCCTAATTACAGGCTCGCTCGGTATTGAAAAATAACCGAAACGATTTAATTAAGACCTGCATGGGCCACCACAAAAACATGTCACGCCCCAGTCCCAAAATAAGTAGGACTAGGAATACGTAACATGCCAGCTACGCATTCGACCAGACTCCGGTCCGACTCGAATACGTATAAGCTGTATTAAAATGGTCACTATCTATATAATCAAGTAAATATAAATATATCTATGTCTCAATCCACATTGATCAGAATATACAAGAATGAGCTACATGTGCTAAAGTCAGCCGCCAGTAACACATAAGCTCGAATAGACTCGAGAAAGGAATATGAGTCTATAAAACTAGGCTATATCAGCAGATGAATAAATAATATAAATAATAACCATGAATCCGGAAGAAAGATATAAGTACCTGGCACCAATTCCTGTAAGATAAAGCAATACACATCAGCAACTCCAGACAGGCTCCACAACGGTCTATGCTGCAAAACTGGCAAGGGACCAGGTCCTCAGAGGGACGTAACAAGGTACAAGAAATAGCATGCCAAAATAAATACAGTGCAAGAGTAAATAAAATAAATAGGGTAACTATGTATCCATCTATGTGAAATGCAAGTGAGAGCATCACTAGTACTCAGGCTGAGACCGCTACAAGCTCTGTGTCGGGAAGCCGGTAGCAGTAATAACAAGTAATGGGTCTAGCTCTGCTCGAGAGTCTACAACCTCACAATAGTAGTAGATATATATAGAACAGCCTGTAGCCTGTGTGTCTCTCCCCACCCAATGTAACCACACGTCTCATGTCCATAACGTCTCATGTCCATGTCACGTGAGATCATATCTAATGCAACCAGTCATATAATCTCTATAAATATAATATCTATGTCAATCCTACATCCTACACAGAATCACCATGAATATCTCAGGAAGATTCTGTCATATGTATGGTGTCAAGTATCCTGGGTTATAATATACTTGATGAAAACAAGTACTAGAATATAAAGGGTCACGAATGTCCATTTTTAGATGACGTACCCAACTCCGCGTACGGGGTTGGCACCCGACTACTAATCGGACGCTAAGTAAGTCACACGGCCCTAGGTTTAAGCATGTACAATAATTTTATAATTAAGTCAAAGTAATAAATAACAGAACTGCAAGTTGGCAAGGTACACTTGCCTGGAACTCCAAGTTGATAATACAAAGAACCTGCTCTCGAATTCACGCTCGTGCGATCCCAAGAGCCTAAATATATAATATCATAAAATTAGTTACTATGACATGGTTCACTAAGCATGCACAAGAGTACAACTACTCTACGTCATTAATCATTAGACAATTAGAGTCTAATTTAATCAAGGATACCACTTATACAATGCCATCAATTATTTAGAGTCTAAAATAATTTGGGGTTCTAACAAAGTAGGTTGGCTAAGGTTCACTAGTCAAGGACCAAGAAAGTGTGTAAACACCAAGCCTACTAGTCACATAACATCATCAAGCCTCATAAACATGGTTATAACGAAGGTTCATATAGGTACTAGGTGTTCTCACACTAGATTTCCATATACAACATATCATCAACCTTGGTATTCACTAAGTGTCAAACTATGTTAACCAACTTAGGGTTAGTTTTGTCTATTAAAATATGCACATGAGAATTAACAATAGTCAAGTTAGGGTCATCACAAACAATCACATACTATATTTCTCAAGTATATCCGTTCATCCAACTATATACAACTCTCGTTCTACTATAAAATATCAAGTATACATAGACAAGTCAAATCTGAATTTATAATAAGATCATGGCATATACCTCATTTCTTTCTTGTATTTGTCATGAAACATGTGTGCATGCACTACTATAACTAGTGAACAACCTTAGCATGGCATCTTCTACATTCCAACATAGTATTTATAAACAATAAAACTAGCTATCACAAAACCTAGGCAAAATGCACTACTAGTTGCACAATATTTAATCATGTCTCAACCATGCATTTATTTATATATAACATCCTAAACAAAATTTATATATTCTAATATTTAGTGACAATTACAGTAAAAATTATATTTTGAAAGTGGTTGCTTGGGTTTTAGATCATGGCAAAGTGAATAGGACAACAAGTGCATAAATAACATTCAAGTCTAGACATGAGAAGTAATAAATATTCTTGGTATAATATCATAAAAATATGAATACAAAGTTAGTGAAATTTAATAAGGATATGAAGTACATGTAGAAAGAGTTGAGTAGTAGGAGTTGGAGCTCTTACCAAAGTGAAATAGGAAGGCAAAAGAGGGTTGTGCACTGCTTGCACAAATCTGTCTAGATTTGGACACTTCGACTCGTAGCTACTGTCCGGGGCTTCAAAACATTTCTCCAAGTACTTTGCGGATTAGAGAGATTAGGAGAGAGGTAGAGTATGAAGATAGGGTGGTTGTTGAAGGGGTTTTAGTGCTGGAATTGGTGGCAACAAGGTGTTTAAGTGGTGCTATTGCTGGCGGATTCAGCAGGGTGTCTTCGTTTTGTAAGGGGTGTTTGGGAGAGTTGTAGGATGATTTAGGTGCTTAGTTATAAATGAAACTTGTTAAGTAGAGGTAGAAGAAGGACATTTGGGTGCTGTAGTAGTTGTTTGGAGGCTATGGAGGTAGTGGAGTGGCCTGAGAAGAGGATACACTGAATTCGGATTCAGCCTGGACACCTCTGATGAAGGGCTGTTTTTGAGAAACTTAGAATGAATTTTGATGGAAGATTTGTGAAGAGAAAGTGATAAGGATAGGGAGAGGAATAATCATACAAAATTTAAGAAAAAGATACTTACTGTGGTGGGAGATAGGGCCAGATTGGTGGGGGTATTGCTGAATTAAGATTCAGCCTGGGTAGGGTTGGATGGATGGAGGTGTGGAGGGAGATAGAGAAGGAATTAAAGAGAAAGTGTGAGGAAGAGAGTTAGGAAGAAGTTTTCTTCAGGTGGTTTTAATGGGGGAGGTGAAGAGATGGGAGTTATGGACAGCCTAGTGGGGAGGGGAAGGGTTTGGAGTTACCAATGGGGTAAGGAAAGGTCACAAGTTATAACCCCTTTCCTTTTACATTCCATCCTAATGATTTAGTAAACCCATGGCTGTACAAAACTGAAATGATGTTTAATATGGATGGTAAAACCTAGCTTAGTCAACCTAGGTTAAGTCCAACTACTTCTAGTTGGGTCAGGTTCGGGTCGTTGCGGTTTAGTTTGACTAGGTTGGTCCGATTCACTAGAAAATTGGTCATTTGTGACTATTGAGGGTAGATAGCACATAGAGGTTCAATAGAGTGGGATACATGTATCATGTGTGTCTTAGACCTAGTATAGATCATGATCATGCATTAGGTCGAAAGAATTGGTCGAAATTAGATCTCCAATTTAAATTGGAATGGTCAACGGTTGCACTGTAGGTGCTAGAAATTAAGTTTTTGACCCGAATATTTTACATTAAAAATAGAGCACAAGAAGATATGTTTGAGTGGATATGATAATCATAAATTAAGGTGGGCTCGTCTAGATCATGCATATAAAATTTGTTTGGAGATAATGGCTAATGTTGTGCTCCTAAAAATTAAAGTTATGGAAAATATTTTTAAGGGATACTTTTGTTTACTTAATCCAAATTAATATTAAAAATAATAATTTTAAATATTATATTAAATTAAAATAGCTAAATCTCTGGGGGTTTACAATATGTATATGTATATATATGTATATATATATATGTATATATATATATGTATATTAATATGTATATATGTATATTTATATATACTGTATATATTATGTAATAATTATATATATATATATGTATTTATATATATATATTCCTATATTATATATGTATATATATATATATATATATATATATGTATATATATATGTATATATATATGTATATTAATATGTATATATGTATATTTATATACACTGTATATATTATGTAATAATTATATATATATATGTATTTATATATATATTCCTATATTATATATGTATATATATATGTATATATATATATGTATATTAATATGTGTATATGAATATTTATATATACTATATAATATTATGTAATAATTACTAATATGTATATATGTATTTATTTCTGTTTTATTTATATATATATATATATATATATATTTGTAATATATAAATATATGTATACATAATTTTATATGATAGGTATATTTATATATAATATGTTATATATTATATAATTACTATGCATTTTTCCTTTATTTTATTTTCTGCACTTAATATATATTTCCTGCATTTATTATATATGAATATATACATATATATATATATATATATATATATATATATATATATATATATATATATATATATATATATATATATATATATATATATATATATATATATATATATATTATCTATATGTATATATATATTAATATTCAGCTGGATAATATAGCTTAAATATATTATATATGTATATCTTCAATTCTTGCACAGTCTTCAATTTATTATATATGTATACTATATATAGTATTGTATAATACAGTACATAGATATATATGTATTTACTTTCTGTCCTATCATTTCAATTTATTTATATTATACATCAGTGGATATACCCTGATTATTATATTATTATTATTATTATATAAATATATATATATATATATATATATATATATATATCAGTGGATATACCCTGACTACTATATTATTATATATCAGTGGATACACCCTGATAATATTATATTATAAATATAGCAGTGGATATACCCTGCTACTATTATAGATACCTGTATTTTTCTGTTCTTAGATACTGCTATATATATTATATCTATATATATACATACTATATATATATCTATATATATATATACTTATTACAACCATGATATTCACGAACCCTGTCTGTTTTAACAGAAACCACCTTCAGCACAGCCAGTGACCCCCTGTCACCAGCAACCTCAAACCTGACTGTGAGATCAGGTTATCAACACTATCAGGGAGTAGGCAAGTATACCTTGCCAAGTTATTGCTTAACTTCAATTATTGATATCTGTTTTGTTTCTGAATTTCATATACCCTGATTACCTAAGACTGCCTTGGGTACATTCAGCTGATATATTGACATTTAACATAATATTACAGACTCACCAACAACTGTGAGAGGATTTTAATATTCTCCTAGACCCTATCACGAAAACACGCAATATGGTTGCAATGCATGTTGGGATGCGAGCTGCGTAGTTGATTAGCTACCAGTACGTGTGACCCGCATCACGGATTAGAATAATTCAAGAATAGTATGATTTGACATTTAGTTTCATTGGGATGTGAAAGATAACTGGTAGACGTATGGGACACTCTCTCCATAAATGTTTTATACCTTCGTACCAGTGATGGTCGATTGCAGAGTGCCCTTGGGTCAGGGGGCATACGACACATATACTAGCCAGTCACCACGATTGGTGAATTATGTCAGCGTATGTCTAGCCTACACAATTTTCATGCGTACTACAAGGTCTTTACTTGCATTTCACTTAGATGGTTAGCACCCTATATTTATTATTTATTTATTCAGTCTTTTCATTACATGGCATGTCATTTTCTTGTATCTTGTTACGTCCCACTGAGGACCTGGTTCCCTGCCAGATCTAGACGAGGCTTTCTACCCCACTGTGTACGGCCCTGATCAGGAGGCTAGATGTGCTACCGAGGAAGAGCTCGAGGAGACACCCTCAGAGTATGCTTGACCCTAGAGGCCTGCCACCTGGAGATGGAGATATTTTTCTCAGATAGACGCTGCTTAGTCTATCTAATTTTTCTGCGCTATTATCAGTTTTTGTAGTAGGCTTGTATTCTCACCAGTTGTGTACTGTATCAGACTCAGTTTTTATATATATTCAGCACTTATTTCCCTGACATTTTATTGTGGATGAGATAGATTTACCTGTTTTATACTAGTAGTATTTTAGGACAGCGTAGCCCGTTCCTTTGGATCCATTCAAAATGGATTAAGCCCTTAGTGACGTGTCAGCTGGCCAGTGACACGTGGCCTAGTTTCTGACATTTTGGGACTGGGGCGTGACAATAATGGTCAATTAATCTACAGGTAAGGGATGCTAGGGTTCATTAGGTATTCTAAACTTAGTGATGTGTTAATATTCTAGTTGTATTCTTAATAGGAAAGTTACCCTAATTATCATCCTAACAATAGGGATTCCTATATTCTAGCAGAGGCTATACTCAAGGAACTATTAGGGAAGCACATGAATCAAGTAGGATATAATTAGTTAAATAGAATGGATTGGAAGGAAGGCGAGTCATAGTCAAATGTGGATGAGATCCTATACTTTAATCCTAGGTGCAGGCTTGCTCGGCACAGTAACGTAACCGAGACAATATGCTCTCGACCTACATGGGCTACCACTAAAAATATGTCACGTCCCAGTCCCAAAATACGTAGGACTAGGAATACGTAAGCATGCCAGTCGTATGTATACGACGAACGAGTGAAGATTTTCACCGATCACAAGAGCTTGAAATATGTCTACACTCAGAAAGATTTAAATCTGAGGCAAAGACGATGGCTCGAAGTAATGACGGATTTCGAGATTGATTTACAGTACCATCCTGGCAAAGCAAATGTGGTAGCTGATGCTCTAAGCAAAAGACCCTCGGCATTCTTTATGATCACCCAACCAGATCTGCTGAGAGATCTAGCAAAGTTGGGAATATAGGTCATTATGCCAGGACTTGACGGCCAATTATCAAACTATCAGCTGAAATCAACCTTGGTAGAAAGAATCAAAGCTGCTCTACCAACAAATGCAAGATTTCAGAGGCTTCGTCAGAGAACAGAGGCTGGAATCCAGACAGGATATCGCATACATGAAGATGGGACTCTAAGATGTGGTGATCGTCTTTATGTTCCAAATGGAGAACTTCGTAATGAGCTGATGTCAGAAGCCCATAGCTCAACATACTCTATACATCCGGGAGGCACAAAGATGTACAGAGATCTGCGATAATATTATTGGTGGCATGGAATGAAGCGGGAGATAGCACGCTTTGTGGCTAAATGCCTGGTGTGTCAGCAAGTCAAGGCCGAGCATCAGAGATCTGCCGGTCTACTTCAATCCCTCCCAATACCCGAGTGGAAATGGGAACACATTACGATGGACTTTGTTACGGGCTTTCCAAGAAGTCCTAGTGGTCGTAATGCTGTCTGGGTGTTACGATGGACTTTGTTACTCACCAAGGCTGCTCATTTCCTACCTTTCAGAGTCGGTCAATCTACAGAAGTCTTGGCAGATATGTACATGAAGGAGATAGTGCGTCTGCATGGAGTACCAGTCAGTATAATATCTGACCGGGATACGAGGTTTACGTCTTACTTTTGGCGAAGTATGCAAGAAAGTCTTGGTACCCGCCTCAAGTTCAGCACCTCGTATCATCCACAGACAGATGGCCAGTCAGAGCGCACCATTCAGACCCTAGAAGATATGCTGAGAGCCTGCATGCTTGATTTCAGCGGATCCTGGGAAGATCACTTACACCTGGTAGAATTTTCCTACAACAACAGCTATCAAGCGAGCATCCAAATGGCTTCCTTTGAAGCTTTGTATGGAAGGAAATGTCGTTCCCCAGTATGCTGGAATGATATTGGCGAGAGACAGATCTTGGGACCAGAACTGATTATTCGTACGGTGGAGAAAGTAAAGAAGATCCAGGGACACTTACGAGCTGCACAAGACAGACAGAAGCACTGGGCCAACATTCACCGCCGACCTCTAGAGTTCCAAGTGGGAGAGCATGTGTTCTTGAAGATATCACCTACCCGTGGTACTATCATATTTGGAGGAAGAGGGAAGCTAAGTCCAAGGTACATTAGACCCTTCGACGTGCTAGATCGCGTCGGAGAAGTTGCTTACAGGCTAGCTCTACCTCAGACCTTGGAGGGAGTACATGACGTCTTCCACGTATCTCAGCTGAGGAGGTACATTCCAGACCCGAGTCATGTGCTAGACTACTCAGAGATCACCATCGGGCCAAGCTTATCATATCAGGAGGAGCCTGTAGAGATCCTGGACCGTAGCGAGAAAGTATTACGGGGTCAGACTATTCCTCTTGTTCGTGTTGCATGGAGACATCATGTACCAGGTGAATCCACCTGGGAACGAGAAGAGGATATTCGACAGCGTTATCCCTATTTATTTCCAAACCAGGATATGTCCAATATTTCAAACTCAATCTTTCTTAATCATTACATGTCCTAATTCAATCTTTCATTCTCATTATATGGTTATTTTTATTTCGAGGACGAAATATTCTAAGAAGGGTAGATTGTAAACTCCCTCGACCAGATTTCAGTAATTTAGGATTAGTTTTGACTAATTAGAATTAAGGCAACTTTTTAAAATTTTATTTATTATATATTCTATTGATTATGCACCTGTTCATTACACAATTAATTAGGGTATTTCACTAGTTGTTAAACCTAAACAAATTTCACATTCCTGCTCTAGACTTGTTAGACTACTTTTTCTGTATTTTGTGTAACTTCCAGAAACCTTGTTTGGTGCTTCGTTTTAGTCGCACAAATATCGTTACAAACGTATGTATTTATTTCCTATTTAAATTTTTGCTCTTTACCCACCTCTGTACCATAGAGAATTGAGGACCAGTAGACACCTGTTTTGCCCAAACAAAAATACGATAATATTCTACTCTAATTATATTACAATTATCGTATTGACACCGTAGAAAAATTATGATCCTACCTGCCTCTAATTAATTAGTGAACATCGTGCGCAGTATTTATTAAATAATAAATACGATGACCCGTATCACCTGCAGAATCAGACCCTGCCTCTGCCCAGACTCACCCCACACTGTCCAAAACTTTTTCCCCAGCTATTTCCCCCATTTCTGTACAATTCAGTATTTCGGGAAAACAGTATTTAAAATCAGGTAAATTGCGAAATTACGCAAAATACAAATTTTAGGCTTTTATGCAATTTATGAAAAGTTAGGGGTTCTTATGTAAAAATGCATGCAAGGTGGCATAATCCTATTGGCTAGACAAAAGGTGTGTGGGACCCACCCAAAACACCCAGAAAAATCCTGTAAAAATATCCAAAAATCAAATTTACCAAAATATCCCCAAAGTTCCCTTTATTTACGAAAATGCCATTGCCCCTAACCCCTATATAAACCCTAACCCCTCTCATTCAAATCCCCACAGCTCTCCCCTCCGACCACCGCCGGCCACCCAACTCCGGCCAACCCTCCGCCCTGACCCCCTCTCCCCTCCGGTCAAGCCCCGCCGCCTGCACCACCCTGCTCCGCCGTCGGCAGCCCCCACAACCCCAAACTCCCAACACCACCACCCACAGCCACCACCACCCGAACCACTTCCCCCACCGCCTCCGGCCACCGTGAACCTCCACCAACCCCACCACCCGACTCGCCCCGACCCCCTCTCTCCGACCACCACCCCCTCACCACCCCACGACACTCCCTCCGGCCGCCCTCACCTCCATAGTGCCCCGGCCCAACTCTCGACTACACCACCACCCTCACCTCCGGCCGCCTCCAGCCTCCGCCACCGCCGTCGTGGACCTCCGCCACCACCACCAACCTGACCGCCCCTCCTTTCTCCGTCGATCCCACACCCTGCCCGGCCACCTCCGCCACTCCTCCGCCGCCGGCAGCCCCCGCACTCTGCTGCTGTTGCTATCTGCTACTGCTGCTGTTCCTGCTCCTCCGGTCGCCTCCGGCCATCTCCGCTGTCGTCCTCCTGCCGTCGACGACCACTAGGGCCCACCTGTCAGTAGGTATACTAATAAACCCTAATATATATATATTTATATATATATTCCTATATGTATATATATGTATATATATATGTATATATATATATGTATATTAATATGTATATATGTATATTTATATATACTGTATATATTATGTAATAATTATATATATATATATATATATATATATGTATTTATATATATATTCCTATATTATATATGTATATATATATATATATATATATATATATATATATATATATATGTATATATATATGTATATTAATATGTATATATGTATATTTATATATACTGTATATATTATGTAATAATTATATATATATATGTATTTATATATATATTCCTATATTATATATGTATATATATATGTATATATATATGTATATTAATATGTGTATATGAATATTTATATATACTATATAATATTATGTAATAATTACTAATATGTATATATGTATTTATTTCTGTTTTATTTATATATATATATTTGTAATATATAAATATATGTATACATAATTTTATATGATAGGTATATTTATATATAATATGTTATATATTATATAATTACTATGCATTTTTCCTTTATTTTATTTTCTGCACTTAATATATATTTCCTGCATTTATTATATATATATATATATATATATATATATATATATATATATATATATATATATATATATATATATATATATATATATATATATATATATATATATATATATCTATATGTATATATATATTAATATTCAGCTGGATAATACAGCTTAAATATATTATATATGTATATCTTCAATTCTTGCACAGTCTTCAATTTATTATATATGTATACTATATATAGTATTGTATAATACAGTACATAGATATATATGTATTTACTTTCTGTCCTGTCATTTCAATTTATTTATATTATACATCAGTGGATATACCCTGATTATTATATATATATATATATATATATATATATATATATATATATATATATATATATATATATATATCAGTGGATATACCCTGACTACTATATTATTATATATCAGTGGATACACCCTGATAATATTATATTATAAATATAGTAGTGGATATACCCTGCTACTATTATAGATACCTGTATTTTTCTGTTCTTAGATACTGCTATATATATTATATCTATATATATACATACTATATATATATATATATCTATATATATATATACTTATTACAACCATGATATTCACGAACCCTGTCTGTTTTAACAGAAACCACCTTCAGCACAGCCAGTGACCCCCCGTCACCAGCAACCTCAAACCTGACTGTGAGATCAGGTTATCAACACTATCAGGGAGTAGGCAAGTATATCTTGTCAAGTTATTGATTAACTTCAATTATTGATATCTGTTTTGTTTCTGAATTTCATATACCATGATTACCTAAGACTGCCTTGGGTACATTCAGCTGATATGTTGACATTTAACATAATATTACAGACTCACCAACAACTGTGAGAGGATTTTAATATTCTCCTAGACCCTATCACGGGAACACGCAACATGGTTGCAATGTATGTTGGGATGCGAGATGCGTAGTTGATTAGCTACCAGTACGTGTGACCCGCATCACGGATTAGAATAATTCAAGAATAGTATGATTTGACATTTAGTTTCATTGGGATGGGAAAGATAACTGGTAGACGTATGGGACACCCCCTCCATAAATGTTTTATACCTTCGTACCAGTGATGGTCGATTGCAGAGTGCCCTTGAGTCAGGGGGCATACGACACATATACTAGCCAGTCACCACGATTGGTGAATTACGTCAGCATATGTCTAGCCTACACAATTCCCATGCGTACTACAAGGTCTTTACTTGCATTTCACTTAGATGGTTAGCACCCTGTATTTATTATTTATTTATTCAGTCTTTACATTACATGGCATGTCATTTTCTTGTATCTTGTTACGTTCCACTGAGGACCTGGTTCCCTGCCAGATGTAGACGAGGCTTTCTACCCCACTGTGTACGGCCCTGATCAGGAGGCTAGATGTGCTACCGAGGAAGAGCTCGAGGAGACACCCTCAGAATATGCTTGACCCTAGAGGCCTGCCACCTGGAGATGGAGATGTTTTTCTCAGATAGACGCTGCTTAGTCTATCTGATTTTTCTGCGCTATTATCAGTTTTTGTAGTAGGCTTGTATTCTCACCAGTTGTGTACTGTATCAGACTCAGTTTTTATATATATTCAGCATTTATTTCTCTGACATTTTATTGTGGATGAGATAGATTTACGTGTTTTATACTAGTAGTATTTTAGGACAGCGTAGCACGTTCCTTTGGGTCCATTCAAAATGGATTAAGCCCTTAATGACGTGTCAGCTGGCCAGTGACACGTGGCCTAGTTCCTGACATTTTTGGACTGGGGCGTGACAATAATGGTCAATTAATCTACAGGTAAGGGATGCTAGGGTTCATTAGATATTCTAAACTTAGTGATGTGTTAATATTCTAGTTGTATTCTTAATAGGAAAGTTACCCTAATTATCATCCTAACAATAGGGATTCCTATATTCTAGCAGAGGCTATACTCAAGGAACTATTAGGGAAGCACATGAATCAAGCAGGATATAATTAGTTAAATAGAATGGATTGGAAGGAAGGCGAGTCATAGTCAAATGTGGATGAGATCCTATACTCTAATCCTAGGTGCAGGCTTGCTCGGCACAGTAATGTAACCGAGACAATATGCTCTCGACCTACATGGGCTACCACTAAAAATATGTCACGTCCCAGTCCCAAAATACGTAGGACTAGGAATACGTAAGCATGCCAGTCGTATGTATATGGAGACTCCAATATATGGAAACCATAACAGACGTACGCTATAATATAAATAACAATTCACAAGTGGTATATATATGTCACAAGTCACAGGGTATAACTAAATCTCATCCACAGAATCAAATAGAAATAAATAAACAATAACTATATAACTAAATCTTAATATGAAGTATCAAAGAATGATAGTCGGATGAAAACAAATCCACTGCCAAACTAGAATATAAAAGAAATAATATAAGTACATCAACTAATAATCAATGAGACTCGAAGAGAAGACCTCCTCAAAATATAAGTAGCAAGTCCTGATCCGCGCTCCTGCTAATAATCATGATCGTCTACACCTGGAAAGGGACCAGGTTCTCAGAGGAACATAACAAGATACATAGAAGCATGCCAATAAAGTACTGAAAATAAACATCCAATGGGTCGCCTAACCATCTATATGAATGCACTTTGAGAACAATTTTCCAACACGTGGGCTATCTGGCTAAAATAGGATTGGCATGATTCTCTTAGAGATTCAGGGGCCTACAAAGCATGTCATCTTTTGAACACCAGAGGCCGCCTGATAATATATAGGGGTCATCACGATCGCGCATATTCGGCGGAGCGTACGGGTTACACAAGGAAAGTGCAAAGGAGCCCAAACGCCTTACTTGTTGTTCTTTCCACCCCATGCTCTAAGCATGTCATATCCATGACACGATAATACCTCTAATAATTGCCAAGTCTTCTAGCATACAATTTCTAACAGCTGTTATTCCCTATCGCACGTCCCATATGTATAGGAGGCCAACCCAATACGCAAGTCCGTGTCCTACATGAGACTCATACTCGTGTAACAACGGTGTCACAGCCAATGAAACCTAATGATGCCTCCAAATTATGTGGTGGTCTCGTAAATTAGGTTAACATGCATATATATAATAAAAAAGAATACGACGCCACCGTCATTGCACCCAAGTTATCCTTGGACGCGCAGTTTTTATAGCAGTTAAAATATATGAACTAAATGACAGAAATAAAATACATGTACCATATGGAATATAAATTATAGTACAATGGCAAGGTATACTTGCCTGGCAAGAAAGCTGCGTAGTGCCAATAACCTACTCCTGGAGTCTCGCAGAATAATCCAATGGTCCTATATACATATAATATAATACAATACATCATCAGCCATTACACTAGCACATATACAACCATAATTACACTAAACTCAAAGGGTACACTAGGGGTGACACTGGTCAACTAGCAGGGTCAAATGTGCGACTAACTACGCGGGTGTCCTGTCTTTAATGCTGTATCAAATAAGACAGTCAAACTAACACATGTCTAGCCCGTATGTCGGTGTACACAAGGCAGACAATTCTCTAATAATCAGGTCATAATGTCATATGCAAATATGCGGGAAAATCCACAGTGTCCTAGGGTCGTACAGTATAAATATATATACAGTCATAATTAGTTTTAGCATTTAATTACATATATCTATATCCATATATTTATATATTTATCAACTAATATTATATGCATACGCATACACGTACGAGCACACTAGTCCTTGGGTTCACCGATATGGGTCTGAAATCAACCAACTAAACCTATCATGAAGTAATATGTTAAACCCTACACTATTCACACATGCACACACATAAAATCATAAAGGAGGGCAGTCAAACATTGGCGTGCACGCATGGGATCTAGGGTGACTGCTGCAGGTCACCTTCGGCAAGGGTGACAGGTCCACGATGACGATGATGATGGTGATAATGATGATGATGGTGATGATGATGATGGTGGTAATGATGATAGTGATGATGATTGGTGATGATGATGGTGATGATGATGATGATTGGTGATGATGATTTATGGTGATGATGATGGTGATGATGATGATGATGATTGGTGATGATGATTGGTGATGATGGGGATGATGAAGATGATAATGATGAGGGTGATGATGATGATGATGATAATAATGGGGAGGCTGCTCCGGCCGGGTCTGGGGAAGTCCGACGAGAGGTGAGGGTGGTCAGGTCAGGCTGCTGCGAGTCGAGGCTGCGGGGAGTCTCAGTCGAGAGGAGATCGGGGGAGATGAGACGATGGTGGCGGTGCTCAGGAGCTTCCAGATGATAGTGGTGGAGGTCGAGGTGGTCGGGAAGGGTGGAGAAGGTGGAGTGGTAGTGGTGAACGGCTCAGGGACGATCGTGGTGGTGGCTGTGTTAATGGCGGTGAGCAGCGGGGTATCGGGGTCCGGTGAGACTGGGCTTGGCTGCGGGACTGAGTCGAGGGGATCCGGCGAGGCTGTTATCGTCGGGGACGATGGTGTTGGTCGTGCTTCGATGAGGTTGCTCGGGTGCTCAGGCGGTGGGGACTGCTCGGTGGAGGATGACGAGGTGAGTGTGTGTCGACACCGGTGATGGCAGGCAGGTGTAGTCAGATGGATGGGTTCAGTGGGTTGGCCGGCTCCGACGAGTTCGGGTTGACAGGGATGAAGGAGATGGTGGTTCAGTCGATGTCGAGGAAGGGATGGTCGCGGTGTGGAGGAGATCAGTTGAGGGATGAAGATGGAAAAGGACGACGGGGGGTTGAGGGCTCCGGCGAGGTCGGGTGGCATCGGCTCAGCTCTGGTCGGCTGGTGCAGAAGGAAGGAGAGGGAGAAGATGAACAGTAGATGGGGAAGGGGTCGGCTAGGTTAGGTTCTAGGTGATGGTGAAGATGAGTAAAATAAGGAGGAAAGTTATATATATATATATATATATATATATATATATATATATATATATATATATATATATGTGTGTGTGTGTGTGTGTGTGTGTGTGTGTGTGTGTAGGAAATAGGGTTTGGGTGTTGACCTAGATAGTTGGGCCTGGTCAATATCCTCCTTGGGATGGGCCTTGGCTTCACATGAAGATGTTTGGATGGCTATAATTGCATTGTTTGAAATGGATAGCTAGGATTTGATGAGGGGGGAGGATGTTGAGTGTTACACACTCCAAAATTATGGAAAAAAATCACATGACCAATCAATGAAGGAAAATAGGATTTTTTTTTACATGTGTTTGGTCCAATGGGGTGTGGACACCTAGATGTACTTTTGCATAAAGTCCCTAACAATTGGAAAATTGCACAAAGATAGAAATTAGATAAATTAATTAAAATTAATGTAAATGGTGTTCTAAGATTAATTAGAAGCACATGGGGCTAAAATTAGGTGGGACACAAGTGTCATGGACGTAAAGGACTTAGAATAGAATATTATCATAATTTAGGTTACACAAAATGGGTCAAGATTGTGTCTCCAATTTCGATTGGAACGCACAAGGATACAAAGTTAAATTTATTTAGAATTAAATATAACGTCCGTAACGAATATCGTGCGACTAAAATATAGAACAAGAGAGCATATTTATAAGTTACACAAAGGTCAGAATGGAAGACAGATACATCTAGGACAAGGGGGTAAAATTTATTGGAGAATACAAGCTAGTGTAGCGCTCCAAATATCGAAGCAACGGTAAGATGCACTAAGTGATATAAATATTATAAAATTATCTAAAACAACGCTAGAAAACGTATATTCTTGTTTAGGGGGACTTATAACAGGTTCCCATCCATTAGCTACTACTGTATGGGTTAAAAATAAGATTATTGATAGAATTCGAGATAATCAGTTATAGTCCATCGCATTTTGTAAATGATATATTTAGAGAACACAAAATATATATTAAATATTATAAAGCTTGGAAAGCTAGGAAACTTGCTCTATCCAAAATATATGGTAGTTATATTAATGCATATAGTGATAGTTATATTGATGCATATAGTAGTCTTGAAGAATATTGTTTTAGAATTATTGAGATAAATCCAGGTAGCCAATATTTTATACAGACTACAGAAGACAATAGATTTAAAAGAATTTTTATTTGTTTTAAGGCATGCATTGATAGATTTTTAAGGGGATGTTTACCTGTGATTAGTACTGATGTTATTTTCTTTCTTCTAGATATCAAGGTATTTTATTTATTGCTTGTGCTCATGATCCAATTATTATCAATTATATCCAATTGCTTATGCTGTTGCTGAGAGTAAAAATACTGATTATTGGACTTGATTTTTAAACGGTTTAAAAATATCTTTAAAAAAATATTTTGATGCATGGAATACAATTTTTTTTATATCAGATAAACAAAAATGATTGATAAAGGCTATGCATGATATCTTTCCAGAATCGTCTTATTTTTTTGTATTCAATATTTTAAACAAAATTTGAAAAAACTCTTTACATTTTTATATTTTCAACATAATTTAGACTATCTTGCTAGATGCTATAATGAAACAGATGCGAACTATTGTTTGAAAAAAAAAATCTGAAAACATAGATGTTTACAACTGGCTCATTGGAGTAAATGATGAAACTCATATTTTTTTACACTGGATAACAGCGTCTCCTTGTCCCAGATTATGTATTCACACGTCGAATCTTGCTGAATGTTTCAATAACTGGGTAAAAAATTTACGTGATAAACTAATAACGACACTACTTGATGGAATTCGAGCCAAAATTATAACACTTCGGGACAAGAACAGGCAAAAAGCTAAAAATCTTCAAACTGATTATTGTCATAAGATGTTACAAACTATGTCTCTTATCATAAAAAAAATACCGGCTGTAAACGTTGAATATAGTTAGATATTTGTTTAAAATATTAGATTGTAAAACAAATAGAACATATATTGTAGACTTAGATAAAAAATCTTGTTCATGTTTAAAGTGGTATCATACTTTGCTTCCATGTGTACATGCATGTTATGCGTGTAAGTCTAAAAGTATTAGCATCGAGAGTTTTTATCCAGGTATTTTCTCTAAGAAAGCATTAAGAAGCGTATATGAGCTGCACCTGGAGCCAATTTCAGTCCCCTACAACCTCCAAAATATATTGGTTAGAGGACACATTGGAGTACCAGATGTACGTCACAAGGCGGGAAGACCAAAGAAGAACCGGATCAGAGGGAATGATCAAGCTTCAAGAGATCTTCGATGTAGTAACTACAATAGTTTAGGACACTATAGAAGGAGATGCACAAACCAACCAAGAGAATAAAGGCATTGTCGTAGATTTTTAAATATTTTTATTTTATGAGAATAATATGTAATTTTATTAAAATAGAACAAAGTTACATTCAAATAAAGTTCGTACTGATATAACAATTTTATCGACCTCCCTTGGCGAATTCTCGATAGTTCGGACGATCAATCTCTCTTTGATTGAGTCAGTCCCTCTTTTCTCGTGTATTCTCTTGGGTCGCATCATCACCACCTCCTTAACTGTCCTCCACTTGAGATGGCATCGATGCTCGAATAGGTGGTAACGCCGGGGGCGAATAGGCTATCCCACTAAGAATCTCCCTCAGGGTCCCACTGAGAATCTCCCTCAGGGTCCCACTGAGAATCTCTCTTGGGGGCCCATTGAGAAGTGCCCGTACCAGCCGTTGCCTGAGAAGTGCCCCACTCAGGCCAATAAAAAGTGCCCGCACTAGCCCACTGAGAAGTGCCCGCACCATCCCACTGAGTAGTGCTCGCACCGGCCGTCACCTGAGAAGTGCCCCAGTCAGGCCAATGAGTAGTGCCCGCACCAGCCCACTGAGAAGTGCCCGCACCATCCCACTGAGAAGTGCTCGCACCGGCCGTCGCCTGAGAAGGGACATCGTCATCTTGTAGTGGCAGACTATCATCTTGATACCAAACTGTGGTATATTTTCTAAGGGGGCGTGCTTGTCGTTGTGGAACAAAACCCTGAGGATAATCTTCTGGAATAAGTAAGGGGGGTTCGGAGGAGTCAGTCCTCGTTGCATAGAAGCCAAAAATTTGTCAACCGTTGTGCGCAATGGGTCGCCCACTGGATAATTTTGGTATGTGGTATTTAAATCTGGAAGCTGAAATATTAAATAGAATTCAATAAAGGACTTAAATAAGTACTAAGGAGATAGACATTTTCATAAAAAAATAACGTACCATCCCTTGTACATAATCATAATAGCCATGGAGACTATAATCATCTATGGCTCGATGTTGGAATCGAAACTCTTGGAATTGGTAGGCTCTGTTGCTGATAAGAGGAGCTCCCCACCAAGATCTATATGCATCATCACCATAAGCTGCACCATTACAAATTATGACCATATAATTTCTTATAATTTTTGCAGTAAATTTTGTTAAACTTTTTGAGCAACTTACCATCATCAATAGAGGACATCATTTGAGACAAATGTCCCACCTGATGTGTCTCGAATCTAGAATTCCACCCAGGAATCAATCTGCATGCTCTGGTAGTTCCATTGCCTTTACCACGATTGAAATATGGTGGCTCATCAGGAATGTGTTGTATCATCCAGAACTATCGCATAACACGATCAGCTGGATGATACATGATATTATCATAAAATATTATGAAAAATCTATGTAGACTCAATCCAAAGGCCGTTGTTTGTAACTCAAGAGGATTATACCCAAGCCGGTAAGGTAAAAAAATTACCTATTTTATGTCAACAAAATTGTAAAATAATAAACATATTGACTGTATGAAATTAAAAAAAAATTATAAGACACTATAAAAATTGACCTCGTTAAACCTTTGTGAATCGAATTGGCCCCGATATACTGCGATATCCTTGTAAGCACATCGATTTGGATCAGCTGCAGCCGTCATCCAGCGTAAAGCTGATGGGAAGACACCATCTTCGTTATCAATACGGAAGACTGGCCTACCGATACTGAAGTGCTCGTAGGACCAAACCTAGAAAAAATATATCATGTCAGTAGATATATTTCTTTAGTAAATAAAATTATATGAAAATTATATACCTGTAATAATGTCATACATCCATTCAAATTTTTCTGTCTTTTATCAGCTGAAGTAAAGTGCACAAAATTTGACATAGAGTTGTACAGATATGCCAACACAAAAGCTCCCTATGCATGACGGGTAGGTTCTGTCAGATTTTGCAGAAAAGGTAAAAACCGTAAATTTGCCCTAAATCCAGAGTTTGGAAATAAAATTCCGTTGATTAGACCTAGTAAGTAGGCCCTCGTGCAAGCAGTAACCTGAACATATAATAAAATAAGTATATCAGTTAAACTAAATAAAAATATATATTATATAAATAATAATATTAAATGTTATACTTACTCGTTCCGCATCCACTAAGATTTCTTCCTCACCAATACGATATAGGTGCATAAAGTTGTGGCGGAGCTACGAAAGCATCACAAAACTTTTACCATATATGGTAGACGGCTCCACGCCTAAATACTTTCTTATCACAGTTTTGGTGCAAACTATTTCATCATTTTTAAATATTATAGGTTCACCCGTAATATATAATCCTAAGATATTTGCCACATCTACTAGAAAAATTATCATTTCTCCGAACGGTAACTGAAAGGTATTTCTTTTGGGCCACCACCGCTCAACTAAACTTAAGATCAAGTCTCGGTCGTGACGTAAAAAATATATCTGATCAATATGATCAAAACAAAATACGTTCACCATAACATGTTGTTCTTCAGTCAACATCCAATACCCAACGTCGTCCTCATAACGCCATGCGACATGCTCTCGTGCTCGAAACGTATCAGGATAATCATATTGCTATATATGACATATATAAACGATGTTATTATTAGACTTGTAAAAAAATATAAATTATATTTACTAAAATAATTTAATTTTAATATACCTGTCCAGAAAATACTAGACTAGAAATGTGTGATTCACGTAGCTGGATAATCGTATTTGTTGTAGGTCCTCCTGGAATACGTTCATCATTTTGGGTACCCATCTACAATATTTTCTACTTAGTGTTAAAATATGTAATCAAATATTTAGTGTTAGTATGACTACTATCACGAACATTACAATTATAATAGTTAAAATAGTAACTACATTTACATAATTATAATTATAATTAAAAATTACAAACATGTTCTCCTTATGTTTTCTTCTCTTCTCTTCTTCTCTGGTTACTTTCTCCTGCTCTTATCTACTCTTCTCTTCTCTGCTTTCTCCTGCTATTCTCTTCCCTACTTTTTTTCACTTGTTGTTTTTCTTCACTTGCTACAACGATTGCTTTCTCCCTCCCTCTCCTTATAATACACAACATCTACCAACACCCACCTAAATATTTAATCAACTAACATTATTTAAACCCTACCAACCAACCCACCCGAACCCATCATTTAAACCCATACCTACATATTCAAACCAACCAACCAACCCTACCAACCAACCCACCCGAACCCACCTACCGCAGACCGACCAAGAAACCCACCCGAACCGAGAAGGCCCTATTTTCGCCAACTGAGTTGGAAAAAATTTGGGCAACCAAATTTTTGCCAACTCGGTTGGCGAAAATCTGGCTTTCCCTCCCCAAAAGTTAGATTTTCGCCAACTAGGTTGGCGAAAATTAATTTCTGTAAAATTTTGCCAACCGAGTTGGCGATATGTATCAGAATTTTAAATTTTCTCAAACATCTATCGTTATATTTAATTAATATAAATTTATTATCGGTACAGTAAATTTTTTGTTTATATCTGTGTTTATTTTTTCAACATCCCTTTAAATTTTATTTGTAATACTCCGAATAAAGTTTGTAGAGATTGAAAGCTGAAACTCAAACATAAGTTGCAATTAGATTTAAATACATCTATGATCTATCAAACAATAATAGAACATATTAAAAATGATACAATTTTTGAAAAAAAAATAAGATTACTAGATATCCACACACTTTTTCAGATGCATACGAAGAATCCGTATACCACAATTAGGTTACCATTTGAGTCATTTCCTACAATGCAAGCATTCAACAAGAACTTTATTCGAGAAGATTTTTTTCATATCATGCTCAGTAAACTGCGCTAAAATGATGCCAAATATTTTATACCAACTCTTGTTGTGATGCGGGTTGAGATTGATGATCTTGTGGTTGTTGATCTTGCGGTTGTTGTGGTGGTTGTTCATTTTTCATGATAGTAAATAACTCTTCACACTAGATTATATGTTAATAATGTAAGAGATGAAGAAAAAATTTTGTTGTTAATTTTGATAAATTATATCATATTTATAGAAATTTTCGGGTGCCAAATTATCCTTAATATTCCTAAAATATAGTCGTTTTAAGACTATTTTGGTAATTTTTGGAAAAATAATCAAAATGCTCCCAAAATGACTATAAAACAGCTATAATAATGGATTTTTTTGGTAAAATAAACCCCCCCATATATAATGGCAATTAAGGATAAATTACAAAAATACCCCTCAAACTTTTAAGAAAACGACTATAATAGAGAGTATTTGGGTTATTTATATATATATATATATATATATATATATATATATATATATATATATCAGAAAATTTGTTGTACCGAAAATATTTTTAAACAAATTAACTAAAACGAAATAATTTGTAAAAAAATTAAAATTACAAAAGCTTTCGCCATCTCTGATGGCGAAAATATGAAATAATATTTTTTTTTCATATTTGTCAAATTTTTGCCAACTGGGTTGGCAAAAATTTGTGTTCGCCAACCGAGGTTGGCAAAAATCTTAAAATGATTTTTTTTTGTTTTTTTTTTCATTTTTTTTGGTTTGTTTTGGTTTGTTTTTTTAGGTTTTTTTTGTGTTAATTTTTTTTGTTGGTTTTTTTAAAACAAACAAACGGGGAGCCAACTCGATTTTTTTTTCTGGTTTGTTTGGTTTTCTTTTTTCTTTTTATTTTTTTTCCTTTTGTTTAGTTGTATTTATTTAGGTTTATTCTTTTTTAAACAAGTTGTTGTAGCAATATTTTTTTAAATAAATTAGAAAAAATAAAATTTAACATCCAAAATAAAATATGCTATCATTGAACAACCAAAAAAATAAAAATAAAAACCAGCCGTAAGAATATTACGTCTGCCGTCGAGCAGATTTCGAGCGGTCATAACTATTTATTTTGAAATCGTTTTTTGTCAAACAATAGGTCGATTTGTATGTTTTCGACGAGGGTAACATAATTCTTGCAGAAAGAATTTTTATCCTAAGCAAGACGCACATGTTACAGACAAAAATATAAAATTTAAACTTTAAAGTATCATAAATTTTGACTGAGAGACCGAACAAGGTCCACTTTGTGCCAAAATGACAGTATCGAAAAGTACTATGGGTTAAACTGTTTCAACGTTTGACAAACTTCAAAAAATGTTAGAATCGTAAAAAAAAATGATATTTTGACCTCTAAATTTTACTTTCGGTAATTTTATTTTTATTTTTTTTATTATCTATACTAATTTGTTATTATCTATATCAATATGAATGATAATTAGTTTGTTATTTTTTTAGTTATCTAAACTAAATTTTGGAGGTCGAAAATTAAAAAAACCAAATTAGTATTGCGATTTCAAATTTTTGATAAATTATTTCGTTTTAGTTAATTTGTTTAAAAATATTTTCTGACTAGTATTGTACTACAAATTTTCTGATTAGTATTGTACTACAAATTTTCTGACAAAATATTTTCTGTACAAAAAATTTAAAAAACCAAATTAGTATTGTCAAAAATTTAAAAAAACCAACACAAAAAAAAAACATAAAAAATAAACAAAAAAAACCAAAAAAAACCATTGTCCGATTTTCGCCAACTAGGTTGGCAAAAATTTGGCAAACCCAAATTTTCGCCAACCCAGTTTTTCAAAAAATTGACAAATATAATTTTTTTTTATTATTTCATATTTTCGCCATTAGAGATGGCGAAAGCTTTCGTGATTTCAAAATTTTGATAAATTATTTTGTTTTAGTTAATTTGTTAAAAATATTTTTTGTATAGCAAAATTTTTTGGTAAAAATATGAACGTTACAATATAAATGTTACAATATGAACATACCCAGAAAATAAATCAACAAAAAAATAACACAAATAACCAACACAAAAAAATTAACACAAATCAAACAAACACAAAAAACCAAACCAAACCAAATCAAACCATAAACATAAAACCAAAAACAAACCATAAAAAACCAACCTATCACATTTTTGCCAACTCAGTTTTCGCCAACTCGGTTGGCGAAAATCAACACATTCCCTCCCAAAATTTGACACGTCAGATTCCACTTCGATATATGTCGGATTTTCGCCAACTGGGTTGGCGAAATTCGATCACTCCTAATTTTTTCCAACTCTGTAGGCGATATGTATCGAAATTTTAAATTTTTTAAAACTTCTATCGTCATACTTAATTAATATAAAATTATTATCGGTACTGTAAATTTTCTGTATATATATATATATATATATATATATATATATATATATATATATATATATATAGAGAGAGAGAGAGAGAGAGAGAGAAATTTTGAGTTTTTTCCACTTGTTTTTATCATAATTCAATGTGAACTCAACTGAAATACCATAATGCATGAAACCTCCCACTTTTAACGGAACCGTCAATGACTAACCGTCAACTCTTTTGGCCTACATGAATAAAAAAAAATTGAATTGCACCCCACTTATTTGAGGATATTTTGATCATAAATGGGGGTCAAAGGAGTTACTGTTAATCATTGACTATTTCTGTTAAAAAGTGGAGACTTTCATACATTATGATAATTTATTGGGATATACCTTGAATTATGGTAACACAAGTGGGAGACAACTCAAAAATTTTCATGTAGGTCATGCATTATGGTAATATATATATAATTTTTTTTTAACCTACTCTACCCTACCCTACCCTACCCTACCCTACCCTACCCTACGTCCCTACCCGTGCAAGAGCATAGCCGATCCCCCCGAGATCGAGCTCCAGATCGAGCTCCGCCCGCCTATATATATATATATATATATATATATATATATAATTTAATGTAAAAATTTAATTTTATATTAAATTAAATTTATTTATCTTCATTATTAATTTTTTTTTGTGTTTTTTTTTTCATTATTAATTTGTTACTATTATATTATTCTTTTTAAGTGTTATTTGTATTTATCCTACTAATAATATCTTAACTCTTAAGAAATAGAAAATTGTAGTAATAAATTTAAAATTGTAGGATAAAATGAGTTTGAAATTAACAATAGAAAGTTAAATACAAATAATTTTTTAAATTGCTCTTCTTATTTTTAGTATCAGAAAATTTGATGCACATAAAATATTTTTAAATTAATTATCTAAAATAAAATTACTTCAAGAAAATTTGAAGTTACGAAAGCTTTCGCCATCCCAGATGGCGAAAATATGAAAAAAAAAAATGAAAAAATATATATATATTTTTTGTTTCTCAACAATTTTACCAACTCAGTTGGCGAAAATATGACTATCGATTTTTTTTTGTTGGTTTTTTTTTTGGTTTTTGGTTTGTTTATTTTGATTTTTTGTGTGTTATTTTGTTGATTTTTTTTTTTGGGGCACTTGTGTAGACTCTTTTTTTTTGTAACAAAATATTTGCTATATAAAAAATAATTTTAAATAAATTAGTAAAAACAAAAACTTTTCTGAAAATTTTGTTGTACAAAAAATAATTTTTTGTGTGTTTGTTATGAGATTTTATTTGGTTTATTTTGTTTTGTTTTTATGTTTTTGTTTTTGTTTTTTGTTTTTTTTTGTTTGATTTTTTTGTGTAGGTTTGTTTTAGTTTTATTTTGTTTATTTGTTTTTCTTTAATTTGATTTATTTTTGCAAAAAATTTGCTATAATTATAATTTTTTAAACAAATTGGAAAATACGAAAAAAGTTTGAAACAATAAAGAAATAATTCGCCAACTGGGTTGGCGAAATTCTCAAATATAATTTTTGTTGGTAATGATGTTTTCACCGGTTTTGGAATATTTTTGAACCGGTTGTTTATTTTTGAAACAATAACGGACTCATAACTGTTCATAATCGGTACTCTAAAAATATCTCATAACTGCTACTCCCACAATTGCTAAGCAGACCCTTAAAGTTTCTACCATAATCGAAAGTTAAATCGATCTTATTACGATTAGTAAATTATTTATAAATAAATAATTTTATCGTTAAAAAAAATAAAAAATATTAATTTTTTATTTTTAATCATCTTCACACTAATATATTATATGATAACGTTTGAGGGTCCGAAGATACCATTTTGTACTCGTTAACATCGAAATAACGAAAAAAAATTCGAAAATAAAATTATTGAAAGTAAAATTTGGAGATCGTAAGATCATTTTTTTGCGATTATAAAATTTTTCAGAGTCCGTCAAACAGTAAAACCATTTATCCCATAGTACTTTTCGTTACGGTCATTTTGACAGAATCTGGACCTCATTTTGATCTCTTAGTCAAAAGTTATGATACTTTAAAGTTTTAAATTTTATACTTTTGCCTGTAACATGTGCGTCTTGCTTCGGATGAAAAATCTTTCTACACGAATTGTGTTATCTCGTCGAAAACAAATAAATAGACCTACTGTTTGATGAAAAATAATTTTCGAACAAATAGTTATGACCACTTGAAGTCTGTTCGACAGACAAAATTTTCTTACGGTAGAAATTTTTAAAATTTTTGGATTTTCAATGCAGCATATTTTATTTTGGATGTTAAATTTTTTTTTTTCTAATTTATTTAAAAAAATTATTGCTACAACAAATATTTTTTAAAAGAACTAATTAAAAAAAATAAACCAAATAAAACTCAAACAAAAAAAAAAAATCTTATACATGATATTTTCGCCAACTGAGTTGGTTGCTAACCAGGTTGACAAAAATTTCAAAAGTAAAAAAAAAAATTATTTATTTCAGAATTTCGCAATCTGTGATTACGAAACCTTTGGTTACAGTAAATTTCTTGGAAATTTTTTTGTTTTTACTAATTTATTTAAAATTATTTTCTGTACACCAAATTTTCTGTTACAAAAATAAATGTCGTTGACTAGTGGACCAGAAAAAAAATTAAAACCAACTATCCAAAAAAAAAAAAAACCAAAACAAATCCAAAACAGAAAACCAACAGAAAAAAACAAAAAAAAATCGATAGTCATATTTTCGCTAACTGAGTTGGCAAAAATTTGGACAAAGCAAAATTTTTGTCAACTAAGTTGACGAAATTATTGAAAAATATATATATATATATATATATATATATATATATATATATATATTCATATTTTTGCCATCTTGGTTGGCAAAAACTTTTGTAACTTTAAATTTTTCTAAATTACTTTCGTCTTAAATAATTTATTTAAAAATATTTTTTGTACATCAAATTTTATGATTTTAGTATTGTACGCTAGAATCACAGCCGCTGTAAAAACATGGGCAATGCAATATGGTACATGTAAACATAGATGTCCTATTGGGGAAAAAAAAATAGGTGTCGTGTCGCATTGGTGTAAAAATGTCCTATTCAGGAAAAAAAAAATTAGGTGGTGTGTTGCATTCGTGCAAAAATAGACGTCCTATTCGGGAAAAAAAAAAAAAGTGTCGTGTAGTATTCGTATAAAAATAGATGTTCTATTCGGGAAAAAGAAAAGGTGTCGTGTCGCATTCGTGTCACTATATTATGATTTGAGAAAATCCAAATGATTATGCTTACTTCTTGGTGATTGATTCTATTGCTGTCAGTTGGGGTATTTGCTTGAGGCGGACTCAAATTTTCCTTCCAAGTAACAAATGTGGCATTGCCAATCTCTAGAGTTGGTAAATGATAATCCCTGGTATAGCCTCCATAAACTCTTAAACTGTGTATTTGGTGAGAGGATTAGTACATAAATATGATCAATGAAATCATACGTACCACTTGACAGCAGCAATATGAGCATATTATGCTAAAAGCATCAATATTAAAGGCTTATTTCAATTTCTACATTCTAGATTCAGAATACAGAGCTCATTTTGTATAATAGTAATGTCTAATTGAAATTTCATAATAGCCTTATCTTAGTCACATGAGCTATAGCTTGGATCTGAGAATTCGAACTCATTTTGTAAAATATTATGTCTCAATTTGGAGTCTAACTTCTAGATTTTTATATTTCACTTTTTCTTTTACCACATTAATTTTTGACCACAACCTTTGGGATAAAATGTCATTTTATTATTTTCTACTATTCAAGATTTATTTTTTTATTGTATATTTGGTCCTCAATATGCATTTTTCATATTCATCTATTATGGATGCTCTAACAAACATGGGCGGTCCTAGCGCAGATTGATGACGACCCATGGTCTAAAAATCTAAAGAGATACCGACTTAGACGTATCTAATCAGGATTCAGGATGTACTATAGGACATATCCATGGTCTAAGAGGTACAACTTAGACGTATCTAATCAGGAAGTACTACGGAACACTTTTAACTCAAAAGAGTTGTGCTATAGTGGTTATCATGTTAGAGCATCATTAGTAAGGCCCATCCCACATTAGAGATTCTAGATTTAAAATGTAGCAGCTCATTTTGTAGAATAGTAAGTCTTATCTATAGTTACAATTTCTAGATTTTGAGTCTCATTCCACTCATGGAAACTATAGTTGGGCCTCCCAATTTTTATATTCTACATTGTAGGAATCCATTTTGTAGAATATTAAGTCTCAATTTGGAGCCCAACTTTCTAGATTTTAGATTTTACATTTTTTTTTTCCACATTAATTTTTGACTACACAATTTTTTGGACCGAAGTTCACTTTATCATTTTCTACTATTAACATACAAACTCAACCCATTATACATTTACTCTTTTTTTGAAAATTTGGGCCCCAATGATGCTCACAATAGAGATCCTTAGTTCAATTTTGGATGACAACCATTTTTTTTTTCTATTTTAGTTACATTTTTTTCTACATTATGTATGAGGGTTCTATTTTGAGAGTTTGTTTCGGACTCCCATGAGCTCAAGACCGACCTGCTAACAAACCAATTAGATGTTCGTATGCTATTAAAGGAGTGACATGTATGCAGCAGCATTCAATATCAAGAAGAAAGTAATATCCGAACAATTACAAACACATAATTGCAAACTCAAGAGAATTATAAGTAAAATTTCAAAAATGATTGGAGAAAACCACGAAATGGTTGGAGTGCAACATGAAAAAGCCTCCGTTGATTAAGTATAAAAATACATTTTACTACTCTCAAATTTTTCTCACTAATTCAAATATGAATCACCGCAATTACTAATAAATGTAAACCCCTGATTTTGTTTTCGATTTTTTCCAATTTCACTATTTCTTTTAACTATTTAGTGTATAAACTTCAAAAATTAATGGCATTAATGTTTACAGTATAATTATTCTTCTTATGAAGAATTTTTTAATAAGTCAAATAATAAGGTATTAATGCCTTAAATGGAGTATATTTATAATTATGGTCTACATTGATCTTATTGTAAATAAATATTGGATTAGTACTAATAGTAGTAATATATATGCATATATATTTCTAGAGCAGCTCTCCTTAATTAACTCAACCTAGTTAGTTACCTAATAGCAAATTGATTAGCTCTTATTTATTTTCCACATAATTCTATGGATCACTTCCTACAAGCCCATATTCCAACTCTCCACAGGCACTTAACCCTGAGCCCAAGCCCATCCGAACCAAACCCTAAAATATTACATATATAACATATCTAAACCCCACCCTCAACAAGAGCCACCCTCTATAACCTTATTTCTTCTTAAGAAATTTTGAGCTACCCCCAACTTTTTTACCATATTTAAGGATGCACCTCACAGTTTTATCATAATGTTCATGTCCTCCCAGATTTGACGGAATCCGTCCAGAATTAACAGTCAACTACTTTGACCAAATTTTTTTGACGAAAATGTCCCTCCATATTTTCTTCTTCCTCTTCCATCCTAGGCCTCCCCCCTCCTCCCTGCCAGGCCTCCCCCCTCCTCCCTGCCACCGCCGCCCCCCCTGCCCCCGCTCCCCGTCACCGCCCCCCCCCCCCAACCCCCCCGCCACAGCCTCTGCCTCCACTCCCCACCCCGCCCCCTCCCTCCCCAAACGTCGACCCCCACCCTTCCCGCGCTCGTCCTGTCATGACCCGCACCCGATGTAGGCATACAAGTCGGGATCAACGCCCAGCCTACGCCGCAGAATCGACGGTAGAATCCTGTTTGGGTAATCTATCTAGCAATATAATGAACCACCAACAATATCAATATACTCAATCACAGATCTAAGATGGAAATGAGCACGAATATGAAAAGGAATAGAATAGTCACAATACACTCATGAGTCTAAAATAATAACATCAATGAGTCTGAAGAAATACTAAACAAAATGCTGGAGACAAATCAAGTACAAAAGAATACTAAGAAGCTATAAATCCCGGGTCATCAGTCTCAGTCGGGATGAGTCCCTCCTGAGCCAGGGTCTCTGACTCTAAGCCCACAACATACTGAGGCCCGTAATGTGTATGGTACCACTCTTCAGTGTCATATGGAAAAAATATATCCAGTCAGGAAAGGGGCAGAGTATATCTCTAACAGCAGTTCTAATCAATGATATAAACTATGTAACAGTAAATAGATGTGAAAATACAAGATGCAACAATAGATACAAGAGATATACAATAAAGAAAATACTAGAAATAAATACAAGTGTAAACACCCAAATTTTTTAGAAATTAAAATATGAATTTTTGGGATTTTTTCTGTGAATTTTTAATAATTAAAATAAATGTTCTTCAGGAATTAAATATTTTTTAGTATTAAATTAATATTAAAATATTATGAAAATTATATTTTTGAGTGTAAAATTGTAATTCCCCTGATTTTTCAAGAAATTTTAAATTTGGAATTTTCACAATTTTCTGGATTTTTCTGAGATTTTCTGAAATTAAACTAAGGTGGTTTAATAATTAAATAAATTTTTTATTGATGTTTAATAATATTAAAATATTATGAAAATAATATTTTATGGTGTAAAATAGAAAATCAGATATAGGATAATTTTCCGGGAAATTATTGGATCCCGGATGAATTTTTAAAGCAATAAATACTATTGATTAAATTTAACTAATTATTATTATTATTATTATTATTATTATTATTATTATTATTATTATTATTACTGTTATTATTGTTATTATTATCTTTAATCCGGTCCGGCCCAGTGGGCCGAAGCCCAGCCCAGCCCTAGCTTAGCGGGTCGGGCGGGTCCGCCCAACCAGGAACCCGCCGCCCGACCCGACCCGCATCTCATCTCCCCCAAGCCCCGACCCTTGAACTCCCGCCGCCGGTAACGCCGCCCGCTCGCCTACCCGCACCGCCTCGCCGCTGCGTAACGTCCGCCGACCCTCCACCTTTCCTCTCCCTCCACCGGCCGTCCCACCAGCTCCCCGCTTCCCCGCCTATATAAATCCCTCCAGCCCCTTTCCCTCCGCCGGCTGCTTCCCCCTCACGACCACCTCCTCCTTCTTCCCCGATCCTCCGCCACCACCGCCCCAGACCTCGCCAGCTCCGCCGCACCTCCAGACCCGACGCCTTCAGTACCGCGGTACCTCGACAGCAGTACCCGGCCGCCGCCTCCGCCAGCGAGCTCCGGCTGAGACGCCACCCTCCGGCTCGTCTCTGGCCGCAGCGCCACCTTACCCCAGCGGCACCCCGGCGAGCCTAGACACAGAGGACACGGACACGTAGCAGCGGACACAGGAACCCTAAACAGTAAACCCTAGCTTCTGTGTTTTGTGTCGGACACGATTCCAACCTCGGGTTTTTCAGACCCACTTCAGGTATTCATAATTTCTTGCTCGTAGCTCTGTTTTCGATTCCGTAAATTGTATCGCGTAGCCTGTATGACCCTCTCGGTGCCCGTGCAAACCGCTCGGGGCATCGCGTCCTGTGGTGATCGCACACCGCGATCCAAAAAAGGAAAAACCACACCCTGTTTTACCCCGGAATCGAGTACGCCCCGCCAAACGGGACGACTTGGTCGCGTGCGGTCTTTACCGATACGTGCGCGTCGTTGATACGGACGTGCGAAATTTCACAGAAGCTGATTCGGATGTGCGTGCACATCGGAATCAGTGCGTATCCGCGGACATCGCCCCGTATCCGACTTTTCTGAAACTTGCTGTAACTTAGTGTACACACGTCGGATCGAGACGGAACTTGCGCCATCGGACTCGTAGCAATACGCTGATTCTGTGAGCCAAGTTTGGTTTGATTCTGAGAACGTTGACAAAATCGCGTGTCGTGGGCCCCGCAAACTCCACCTAACGGGCGATTTTGAGAACGACTCATCGGAATCCAATTCTGGAAGTTCCGTTGGGTTCGTATCATCGTTTCTGACCTGTTGACACTAAATTGGACTATTTTTAAGACCTTTGACCTTGACGCATTTTTCGGTGCAAAGCAGCCCACATTTGGACCCCGCCTTGCCCCAAAAATGACGTTTTTGCCCTTGTCTCCAAATTGGACTCAAGGACAGGCGATCCTAGCTGATTAATATTTTCTGGATCTGTTGGTGATGTCTATTTCAGCAACCGGAGTACTGCTTGGAAATCCAGCTGAAGCTCGAGCTACAATTGGAGCAGGAAACTCAGGCAAGTGTACATTGCCATAAAATGCAGTTATTGATTCATTTTTATTTTCTTGCTTTAATTTCTGTGACTGTTGTACTTGCTCTATCAAGTTCTTTATACCCAGGACACTTGACACAAAGCATGATATAGAATCTTCCTGATTATTCAAGGAGGTTTTGTATAGATTTCATGATTTAAGCTTATTTTCTTAGAACTTAATAAATGACTGACTGCATTAGTTCTAATCTTGCGTAACATGAACATTGAGAACTGTGACGTGAGATTTTATTGGGTGGGGAGAGTATTACCATATCAAGGCTGATTATATTATATATATATGGTTATCTGAAAGTGTCCTAGTCTCTGACACAGAGCTTTGGCACCTGTACTGGCCCTTCGAGAAAAACACTGCTATGGTTTCTTGTCACTGATCCTGTAGTAGTCTCAGCCTGAAGTATGATTAATAACTCTCATCTTGCATGATCACTTAGCTGGTTAGTTACTTACCCTGTTATTTCTCTATTTCTGCACTGCATTATATGTTGGCTTGTTTTATCTGTACCTTGCTATGTCCCCTGAGGACCTGGAATGGATTATGTCCCCAGATTTAGCAGACGAGATCTACCCAGAGGTGTACGGAACAGGGGCACTACTCGGAGCAGTACCTGAACCTGACGACGAGGTGATCGCTGAGGACTTCTCCTGAATAATTGCTGCGCCATGCTCAGTCTTATGGCAATTAGACTTATTTCCTGTTTAATTGAACTCTTTATTTCCTGTTTTTGAGAACTGGTGTAAACAGACTTAATATCGGATTGTTCTCCGATTTTATTTGCTTTGACTGTTGTTGTTTAATAATTCTTTTGCTTATGTTGCTATCTTATATCTGTGGATGAGAATAGTAAAACCCTGATTGATGTAATACAGCTTAAGTATGCCTGATGGATCCATTAAATTAGGTTTGTCCATCGGTGCATGCTGCTGGCCATTGCCACGTGTCCAGTCCCTCGGTATTTTGGGACTGGGGCATGACAAAAATAAATAATTAGACATAGTGTAATTTTTCTAGAATTTATTGGACCCAAAAACTATTTTTAAACAGCTAAAAATATTGTTTTTAATTAAACCAGAATAAACCAACATAAACCATCCTGAACCGAACCGAACCAAGTATAGAATAAACCAACCCAACCCAACCCAACCCAACCCAAACCGTAGTGGGTCGGATTCGGACCCGTACCCAAAACCCGACCACCTAACCCGACCCGAAGCCTTTTCTACAGTAACCATTCAAAATCGATCCCCAACCGCCGCGACCTTTCTTCTCCGGCCGTTTCACCCACCGCGGCTGTCGTCCATTCTCCTTCCAGCCGTTCCCCGCTGTCGTAATTTCAACCGCCGCCTGCTCTCCTCCTTTCCGCCGACCGGACGACCTCTCCACCTCCCTGTAACCGCCACGAATTCCCTATATAAACCCCCACCGACGACTCCCCAGCACAACCATCACATCCTCCGACCACCTCGAGCCTCCGGCAACCCCGAGCTTCCCCGACGACCTCCGACGAAGACCCCGGCAACTTCGACGATCTCCGCCGCCGCCAGCAATGACCACAGCAGCCGAGCAGCCACCGTCGACGAGCACCGCCATCCCGCAGTCGTCGCGCCGCGCCGCCCGTGTACACGTAGTTCAATCGATTCTGACCCCTGTTTCGGTAAGCTTTTCTCCCTCCTCGTCGCGTCAATTTTTGAACGGCCTATTGCGACACGTTCACTGTGTGACCCTCTCGAACCCCGTATAATTTGACTGGGGTACCGTATCCTGTGTCGATCGTAAACCGCGACGCATAAACAGGAAAATATCCTAATTTTTGGATTTCGAAAACTGTCCCGAACTCACAAGTTCACGGCCGTTTTACGTCCAACCTAGTTAATGTTTACAAAATTTACTTGAACAGTAAATTAGATAATATAACCGAGTTTTAAACCCTGTAATTAGTTTATTTTATGATGTTGTATGTTGTGTTTTATTCGCGGATAAAATTGACCAAAATCTTGGTTATTTAAATCTGATTCTCCCAAAACTGTGTGCGACCCGCTAAACGAGACGACTTTGTCGTATGCGAATTTTACCGAAAGGTGCACATCGTTAATATGGACGTGTGAGATTTTGTGAAAGTTGATTTGGATGTGCGAGCACACCGAAATCAACGCGTATCCGTCGAAATTATCCCGTATCGGGCCTATTCTGAAACTCATTGTAACTTCGTGTGCACTTATCGTTTTGCAACGAAACTTATGCAATCGAATTCGTAGAGTTATGTTGGTCATGTGACCCAAGTTTGGTTCATTTCTGAGAACGTTGACGAAATCCCGTATCGTGGGTCCCACGGCTCCACTTGACGGGCAATTTTGTGATCGGCTCATCGAAATCCAGTTCTGGACATTTCGTTGGATTCGTATTATAGTTCTGGACTTGTAGACACTAAGTTTGACAAATTTGGAGAACTCTGTCTCTGGCACATTTTTTGGTGCGAAGTAGGCCACATGTGGACCCCGCTTTGACCAAAAACTGTCAATTTTGTTCCTGTATCCAAATTGGACTTATGGGTAGGCAATCATAGCTATTTTATATCTTCTGAGAATGATGGTAATATTTATTTCAGCATCCGGAGGAGTACCTGAAGATCTTGCTGTTACCGGAGCAATTGGAGGAATTCAAACCCCAAGCAAGTGTACCTTACCAAACTTGCTTCATATTATTCTCTTGATTTATTTATGTGATGTATCTGTTTAACCTAGGACCGTGAGATGTTACTTATCGTCCGAATAAGATTCGGGTGTCGACGTCGTACGTGGAGTCGTGTAACGTCACTTAGAGAATTGATGTTGCGATCCTATATATTTTTTGTGCTTACTTTATCAAGTACGTCATACCATAGGACACCTGAAACTATTCATGGGACATAGTCTTTCCTGAGTCATTCATGGTGATTCTGTATAGGATTACAGGATTCGTGACATAGATATTACATATGCATAGCTATCATTATGACTCGCTACATTAGTTAGAGGTCATGATCTTGTGTGTTATGGACATGAGATATCGTGGACATGAGACGTGCGATTACATAGGGTAGGAAGAGACACACAGGCTACATGCTGATTATATATATATATATATATATATATATATATATATATATATATATATATATATATATATATATATATTTATTTATTTATTATTACGGTGTCGTAGCCACTACAGAGCTAGGCCCACTACATGATATCACTGCTACCGGCTCTCCGATACAAAGCTTGTAGTGGTCGCAGCCCGAGTTCTAGTGATGCTCTCATTTGCATATCACATAGCTGGTTACATAGTTTGTCCTGCTGATATATTTTTATACTGTATTTATTTGGCCTATGTTATTCTTGTACCTTGCTATGTCCCCTGAGGACCTGGATCCGGATTATGTCCCCAGGTTTAGTAGAGGAGATCTACCCCGAGTATACGGGACAGGAGTAGACATTGGAGCAGTACCAGTACCAGAGGACGAGGTGATGCTAGAAGATTTCTCCTGAGTATTTTTTTTATATACTCAGTCATTTCTGTTCTTGATACTATATTTCATGTCTCGTGGATTTCTATATTAAACTCATTATCAGGTTGTTACCCGAGATATTTTATTGAGACTTGTTGATTTATATTTTATCTTGATTATTCTGATATTTGAACTATAATTATCTTCTGTGGATGAGATTAGAATTGGACTGTGACTTGTATCGTAGACCATTATATTGTTGTTTTACAGCTTAAGTACACTCTAACGGGTCCATTAAATTGGGTTTGCCCATTGGAGTGTGCTGCTGACCATTGCCACGTGTCTAGTCCCTCGATATTTTAGGACTGGGGCATGAAATAGTTTTTGTGGTGGCCCATGCAGGTCAGAGCATTAAGGTCTACGATTATGGTCTTCGACTAAGGTCTTCGACTAAGGTCTAAGACTATGGTCTACGACTATATTGCTTCAGTTTCAACTAAGGAACCGAGCAAGCCTGCGATTAGGATATGATAAGTTATAGGATCTCATCCACTTGATTGATTCGTTCTTGACCTCTATATCGACTTCAAAATAATTTTTTGACTTGCATCCTGCCTTGATTCCCCTGTGCGCCTTTTATAGTTTATTTTGGATAATGGATCCACAAGCAAGCAACGAGACTTTCGCAGGAACACCATAAGTTGCAGTTGTCACGTACGAAGATGGAGTGACGCCATTAAGTGGAGATCAGTACGCCTCAAGATTTCGGCGAGACGATATTCCACCATCGTTGCAGTTTACTCCACCGATGCCTAATTTTCTACCAGGACAACCTTTGGATGGTCAGCAGATGTTTCAAATGTTCTACGCAATAATGCAAGCCCAATTAACAACAGGAAGCCCAGCAACAGCAGAAGATACCACCGCAAGGACGTGGACATGCTTTTGCGATGACAGTAGAGGACGCACAAACTCGTGGAGTAGAGAATACGCATAAGATTTAAGTTTTATCATAACTATCTTTTCCTAGTAATGCTTTAGCACGTGCCTATTATTTCTATTCCCTAGCCTAAGCCTACTATTATGAACTTGTTAGTAATTGATACCCAAGTTTTCCTAAGCTGTAGATTTCCTTGTTCTAACCAGATTTCTTTACTCTTGAATTACTTATCTCTCATTGCCTAGGAAAATATTTTTATTCCTTCCCTACGTATTCTGCTTGAACAAATTCCTTCCCCTTTCTCTCGATTTCTCCTTGTTCATGATTTTTTATCCCTTGTGTCATGCTACGAACATGCTTTGCAACCGTGTCATCTCTTCTGACCGGTTATGTTTTATTTTATTAATTGCGAGGACATAATTCTTTTAAGGAGGGTAGATTGTAAACACCCAAATTTTTTAGAAATTAAAATATAAATTTTTGGGATTTTTTTCTGTGAATTTTTAATAATTAAAATAAATGTTCTTCAGAAATTAAATATTTTTGAGTATTAAATTAATATTATAATATTATAAAAATTATATTTTTGAGTGTAAAATAAATAATTAGATATAGTGTAATTTTTCTGGAATTTATTGGACCCAAAAACTATTTTTAAACAGCTAAAAATATTATTTTTAACTAAACCAGAATAAACCAACATAAACCATCCTGAACCGAACCGAACCAAGCATAGAATAAACCAAACCAACCCAACCCAACCCAAACCGTAGAGGGTTGGACTCGGACCCGTACCCAAAACCTAACCCGCTAACCCGATCCAAACCCTTTTCTATAGTAACCATTCAAAATCGATCCCCAACTGCCGCAACCTTTCTTCTCTGGCCGTTTCACCCGTCGCGGCCGCCGCCCGTTAGCCATCCAGCCGTTCCCTCTGTCGCGATTTCAACCACCGCCTGCTCGCCTGCTCGCCGCCGATCGGACGACCTCTCCACCTCCCTGTAACTGCCATAAATTTCCTATATAAACCCCCACCGACGACTCCCCAGCATAACCATCACATCCTCCGGCCACCTCGAGCCTCCGGCAACCCCGAGCTTCCCCGACGACCTCCGGCGAAGACCCCGTAAACTCCGACGACCTTCGCCGCTGCCAACAATGACCACAGCAGTCGAACAGCCATCGTCGACGAGCACCGCCACCCCGTCTTCGTCGCGCCGTGCCGCCCCGTATACGCGTAGTTCAGTCGATTACGACCCCTATTTCGGTAAGCTTTTCTCCCTCCTCGTCGCATCGATTTTTGAACGGCCTGTTGTGACACGTTCGATGTGTGACCCTCTTGAACCCCATACAATTTGACTGGGATATCGTGTCCTGTGTCGATAGCAAACCGCGATGCAAAAACAGGAAAATATCCTAATTTTTGGATTTCGAAAACTGTCCCGAACTCACAAGTTCACGGCCGTTTTACGTCCAACCTAGTTAATGTTTTCAAAATTTACTTGATCGGTAAATTAGATAATTTAATCGAGTTTTAAATCCTGTAATTAGTTTATTTTATGGTGCTGTATATTGTATTTTATTCGCGGGTAAAATCGACCAAAATCTTGGTTATTTAAACCCGATTCTCCCAAAACTGTGTGTGTTCCGCTAAACGAGACGACTTTATCGTGTACAAATTTTACCGAAAGGTGCGCATCTTTAATACGGACGTGTGGAATTTTGCGAAAGTTGATTTGGATATGCGTGCACACCAGAATTAACGCGTATCCGTCAAAATTATCCTATATCGGGCCTGTTCTGGAACTCATTGTAACTTCGTGTGTGCTTGTCGTTTCGCAAAGAAACTTGCGCCATCGGATTCATTAATTTATGCTGGTCCTGTGACCCAAGTTTGGTTCAATTCTGAGAACGTTAACAAAACTCCGTATCGTGGGCCCCACGGCTCCACTTGACGGGCAATTTTGTGATCGGCTCATCGAAATCCAGTTCTGGATATTCCGTTGGGTTGGTATTATCGTTCTGGACTTGTAGACACTAAGTTTGATAAATTTGAAGAACTTTGTCTCTTGCACATTTTTCGGTGCGAAGTGGGCCACATATAGACCCCGTTTTGACCAGAAACTGTCAATTTTGCCCCTGTGTCCAAATTGGACTTATGGGTAGGCAATTCTAGCTATTTTATATTTTCTAAGAATAATGGTAATGTTTATTTCAGCATACAGAGGAGTACCTGAAGATCTCGCTATTACCGGAGCAATTGGAGGAATTCAAACCCCAGGCAAGTGTACCGTGCCAAACTTACAGTACTTATTTTATATTATTCTCTTGATTTATTTATGTAATGTATCTATTTAACCTAGGACTGTGACACATTGCTTAGCATCCGAATAAGATTCGGGTGTCGACGCCATATGCGGAGTCGTATAACGTCACTTAGAGAATTGATATTGCAATCCTATATATTTTTCGTGCTTGCTTTATCAAGTACGTCATACCATAGGATATCTGACACTATTCATGAGACAGAATCTTTCCTGAGTCATTCAGGGTGCTTCTGTATAGGATTACAAGATTCGTGACATAGATGTTATATATGCATAGCTATCATTATGACTCGCTGCATTAGTTAGAGTTCATGATCTTGCGTGTTATGAACATGAGACGTCGTGGACATAAGACGTGTGATTACATTGGGTGAGAAGAGACACACAGTGTAAAATCCCTAATTCTGAAAACCGTATTAATTATTTATAGTAGTTATGAGCTAAATAGAGAGAATAGATTTTATTTAATCTTTATTTAAGATGTTTATGAATTTAGGGGATTTATGGAGCCATTATAAATTTTTCCTAATTTATTCCATATAGGAGACCCTTTGGACAGTTGCTAGCTTAATGGTATGTACAAATATAAGTTTTAGAATTTTCTACGTATATATATGTATATATATACATATACATATATATATATATATATATATATATATATATATATTATTAGAAAAGAATAAGAAGGAAAAAGAAAGAAAAGAAAATAGAATTCCTTAATGGATCCAAACCATACCCTATTCTCTACCCAAACCTGTTCAGCCCTACCCGGAACCGTTAGGAGAAGAAAATATCAACAGCAGCAGTAGCAAAAACCAACTTTGTTTTTCCTTCTCCGCTCGTGTGAGCCTTCTCATTCCACCGCTTCTTAACTCTAGTATTACTAAACTCTCCTCAATCGAAACCAAAACCAATGAAAGATCAACCGAAACCAAAACCAATGAAAGAAAGAAACAGCAGTAGCAGTAGTCTTTGGGACCACTAAGTTTCCCCACCGCCTATTAATCTCTATATATATTACAACTCTTCCAAACCCTAACCCCACTTCTTTCACTAAACTAAAACACTGTTTTGGACGTGCACTATACAGAACTCTTGCTCGGCAAGTATACCTTGCCATTGTACTATTATTTATATTCCATATAATACATACATGTTTTATTTCTGCCTATTTAGTTCATTTATTGCGAAATAAATTGTGCGTCCAAGGAAACTTGGGTGCAACGACGATGTCGTCGTATCATGTTTATTCATGTATTTGCATTGGACCTACTTTATGAGACCACCCCAGTATTATTGAGCATCATTAGATTCATTGGCCAGGACACAGTTGTTACACGAGTTGTGAGTCTCATATAGATCACGGACTACGTGACAGGTCTGACCTTCTGTATGCATGGGTCGGGCGTTAGGGATGAATGCTGATAGAAACTTTATATGTTAGTAGATCTGGCAGTTATTTAGAGGTTTTATCGTGTCATGGATGTGGCATGATTAGAGCATGGGGTGGGGAGAACAATAAGTAAGGCGTTTGGGCTCCTTTACACTTTTTCCTTCTGTAACCCGGAAGCTCCGCTGGAGATACGGGCGGTGATGACCCCATTTACTACTTGGCAGCACAAAGATGACATGCTTGGTAGGTCCCTGGATCTCCAAGAGAACGATGCCAATCCCATTATTGGCCAGATAGCCCATGTGTTAGAAAGTTGTTCTCAAACTGCATTCACTTAGACGGTTAGGCGACCCATTGGATGTTTATATTTCAGTATTTTATTGGCATGTTTATATGTATCTTGTTACGTCCCTCTGAGGACCTGGCCCCTTTTCAGATATGGACGAGCAGGAGTATCCGCAAGAGTACGAACCTGGACCTGACACTACTTACCGGACCGAGGAGGTCTTACCTTCGGAGTACCTGTGATTTTATTATCACTGTTTAGAGATTCTTGTTGCTACTTCAGTATAGTCATTTTATAGTGGATTTGTTTCCACCCGACTATCAGACTTGATACTCATCTTGGATATTCAGTTATTATTCAGCTCTTTATTCCTACTGATTATTTGTGCTGTAGATGAGATATAGATTGTGTATGACTTGTTGTGACAGTATATTACTACTGGTGGATTGAATATTCATAAATAGCGTACATGTGTATATGGTTTCCATATATTGGAGTTTGTATATATACGGCTGTGCATGTTACGTATTCCTAGTCCTACGTATTTTGGGACTGGGACGTGACATGTTTTTGGTGGTGGCCCATGCAGGTCAAGAATATATTGTCTTGGTTACGTAACTGTACTAAACAAGCCTGCGTATAGGAATAGAGTATAAGGATCTCATCCACGCTTGACAAAAACCTCATTCTTCTTTTCAACTATCCTATGTTTGGATAAACAAGTTTTACGCCAAAAACCCTTTACCCTGTAACCAGACCCTTTACCCTTGTTGGCGTAAAAGCCAAATGACTGTGGTTGGCGTAAAAGCCAAATGACTGTCTTATTGGCGTAAAAGGCCAAACTATGAAGAAGACTGCCAACTTTACGCTGAGGTTATGACAACTGCTACCCACGTTCAATCTACGTATGACACGTATCCCTTTCTAAGATCATGGCATGCAAGCCACGTAGGTAACTGCCCCTGCGTAAAAATTGACGATTCATAGATAACCAGCGGCTACGTATGTATCTATTTGATATTTGGTGCAACTAGGATCAAAAGTTCCTCTAGCTAAACTATAATATTATAAGTTTGAAAGTTGTTAAAGATTCAAATGTGATTCTTTGGGTTGTCATGTCATTGAGATGGTTATAGAATATTTTGAACCTTTGATGGATAAGAATCTTGATAGAAAAAGCTGACTTCACTTTGCTTTTTTTCTTTCCCACATGTATCATCACTGGTTGCATTCATGGAGTCCTTATGAGGCCACTACCAGGCATGGTTGGCTTGGTTCCATCTGGGTCAAAGGTATTTTAATTTTGATATTACTTTCAGTAAGCTTATTAAATACACTACTTGGGAAGACTATATGATGAATTCAATATAGTAATGATTTGTCAGCATATAGTTGCTATGTAATTTTGCACAAAAGAGAAAATTTTACACTACATTGTTTGTGTTGCAGAGAGATATGGCAACTGAGTAAGTCGACATTCCAGGAGAAAATGGATGTGCAGCTACACGCACTCCTGACTATCTAATTTGAAATTTCAATTTCAATTTTTTATTTTTCTAATATTCAATAACTATAGCATGCTAATTCAGCATTTTGATTAATTGTTTCCTTTCTTAGGTTGTTTGGATGTATACTGTTAGTAATCTATATGGACCCTCTTGTATGGCTTGTATGTTCTAGATTGGAAGTACCAGATATCAGGATCCCGCTCTATAATTGAGACATTCTCAGTAAGTTTCCAACTTTGACTTCTCTGCGCTAGTTATTGGTCTTGGCTACTTGAACAACATTACTGCTTTGATGGTTTAAGTTTTTAACCTGTAATGTAGTTGTTTATATATTTTCTTTTACTTGACATAGTACCATTTCTTTAACCATCAGAATTTGAGAGCCACGAAATGACTTGCATAGTTTGGTTTAGCTCCATTGTAGCAAGCACATCAGTGGCTTCGATAGTACCATTTTCTTTTACTTAACATAGTACCATTTCTTTAACCATCAAAATTTGTCGGTTTGACCCTGCATTTTTCTTATTGTTGATATATATATAATTCCTTTTCAAATGCAGCAAGCACATCAGTGGCTTCGATATGTCACTGATTTGTTAAATGAATAGGCTAAAAACTGAAGGTATCAACAGGGTTATATTCCTAATCATGCAATCTTTACATGTATCGAAGCTATAAAATTTTGGCTATATAATGACATAATCTCCCCTATTTCTCTTGTTCTCTCAGGAACTACATGGAAAATGAAGGCTGGACTCTGATGAAATATGTTTCGGGTTGTGATAGTTTGTTATATAATTAGGCAAGGTGCAATGTACTTTAGTTTACTTGTATACATAGGTTTTGGATGTTTAAGATATTGTACAAAAACCATATATTTTGGTTATTTTAATATGTGGTTGGATGTTTGTGGTGTACAAATGTGTTTTTGTTATTATAAAAAATGTGTATTATAGTTCTTTGATGTTTAAGATATTTTGAATTATATTGATAGAATATTAATTCTTGACGATTATGTGTTTGGTAACTGGCAGAGGAAAGCATATAATTATAAATATAATATTAATTAAACAAAAATCAGCTTCTCTTGACGGTTATAAAACGTCAAGAAATATTTGAATTTTTTTACAAAATATTAATTCTTGACGGTTTTTAAACATCAAGAAAGGGTTTTCTTGACGGATTTTTTTCATCAAGAAAGTGTTTTCTTGATGGTATTTACCCGTCATCTAGGCCAGAGTCAAGAAAAGTTTATGCTTACCTTGATGGTTTTTTGCTATATTTTCTTGACGGTTTAAAACAGTCAAGACAAATTTTTACTTGACGATTTAAAATCGTCAAGATAACTGAACCAGAAACCGTCAAGAAAAGCAGAAACTTTTCTTGACTCTGGCCTAGATGACGGATCCAGAACCGTCAAGAAAACCCTTTCTTGATGGGGAAAATGTAAACACCCGGCTTTTTTCAAAAATTAAAAAAATAAATTTTCTGGAATTTTCTGTGATTTAAAATAATTAAAATAAATGTTCTTCTGAATTAAATATTTTTAAGTATTAAAATAAATATTAAAATATTATGAAAATAATATTTTTGGGTGTAAAATAATTAATTAGACTTACTATAATTTTTTGGAATTCATTGGACCCCAGAATCATTTTTAAAGACCAAAAAATTAATATTTTAATTAAACCAAAATAAACCGAGTTGAACCAACCGGTTTAACCCTGAACCGGACCAACCCAAACCCTGTTGAACCAAACCCTGCTGAACCCAATCCTTATTGGGTCGAATCCGGGCCCAAAACCCAAACCTGACCCGAACCCGACACGCTACCCTATCTACAGTAACCGTAAACCCCGATTCCCCTCGCCGACCGTTACGCCTCCCTGCCGCTCCAGCTTCTGCCGCCTCGCCTCCGTCGTTCACACCTACCCCTTCTACTCCCACAACCGCCGCCGACGCCGTCTCTCCACCTCCTCGCAATGGCCGCCGGATCCCCTCCCCGCTTCTCCTATAAAACCTGACCCCCTCCGCCATTAACCACCCACAGCCACCACCGCCCTCCGACCTCGACAACCCCGGCCATCCGCCACCCGAGCTCCTCTCCTGTCATCCCCACTTTTCAGATTAAGGGGTATTTTTGTCTTTTCATAATTAATGAGTAAATGATTGCATGATAATTAATTTTATTTAAATTACTGTGATTTTATTTGATTGTTGCACTTTATCGTTGTTCGATAATTAGAGCGCTACGCTAGCCATTGTCTTCCAACAGATTCACACTCTTGTCCTAGACATGCCAGACTGTTAATTGATGCTCGTGTCCCACTTAGTTTTAGTCCCTGGTACTTCTAATTTATTTTAGAACACCAATTGCATTTATATTAATTTAATTGAACCGTAAACCCAACCTTGTGCAATTTTCCAATTGTTGGGCACTTTTGTGCAAAAGTGCATTAAGGTGTCCACCTCATTGGGCACAATACATAAATAAATCTATTTCTCCTTCATGGATATTTTTCTATAATTTTTAGGAATGTGTAATTCAACACCAAGCTCCTTAAGACCCTGGCCCTCCAAACCTTGAACCGATGTAATCCGAGCCATTCTTTTGAACCCATTCAAATCCTAGGCCATTGAAATCCTACATGAGAGGCCCAATCCCAAGAGGGGTTGACCAGTCAAACCAAGTCTAGGTCAAACCAAGACCTACACATATAAATAATCCTTTTCCTTCTCTTTTTTACTAAAACAAAACCTAGAAATAAAAATACCCCAGCCGACATCATCCCTATTCCCTGTTCATCCCCGGCCTTCACCCTCACCCGCCTCGACCATCGACTGCCGAAAACTGACCGGAGAACCCGCCAGGACCGCTGCACTCTTCTTCTTCATCATCTCCGCTGCCCAACCCGCTTATCCCCGCCTCGTCCTTCGTGGAGACCCGACTCCACGATGCCGGAGCAGCAGCACCTCCACCATCCCGTCCCCGGATCCCGACGACCTCCCTCACCCATCTCCTTCTCCGACGTGCCATACGATAACCCGACCGCCCTCGATCCCGCTGAGCCTCTGTACCCGACGCCGAGGCGACCACCCCGCTGACCACCGGAGCACCGATCACCCCTTCCTCAGCCCAGCAGATCACCCATCGTCTCTTCCATTCCCTCCGGCCATCCCTGTTCAACACCGCCACCTGAGCACCTTGACTCCCTTCTTCCCTGCCTCCTCCTCTCCATTATCACCACCACCAGCCCCATCAACCTCGACAGCATTGACGTCCCCTGCTGTACCCCGGAGCAGCCATGACCCCACGCTGCCACCTCCCTCCGGTGAACCTAGCCCGTAGTCCCTCGTCGACTACCTCGCCTCGTCATCTCCTCCCCGTCCTCGTCGCCACAACCTCGTTGGAATCACCACACCATCGTCATCGTCGTTGTACCCGTGCGCAGGTTCGTTCCTGCCCGCATTTTCTGTCATTTTATGTGATTGCGTATATGTATTTGTATGGATATATGTATGTACTTATTAACATACGTATTGGTATATATTCAAGCGTATATTGGTATATATATATATATATATATATATATATATATATATATATATATATATATATATATAATGTATTTCTCAAACTATTATATATATACATTTGTATACGTATTGTACGTGCATCCCTAGTACCTATTTAATATATGTATATATGTATATAGTATAAATTGATTAGTATGTGTATATATACGTATATAAATATATATATAATAATATAAACTCTATTCAGTATATCTAAATGCATATATCTATTATAATTGTAATTAGTTAGAATTAATGTTTATAATAAATAATAATAGGTATTATAGGCCCGTGTACTAGGTGACCCTAATAAAATTACGGATACCCGTAGCTATCTTGACCTGTGACCATGTAGCATGTTAGAAGACTTCCATATGTACATCGACGTACTGGCAAGACCCGTATCACCGACTGTCTAATTGCACAGCAATTATAGACACGACACCCGTGCAAATTGACGCACACTTGACCTTAGTTGACCAGAGTCATACCTAGAGTAGCCTTGAGTTCAGTATATTATGATTGAGTGTTAGAATAATGTCTGATGCAATATTGTATTATTTATGATATCTATAGGATTGTTGGATTATTCAGACAAGACTTCAAAAATTAGGTTATTGGTATTGCTAGCAGCAGGACCCCAGGCGAGTACATTCTCTGACAGTTTCTATTATGTTAATTATCTCTATAACTCTTGTTGTATAGCGTACATGACTCTGACACTGTTATTTACACGAGTTGGCATCATTGAGACCTGTCACGAGGAGTCATGATTGGAATCCATCGTGCTAACTGGAGGAAAATAGGGAAATATTAGTAGCTTATGTGATCATACCCAAACTTTACATGCATCATAGCTCACCCACACCTAACGTCGATGCAGCCTGACCATTACATGCCCCATCGCTGTTACATGTGGTTAGCCTGACTTTACAAGGATGATCGCTAATCAATGTAATGAGTCTTATCAGTCCCAAGCTGATCGCAAGATATGATGATGTTTCACACACTTAGTTAGATGATTCTTGACATGTATCTCTAGTATATTGATCTAGCATCTCTACATGTTCTAGCTATTGTTCTCGTACACACTTATATACCAGTTCATTGTTCTTGCGTGTACTTGTATTTCTATTTCATTGCTAGATGTATATTGATGATGATGTTCCAGTATTTCTTTATTCCAACATCCTCTTATTCCAGTATTTCTTATTGCCAGTTATTCATATATGTCTTGTATTTCTTTACACTGTGTTATAGTTTTTGTCAATATATGTGAAACTGCTGTTAGTGCTTGTACTTCGTTCCAATCCTGACTGGATATTTTTTCCAGACTATGACATAGAGGACTTATTTCCAGCATACTTGGAGATTTGGATGTTATTGATTGCAGGTTAGACTATTTATTGTTGTTTAGACTTGTCTTCTATTTTATTTGGTTGCTTCGATATCTCATCGTGCTTTATCTTATGTGATTGAGTATATTCCGTATTATATGATGATATCTGTGTCTCCTTATGGAGTTGGATATTCATGTGAGAGTGATTAGCTAGTATTGTGACCTAGAGAGCGTTCTACCGCCGATGCTGCGGCGTAGGCTGGACGTACCCACGCTCTCGTGCCCCTATACGGGGTGCGGGTCGTGACACATTTTTAGTGGTGGCCCATGCTGGTCAGACTTCACAAGTTGTGCAATGTCGTGGTAGTGCGACGTCTTAGTTGTACTACTGCATGTCTGCTATAGAATATAGGACATAGGATACTAGGATGAGAGAGGATACTCAATCACAAAAATTCTTGAGAGATTCCTGGGACGACCCCTTGAGAATCTTATTATAATTTCTAATTTAAATCTTTTTTCTTGTTTTCGTCCGCTTTCGCTTGTTGTTATTGAACTTGATTCTTGTTGTTCAGTTATTAAATTATAATATTGGTATCATTGTTGATTTTGATTCTTGTTGACCAGTTGTTAAATTTAATTCTTGGTATCGTTGTTGAGTTAATTTCATATCGAGATAAATTTTATGGGCTAAAACTTATGGTATCATCTTATGACATATATTGATAAGGATAGTGAGAAAGGTAAAACGTCTACTTTGGTTATGGAGCCTAGAGTTTATCGCAGCCACATTAGCTATCGTGTCAGAAACGTAGGAACCTGACTTCGGATGTACATATCTTAGTTATAAATTTAGAGTTTCTTGCAGCAATACCGGTTGGCGTGGCGAAGATTCTAGATGACATAATTATAGAGTTGCATACCTTAGTTATGGAACCTGTCGTTACCGCATCTATGCTTACTGGCGTGGCGAGGATTCTGAGTGTCATGATTTCGGACAGACGTGTATGATTATCAGGTTGTATCTTAAATTGGTTCTTAAAGTCTCATCTCAATACTTATTTTTCCGTTATTATAGGACTCGTTCCATCGCTTCTTTTCTTTACTAGCAGTATAAATACCTTCAGTTCCTCAGTCCAGTTCCTTCTTGAGCTTCTTTCTGTTAGGGTTCCTTGTTAGTATGATAATTAGTGACTTATAATTATGTTTGTGTCTTGTATTAGTGTTGACTGAGTGTGACTTGTGAGTTTGTAAGTATTTCTTGGTTGGACATGTGAGCAGTCGGCATTAATCTAGAGTTAACCCATAGCGTAGTGCCTTGTAGCAATGGTTCTATGATAATGTGTCATTATTATTAGTATTGGTATTATAGGTAGAAGGAGTAAAGAGTATCAGTGATGGTTCCGAGAGCAAGTATCAGAATCAGCATGCTAGTCCTGGATAGTCATGAATTTATATAGCTGGGTGATCCATGTAAACAATTAAGTATTGAGGAAATTGTATTGAAAGTTAATGGGGCATGATATTCAATTTGATGACTGATACTTGGGTGTGTCAAGAGTAAAGAAATGTATATGCATAAAGGGTATTAATGAGTGTGCCATGGGCAGAAAAATATCAAGATTGGTAATGAAAGTTATGAAATATATCACAGATTAGTGTAACAGTCTGTAAAAGATTTAAGAGAAGATACGTATACATAAATCAAGATATGGGACCATATGCTACCTTTGAGAGTGAAGTGAAACATGGGTGTTATAACTAGTGCGAATAATCGTGAGTTCTAATAACTTTGATGAGATAATCTAATGATGGAGCTAGTGTTACCATACCAATAGGGCTAGTGATTCTATATCAAGGATTTGTTGAGCAAGGTGCTAATAACAGTAAGTACTTTATGTGATGATAATTAGATTGGTGTATCAGTTAATATAGACAGAAAATTATTGGAGAAATACGTGTGATGATAACTTTGATCATTTGGAAGTAATATTGTAAGTAATCCAGGCAGTGCAATATTCAGTACACAGTTGAGGTAGTATACAACTGGTGTATTTGAGTGCACCTTGAGTATTAGAGACTATGAGTATTTATATGTATACTTGTGGATTTAAATTTATAATTTGAAGAGTGGAAATAAATTTTAATTTTTAAAAAAAATTGAGAAGTTAAGATTTTATGTTATTAAAGTTTTTGAGGATAAAAATTCAATTCAATAAACATAGTCAAAGCTATAAAGATTTTTGGAAGTGATTAAAATTTTATTTCAATGTTGAATATTTGACTTTTGAGGAAAGTATATGCATTTTATTTTAAATTGTTCGAGAAGTTAAATTTTGATAATTTTATTTTGAGGATTAAATTTTATGGTGAGTAAGATATATATATATATATATATTAGTATATGAGTGGTTGATGTGCATGTGTAAGGATCTATTGGCTTGAGAATGCTTGAGATGGCACTGCAATTAGACTTGGGTGTCCATCTAGAGTTGTATTAGAGAAGAGTAGTACTTAGTATGGTGTGTTGCACTTGGCGTGTACTCGAGTGATAAGAACAACTAGTATGAACAATTGTAGTAGGTAAGAGAGCTAGCAGTGAGTATGCTTGTAGTAGAAACAGTGGTACCTAAAGGGATACAGGTATCAAAATTGGGATGCATCATTGACCTATGGTTATGTTAGAGATTCTTGGTATCAGATCTAGGTATCAATAGACAGGTGTATGCAATGAGGATGTATTCATGGATCTTGTGGACTAGTGATTAGTTGGTATAGATATCAGTATATAGAGATAGGAATTAGTGAGTGAATGTGACAGAGTTAAGTGTATATTAGAGGATTAAGATGTCCAAGTAATGGGTTAGAAGGTATGTTCTGTTCTTTCCTCATATTCCTTTTCCATCTGTTTGTTTGATTGATTGATTCCTTAGTACCATAGCTTGTATCAATAATTTTCCTGTTAGAATATAGTTAGTAGTACACCCTAGCAGAGACTGCAATACCATGAAAAAAGGAGACCATAACCATACCTGTTTCTCTAGATTGCATGTTGTATGACTGTAGTTAGGATTTTTCTTAGACCTTGATTGTTGGGAGTTTGACCGTAGTGAAGAATCAATGAAGAGGTTATGACTTGACAGAGAGAGACAATATGCCTTAAATTTTGAGGATAAATAATTATTTAAATGAAGAGAGTTGAAAATTTAATATGACAGAATGGACAATTTGTTAAATCATAAATTTTTATGAAGATTGTGGTATGATTGAATGTCACTAACATTTGAGGAAATTAAGGAGATTATCAATATATTCATTGGACTGTAAGTTATGAACTCATATTGAATGTGGTATTTAAAGATTTCATAATTGTTACATTATTTGATTTTATGTGGAAAAAGAAATCGAGGATTAAGATCACTAATGGATTAGTGTTGAATTCAAATCTTGGGATAAGATTTTTTTTAAAATATGCATTGAATGATTATGGGGTTCGATAAATTTGAGTTTTGATAACAAATAATATAATGAGTAAAATAAAACTACTGAGGATCTTAAATTTCGAGGAAGAAATTCTTTTAAGGATGGTAGACTTGTCACCCTCACTTTTCAGATTAAGGGGTATTTTCGTCTTTTCATAATTAATGAGTAAATGATTGCAGGATAATTAATTTTATTTAAATTACTGTGATTTTATTTGATTGTTTCTCTTTATCGTTGTTCGATAATTAGAGCGCTACGCTAGCCATTGTCTTCCAACAGAATTACACCCTTGTCCTAGACGTGCCAGACTATTAATTGATGCTCGTGTCCCACTTAGTTTTAGTCCCTGGTACTTCTAATTTATTTTAGAAAACCAATTGCATTTATTTTAATTTAATTGAACTGTAAACCCAACCTTGTGCAATTTCCTAATTGTTGGGCACTTTTGTGCAAAAGTGCATTAAGGTGTCTACCCCATTGGGCACAATACGTGAATGAACCTATTTCTCCTTCATGGGTATTTTTCCATAATTTTTAAGAATGTGTAATTCAACACCAAGCTCCTTAAGACCCTGGCCCTCCAAACCTTGAACCGATGTAATCCGAGCCCTTCTTTTGAACCCATTCAAATCCTAGCCCATTGAAATCCTACATGAGAGGCCCAATCCCAAGAGGGGTTGACCAGTCAAACCAAGTCTAGGTCAAACCAAGACCTACACATATAAATAATCCTTTTCCTCCTCTTTTTTACTAAAATAAAACCTAAAAATAAAAACACCCCAGCCAACATCATCCCTATTCCCTGTTCATCCCCGACCTTCCCCCTCACCCGCCTCGACCATCGACCGCCGGAAACTGACCGGAGAACCCTCCAGGACCGCTGCACTCTTCTTCTTTATCATCTCCGCTGCCCAACCCGCTCGTCCCCACCTCGTCCTTCGTGGAGACTTGACTCCACGATGCCGGAGCAGCAGCACCGCCTCCACCATCCCGTCTCCGGATCTCGACGACCTCCCTCACCCATCTCCTTCTCCGACGTGCCACACGATAACCCGACCGCCCTAGATCCCGCTGAGCCTCTGTACCCGACGCCGAGGCGACCACCCCGCTGACCACCGGAGCACCGATCACCCCTTCCTCATCCCAGCAGATCACCCACCGTCTCCTCCATTCCCTCCGGCCATCCCTGTTCAACACCACCACCTGAGCACCTCGACGCCCTTCTTCCCTGCCTCCTTCTCTCCATTATCACCACCACTAGCCCCATCAACCTCGACAGCATTGACGTCCCCTGCTGTACCCCGGAGCAGCCATGACCCCACGCTGCCACCTCCCTCCGGTGAACCCAGCCCGCAGTCCCTCGTCGACTACCTCGCCTCGTCATCTCCTCTCCGTCCCCGTCCTCGTCACCACAACCTCGCTGGAATCACCACAGCATCGTCATCGTCGTTGTACCCGCACGCAGGTTCGTTCCTGTCCGTATTTTTTATCATTTCATGTGATTGCGTATACATATTTTTATGGATATATGTATGTACGTATTAACACGTATTGGTATATATTCAAGCGTATATTGGTATATATATATATAATGTATTTCTCAAACTAGTTTATATATACATTTGTATACGTATTGTACGTGCATCCCTAGTACCTGTTTAATATATGTATATATGTACATAGTATAAATTGATTAGTATGTGTATATATATGTATATAAATATATATATAATAATATAAACTCTATTCAGTATATCTAAATGCATATATCTATTATAATTGTAATTAGTTAGAATTAATGTTTATAATAAATAATAATAGGTATTATAGGCCCGTGTACTAGGTGACCCTAAAGAAATTACGGATACCCGTAGCTATCTTGACCTGTGACCATGTAGCATGTTAGAAGACTGCCATATGTACATCGACATACTGCCAAGACCCGTATCATCGACTGTCTAATTGTACAGCAATTACAGACACGACACCCGTGCAAATTGACGCATACTTGATCTTAGTTGACAAGAGTCATACCTAGCGTAGCCTTGAGTTCAGTATATTATGATTGAGTGTTAGAATAATGTCTGATGCAATATTGTATTATTTATGATGTCTATAGGATTGTTGGATTGTTCAGACAAGACTTCAAAAATCAGGTTATTGGTATTGCCAACAGCAGGACCCCAGGCGAGTACATTCTCTGACAGTTTCTATTATGTTGATTATCTCTATAACTCTTGTTGTATAGCGTACATGACTCTGACACTGTTATTTATACGAGTTGGCATCATTGAGACCTGTCACGAGGATTCATGATTGGAATCCATCGTGCTAGCTGGGGGAAAATGGGGAAATATTAGTAGCTTATGTGATCATACACAAACTTTACATGCATCATATCTCACCCACACCTCACGTCGGTGCAGCCTGACCATTACATGCCTCATCGCTGTTACATGTGGTTAGCCTGACTTTACAAGGATGATCGCTAATCAATGTAATGAGTCTTATCAGTCCCAAGCCGATCACATGATATGCTGATGTTTCACACACTTAGTTAGATAATTCTTGACATGTATCTCTAGTATATTGATCTAGCATCTCTACATGTTTTAGCTATTGTTCTCGTACACACTTACATACCAGTTCATTGTTCTTGTGTGTACTTGTGTTTTTATTTTATTGCTAGATGTATATTGATGATGATGTTCCAGTATTTCTTTATTCCAGCATCCCCTTATTACAGTATTTCTTATTGCCAGTTATTCATATCTGTCTTGTATTTCTTTACACTTTGTCATAGTTTTTGTCAATATATGTGGAACTGCTGTTAGTGCTTGTACTTCGTTCCAATTCTGACTGGATATTTTTTCCAGACTGTGACATAGAGGACTTATTTTCAGCATACTTGGAGATTTGGATGTTATTGATTGCAGGTTAGACTATTTATTGTTGTTTAGACTTGTCTTCTATTTTATTTGGTTGCTTCGATATCTCATCGTGCTTTAGCTTATGTGATTGAGTATATTCGGTATTATATGATGATATCTATGTCTCCTTATGGAGTTGGATATTTATGTGAGAGTGATTAGCTAGTATTGTGACCTAGACAGCGTTCTACCGCCGATGCTGCGGCGTAGGCTGGACGTACCCACGCTCTCGTGCCCCTATACCGGGTGCGGGTCATGACATCTCCGCCACCACCGCCATCACCGCACCCCGACGAACCCCCAGCCGACCCTCGACCCGAGCCGAACCCCGACACCACCACTCCAACAATATCTGCCGGCCACCGCCACTCCAGCTCCGGCAATCCCCCGTCCTCCTCGACGGACCCCGGCGACGACCTCCGACGACCCGACGGCCACAGTAGTGACCCACAGCCGCACAGTGCCGTCGTCCGTTCATGTCGCGCCACCTCGCGTATGCCAAATACAGTCGTCTCCGACCCCCCTGTTCAGGTGAATATTTATCTCTCCTCGCCGCCTCATTTTCTGTTCTGTCTGTTGTGACATGTACCCTGCGTGACCCTCTCGAAGCCCGTACAATTAGTTTGGGGTATCGCAGCCTGTGTCGGTCATAAACTGCGATGCAAAACCAGAAAAATAAATCCCCAATTTCTGAAAATCAGAAATTGTCCCGAACTCCCCAGTTCACGACCGTTTTGCGACCAACTGATTAATGTTTTCAAAATTGGCTTGAACAGTTATTTAGACCACCTAACCAAGTTTTAAACCCTATTTTTAGTTTAATTTATTTAGCGGTAGATTATATTTAATTCGAGGGTGAAAATGACCAAAATATTGGTTATTTAAAATCTCAATTTTCCTGGAACTGGGTGCGCCCAGCTAAACGAGGCGACTTGGTCGCGTGTGAACTACACCAAAAGGTGCGCACTGTCAATACGGACGTGTGAGATGTTAAGAAAGTTGATTTGGATGTGCGTGCACACCGGAATCAACGCGTATCCGTCGACAACACCTCGTATCGGCCCTGTTCTGAAACTCATTGTAACTTCATGTACCTCTTTGTTTCAAAATGAAACTTGCGTCATCAGATTTATAGCAATACGCTGGTCCTGTGACCCAAGTTTGGTATGATTATGAGAACGTTGACAAAATCCCATATCGTGGGCCCCACGGCTCCACTTGACGGACGATTTTGTGATCGGCTCATCGAAATCCAGTTCTGAATATTCTGTTGGGTTCATATCATCGTTCTGGACTTATAGACACTAAGTTTGACGAATTTGGAGAACTTTGTCTCTGGCACATTTTTCGGTGCTAAGTGGGCCACATGTGGATCTCGCTTTGACCAGAAACTGTCACTTTTGCCCCTGTGTCCTAATTGGACTTATGGACAGGCAATTCTAGCTATTTGATATCTTATGAACATGATGGTAATATTTATTTCAGCAACCAGAGGAGTACTTGCAGATCTTGCTGATACCAGAGCAGCAGTTGGAAACCAAACCCCAGACAAGTGTACCTTGCCAATCTTGCAGTTCTTGTTACATAACATTCCTTTTATTTATTTATATATTGTATCTGTTCAACCTAGAACCGTCTAACATTACTTAACGTCCGAACAAGATTCGGGTGTCAACGCCGTACGCGGAGTTGTGTAACGTCACCTAGAGATGTATATCGAGACCCTATATATTTTTCGTGCTTGCATCATCAAGTACGTCATACCACAGGACACCTGATACTATTCATGAGACAGAATCTTCCTGAGATATTTATGGTGATTCTGTATAGGTTACATGATTCGTGACATAGATATTGTATGTGCTTAGCTATCATTATGACTTGCTGCATTAGATATGATCTTGTGTGACATGGATATGAGACATCGTGGACATGAGACGTGTGTTTACATTGGATGGGGAGAGACACATAGGCTACAGGTTGATTATATTATTACGATATCGTAGGCACTCCGAGCTAGGCTCCTACATGATATCACTGCTATCGGCTCCCCGACACAGAGCTTGTAGTAGTCTCAACCTGAGTTCTAGTGATGCTCTCATATTGCATATCACTTAGCTGGTTATATAGTTGCCCTACTGATTCATCTCATATACTGCATTTATTTGGCTTGAGTTATTCTTGTACCTTGCTATGTCCCCTGAGGACCTGGAATCCGGATTATGTCCCTAGGTATAGCAGAGGAGATCTACCCCGAGGTGTACGGGACAGGAGCAGACATTTGAGTAGTACCAGTACCAGAGGACGAGATGATCGCTGAGGATTTCTCATGAGTATCTTGTTTATTATACTCAGTTATTTTTATTTGTTGGACTTCTATTTCCTGTCTATTGAACTTTTTTATCAGACACATTATCGGGTTGTTCCTCGAGACTTTTTATTGAGATTTGTTGGATATAATTGATCTTGATTATTCTGACATTTATTTTATGTTTCTCTGTTGTGGATGAGATTAGTATCATAGACCTTACTGTTATTTTACAGCTTAAGTACATCCGGATGGGTCCATTAAATTGGGTTTGCCCATCGGTGTGTGCTGCTGGCCATTGCCACGTGTCTAGTCCCTCGGTATTTTGGGACTGGAACGTGACATAGTTTTTGTGGTGGCCCATGCAGGTCTACGTCTAAATTGCTTCAGTTTCAACTTAGGAACTGAGCAAGCCTGCAACAAGGATAGGATTAGTTTTAGGATCTCATCCACTTGATTGAATCATTCTTGATATCTATATCAGATTCGAATTAATTTCTTGACATGCATCCTGCCTTGATTCCTCTGTGCGCCTCTTATAGTTTATTTTTGATGCAGAGTAATGGATCCACTAGCAAGCAACGAGACTCCCGCAGGATCACCACAAGATGCTGTAGCCACCTACGAAGGAGATAGAGTAACGCCATTAAGTGGAGATCCCTCCACTCACCAAAGTAGTCAAGCAAATCAGCATGCCTAGAGAATCCAGCAAGATGACATCCTACCTCCGCCGCAGTTTTCTCCACCAATGCCCATATTCCCACAAGGGAAGGTTATGGACGGGCAGCAGATGTTTCAAATGATCTACGCAATGATGCAAGCTCAACAGCAGATTCAATAAGAGGCTCTGTGAAACAGTATAGTGACCGCACTGGAGAAGGTGAATCTACCAGCACGACGGGCTATATCACTGATTTTTGCCAACTGAAGCCCCGCACCTTTTCAGGCAAGGAGGAGCCCATTGAAGTTCATGAGTGTCTCACAAATACTCAAAATTAATTAGAAGTAGCTGAGCTTCCAAGAGAGCGTTGGATGATTGCCGTCCGGATGCAGTTGACGGGCAATGCACATCACTGGTGGCTATCTGAGCAGACACGGCTCGGACCAGACCGAGTCACTTAGGAAGAGTTCTCCAGAATCTTTTGGGAGATGTACATTCCATCTACTGCTCGATCGGAACTTCGGGACAAGTTCAATCGTCTCACTCAAGATAATATGATAGTGGAAGAGTATAATGCGGAGTTCATTCGTCTGAGTCACTTCGTCCCAACCCTGATCCCGACAGAAGAAGAGAAGGCTGAGAAGTTCTTCGAAGGACTAAACTTCGAGCTACAGAGACTGATTGAATCCGTTGTACCTACTTCTTACTCGGACGTCCTTGCTGCAGCCCGACGCATGGAGCGCGTCACCAAGAGAGAGACCAGCCTGAAGAGGCCTTTCATATCAGCACCAGCCAGAGCACCACAGGAAGAAGCTGCAAAGAGACCTCACATGTACCAGCCACCCAGAGCATCTCCGCAGGCACTGCCTATCTGTCAACATTGTGGCAAGCGAGGCCATATTGAGAACGAGTGCAGACGCAAAATGGGATTATGTTTAGCTTGCGGATCCAGTCAGCATTTAGTGAGGGAATGCCCTGAGCGTCGAGAAGGAGCACCAATGGTAAACCAACAAGCTCTACCAGCACCAGGAAAATATCATCCGAGGCCACCCTTGGCACCCCAGGCAGTACTCTTCCAGCAGGCCCAGCAGTAGCAGAGGAATCCACCACAAGGACGCAGACAAGCTTTTGCGATGACCATGGAGGACGCGCAGACTCGTGGAGTAGCAAATGTGCGTAAGATTTAAGTTAATCATAGATGTCTAATCCTAGTATTGCTTTAGCAAGTGCCTGTTAGTTCATGACCTTATCCCTAAACCTAATAATTTTGAACTTAATAACCTAGTTTTCCTAAGCTGTAGATTTCTTTGCTCTAACCATATTTTCTTCACTCTTGAATTATCTAACTTTTATTGTCTAGGAAAATACTTTATTTCTTCCCTATGTGTTTTATTTACCCTCATCCTTCGAATTCTCCTTGATCATGATTCTTTGATTGTGTCGTGCTTCGAACATATTTTGCAAACCGTGTCATCTCTTCTGACCGATTATGTTTCGTTATTCTTTTATTGCGAGGACGCAATCCTCTTAAGGGGGTAGATTGTAAACACCCGAATTTTTTCAAAAATTAAAAAAATAAATTTTCTGGAATTTTCTGTGATTTTTAAATAATTAAAATAAATGTTCTTCTAAATTAAATATTTTTAAGTATTAAAATAAATATTAAAATATTATGAAAATAATATTTTTTGGTGTAAAATAATTAATTAGACTTACTGCAATTTTTCTAAAATTTATTGGACCCCAGAATCATTTTTAAAGACCTAAAAATTAATATTTTAATTAAACCAAAATAAATCGGGTTGAACCAACTGGTTTAACCATGAACCGGACCAACCCAAACCCTGTTGAACCAAACCCAGCTGAATCCAATCCTTATTGGGTCAGATCCGGGCCCAAAACCCGACCCGAACCCGACCCGCTACCCTATCTACAGTAACCGTAAATCCTGATTCCCCTCGTCGGCCGTTATGCCTCCCTGCCGCTCCGGCTTCCGTCGACTCACCTCCACCGTTCACCCCTACCCCTTCTCCTCCCACAACCGCCGTCGACGTCGTCTCTCCTGTCACCACCCCATTTCCAGAGCCGGGTATTTTTTTTATTTTTAATTTGGTTAATTGTGTATTATTTATAATTAATTGTATTTATATTTAATTAGTGATTGCATTATTTTTTATTATTTTTATTTTGATTGTTTTAGGATTTTGGCTAGCCTGGACCCATGTCAGACCCTAGTGGACCCATGTCAGACCCTAGTGGACCCATGTCCGACCCAGCCCACACCCTTGTGAGTATTATTTTGGGGCTTAGAATATTTATTTTATTTTTAGGAGGTTAGTTGGAGAGATTTGGAACTAGTTTGAGCGCATTTGGAACCCGGAACCCAAAACCGAGTTTCGGGAGGGCATTTTGGTAATTTCCCAACTTGGCAACCCCTATTTACTATCCTTGGCCGACCATTTCAGCCCCTCCCAGACCGAACACAGCAGCTCCCACTCCCCCATTTTCATTTTCCTTTTCTTCTTCACTTCTCCTTCTTCTCCACTTCTTCTTCTTCTCCTTCTTCCTCCAAAGTAAGTTTTCTTCCACTTTTCTTCTTCTTTCTTCCATTCCTTCTTCTCTAAGTTAACCCTAACCCTAGATATTTCCCTAACCTAGGTGGGTAGAGCCTAGATTTTGTGTTGGAGCTTGGATTGGGAGCTTGGAAGCTTGGATTGGAGGATTTGGAGAGATTTGGAGATTTTGGCTTGGGATTCCAACTCCCAAGAGGTAAACCCTAAATTTCCTCTTATAATTACTCTTTTATAGTGTAATTAATATTTTAGAACCTTCCTAGACCCGTAGGCTACCCGTGGGAGGAAGTTGGAACTAGTTGGGTAGTGTTTAGAGACTTTGACATTAGGTTTTGTGTCGATTTCGGGTGAAATCCGAATTTGGCCCAATTTTGGGTGATGCCCTAGGTTAGATGGACCTAGGTAGACGTTGTCGGGTGTCGTGAGGGTGAGTGCGTGTCTCCGTTTGGACACGGGAAGCCGCGTCGCGGAGAAACGGGCGTTTCGGGCGAAATTGGGGCTTTTCGTCGTCGCCGATTCTAAGTGCGTGTGCGTTTCCGCCACGGGCCTAGAATCGACGCGGGAGCGCATTTTCTAGGATCTAGGCATCGTGTAGAGCGCGTGGGTAAATTTTGGGCCGATTCCGAGTTCGTTTGGTGTGCGTTTCAGGAGGTTTTCCGAGCCGCGCACCACGTGTTCGTCGAAATGACCGAACGGCCATTTCGACTTGGTTTCCTTGTTTCGGCTTTGTGCGCGCGTTGGGTTAGTATCGGAGAGTGTGTGCTAGAGGTTTCGAGTTATATTTTATATATTTTTGGGTGTTTGGGCGTGTCGGGGTCGTTGGGCGTGCGTTGGTGGGCGTTGTGGGCGTGGTGTGCGTTGTGTTGTGTTTGTTTATATATATGTGTATATATATATTGTGTGTGAGTTTTTATATATATATTTATATATATATGTGTGGTTATGTGTTTGTGAGCGTGTTAGGGAGTGCTTGTGTGAGTGTGTAGGTGAGTGTGTGAGTGAGTGCTTGTGTGAGTGTGTAGGTGAGTGTGTGAGTGAGTGCTTGTGTGAGTGTGTAGGTGAGTGTGTGAGTGAGTGCTTGTGTGAGTGTGTAGGTGAGTGTGTGTGAGTGTGAGTGAGTGTTTATAGGTATATACATATGAGTTTATATATATGTATATATATTTGTATATATATGTATGAGTGTTTATGTGTGTGCTAGTGTGAGTGAGTGTGTGTGAGTGAGGATATATAGATATTAGTATATATGTTAGTGTGTGTGTGTGTGTAGATGTATAGATATATATATTAGTGTATATATATATATAGATATATGTGAGTATATGGAGATATGTGTTTGTGTATATGTGTGTGTGTTTAAGTGTGTGTGTATTAGTGTGTTTGTGAGTGTGTTAGTGTGTGTGTGTGTTAGATTATAAGTGTGTGTATATATATATATATCTAGTGATATATGTATATATATGTGTGTGTATATATATATAGAGTGTTATAGATATATATATATATATAGGCGTGTGTGTGTGTGTGTGTTTGTGTTGGAGGGGGGGGAGCCAGCAGAAAACTGCAGCAGCAGCAGCAGAAAACTGCAACAGCAGCAGCAAAAGCAGGTGCAGTAGCAGCAAAAGCAGTGGCAGCAGCAGCAAAAGCAGGTGCAGTAGCAGCAAAAGCAGTGGCAGCAGCAGCAAAAGCAGTGGCAGCAGCAGCAGATAAGCACAGTAGCAGCAGCAGCTAGTATTCGCAGCGCTAGTAGCAGCAGCAAGCAGCGAGTTCAGTAGCAAGGAGAGTGGTTTAATAGATAGATAGATTAGTAGATTGATAGATATTATAGATTGTTAGATAGGTAGCTAGCTAGATTCATAGATAGATAGATGTTTCTATATAAATAGAATAGATAGATATATAACTAGCTAGATAGTTAGTTAGATTGATAGATTAAATAGATATGTATTAGTTAGTTGATAGATAAATAGGTAAGTAGATAGATAAGTTGATAGATAGATAGATAGTTAACTAGATAGACTAATAGATAGATAGATAGGTAAATAACTAGTTAGATAGTTAAATTAGATACATAAGATAGATAGATATATCTATAGATGGATAGATAATAGTTAGATGGATGGATAGATAGCTAGGTATTAGGTATATATCTACCTAAGTGCATAGATATCTATATACATATAGTTATATCTATATCTATAGATATCTAGATAGGTATATATATATGCATTTTGAGTTGGGAAAGGTATATATGGGTAATCGGGTAAATGTGTGTGGATAAATATATACATAGGTATATACATACTTAGATATATATAAATATGATAGATATATATATTATCTAGCCTAGATTAATAACTAGGTATATATTCAATAGCTAGATAGCTAGTTAGAGGGGTTTTAGAGCGAAACCTCAATATCTTGAGATACCAAGGTATTTCAATACCTTAAGATAACTAAGGTATTGGGTTTCGAGCGGGGTTTTTGAGCAATAGCCTAGGATTTGTCTTGGAATGATTTTTATATGTTTATATATATATAATTACGTGTGCTAGCGTAGGTTTTAGCGGGTTTAGGCGGGGTGCGTAGCCTAGGTTGAGGTATCGGATACCGAGGGTATCCCGGTATCTCAAGGAGGCGAGTTTGTGAGTTTTCTAGCTTAATGACCTCGGTTTGACCTAGAATTTCAGGAGCACCCTAGTTTGACCCAGACTTGACCGTAGTTGACTCGGTTGACCGCCAAAGTCAACTTTTGACCTAGTTTTGACCTAGAGTTGACTTTTTGGACCCAGAGTTGACTTTTTCACCCAGATTTCACCGGTTTGACCCGTTTGACCTAGAACGACCCTAGAAACCTATTTTTAGTTATTTTATATCTGTTTAACTCATTAGAACCCTGTTTAACCTTGCTTTTCGCATTAGGTCCTTGCGACACCAGTTCGGATCGCCAGTTGCTCAGGACGTCAGGCGAGTACATTCTCTGATAGTTTTCATTATCTGATATTTATTATGATTCAGCTTCTAGTATAGTATCATCTGATTATTCTGGCACCACACGGGACACTGATTGATATTTCTGGATTCATTTACTTGCGACACGTACATTTCATGTTTCTGGCCTCTATTCTGGAATCACTACTGGCATCACCTACAGGCATCACTACAGGCATCATTCATGTACAGGCTGGACTCATCTTGATTTGCGTGTCGGGTCTTGGATCCACTTGTATTAGTCGGGGCGGAGAAATACTCGAGTAGACATGTAAACATTCCTATCTGGCATCATCAGGAATCACTCCCTCTGGTCTAATCTGGAATGATAGCAGCCGTGCACCCAGTGCGCGGTGAGCCGTACTTACCCCTAGCCGTTTACATGTCGAAACAAGTATTTCAAAGACACCGAGTTCATTCTTTATAGTCTGGACTCTCATGCATTTCTTGACTTGCCTCACTTACATGTTTCTGGACTTGACTCACTACATGTTTTTCATGCTGGACTCACTACACGTTCATGTGCACGGACTTGATCTTAGCTTAGAATTCCTGTATATTGCAGTTATTACTATCTTGCTCTGATACCCATGCATCTTTACCTTTATGCACCAGTGATTTATATATTTCTTGTTTCATACTTGCTTCATTCTTCTTGCTACTTGCTATGACTGTTTTATAGTTTTTATCATTTAAATGGAACTGCTGTTAGAGATGTACTTGCTCCAGTCCTGACTGGACATATTTTTCAGAGTATCCGGAGGATTGGTGTCCGACGTTTTATGGACCTGAGCCTGTCGATGGTGCAGACAGGGACCCTCTAGTTTAGAGGTGATTTCCGGGTTGGTAGCCGGGATCACTAGGATCTTGTTGTTGTTTTTATTAGCTTTAGCACCGGATTTGCCTCCAGTTTTGGATAGAGACCTTGTTTGTATATTATTTTGGATGATGTATTATTATTATAGTTGTTGTGGTTGTTGTAGTAGTTGGTGATGGTTAGACTTTTTAGTTGTTAGACTCTCTGTGTTATCTTATCGTGCTTAGATTCGTGATTGAGTATATTGTGATTATCATTTGATATTGCTCCTCCGTTTGGAGTTGAGATCTTGACAGGCTTATATATTGATTGTGTGGTTGCCCTCCTTTTGGAGAGGTCATGGCCGATTTTTGTGTGAGATTATTATCTAGATAGTTGACCTAGACAGCGTTCTACCGCCGATGCTGCGGCGTAGGCTGGACGTACCCACGACTCATGCCCGATTTTCCGGGTGCGGGTCATGACACGTTTTTGGTGGCGGGCCCATGCAGGTCTCGATTCGCAATTAGTGCGATGTCGTGGTGGTACAACAACTTAGTTGTACTGCTGCGAGCCTGCTATAGGATCTAGGATCTAGGATGAGTGTGTACTCAATCACGACTAGGAACAATTCCAATCTAATTATTCTGAAATTGCTTCTTTTGAAATATTACTGTCCTTCCTTGATGATATCGTATCTTGCGCCGTATTGACTTCTTTTGATCTGTGTTCAGGATGCCTCCGAAGACACGATCCCATCGTACCGTTCCAGCAGTTGCCTCGGAGAGGTCTGCTACCTCTCGTCCAGCTCGTATTCAGGCAGCTGCTACCGCTCCACTCACCACTCCTGCGGTTGAGGGAGCCTCTGTTTCTCTCGGGGATCCTTCTCCACTTATCGATCCGAGGACTACCCCAGTCGTTCCGGTGGTTCCTCCACCACTTCCTGCTCCAGTAGATGCCGCGCAGTTGTTTGCGTTCTTCAGGGAGATGATGGATGCGCAGCACCGTCAGGTGGATGTGATGAGGCTGGGCATTGAGAACGCCCACCAGGTGGCCATGACGGCAGTGGATAGGGTGGCACAGAATCAGCCACAGGCAGATCAGATTCAGCTTCCGAGGCCGGGTAGTATCATTGACTTTCAGAGGATGCGGCCCAAGGAGTTCCGTGGTACAGAAGGGATCCTGTACGCGGATGACTGGATAGAGCAGATTGAGGGGATCTTCAGGCTGGCGCAGATTCCAGACAGCATGCAGATAGAGGCAGCGGGCAGTCAGATGTTCGACCTCGCCTTGACATGGTATCGCACAGATACGAGGATCGCAGCGCCAGGGCTTACTTGGGAGGCTTTCAAGAGGCTTTTTAAGGAAAAGTTCTTCCCAGATGTGGTGCTCAGTGCTTTGGAGAGCCAGTTTGAGGCACTCGTCCAAGGGAGCATGACAGTGGACGAGTACGCAGCGGAGTTCTGCCGTTTGGGCAGATTTGTGGATGGCTTGAGCGAGGCAGCCAAGGCGAGGAAGTTTCGCAAGGGCTTGGTTATGGCGGTCAAGTCTTTGACCAGGAGCGACCGCGAGGCAACTTTTGAGCAGATAGTAGGAGATGCTCAGAGAGCAGAGGATGACTTGGAGCTCAAGTCCAAGAGAGGCAGGGATGATTCAGGCAGTGCCAGTGGTAGTGCGGGACCAGCTAAGCGTCCCTATGTGCAGAAGGCAGCGCAACAGGGTCAGGATCAGAGGGTGCCCACTTGTGCCTACTGCAGGAAGGCAGGACACACCTGGGATGTTTGTAGGAGGAGGCTGAAGGTGTGTTTGTTCTGTGGATCCGCTGCTCACCAGATGAGAGGTTGCCCCACTGCACCTCTATTGGGTGGAGCACAGGATCAGAGAGTTGGAGCTAGGCCATCTGTGGCACAACATCAGGCCCCGCACCAGCAGAGGGATACACCCCAGCAGGGCAGGGCTTATGCGTTGACGGTCGAGGAGGCCGATGCTACGGATGACGGGTTAGCAGGTCTGTCTCTTGTTTCTTCTTCCTGTCATTTCCATTCCTGTGGTGTGCTTCATTAGTACCTGTTAGATTTTTCTTTGTGCTGTGGTAGATAGTGTAGTGACCCTGATTGAGACTGTGATAACACGACCAGTAGGACCCTGATCTTGTGTGTTGTTTAGGTAGGATTTCTTGACTGTGATTGTTGGGGGTTTGACCTAGAGGAGTGTGATTGACTTTAAATTTCGAGGACGAAATTTTCTAAGGAGGATAGGCTTGTCACCACCCCATTTCCAGAGCCGGGTATTTTTTTTTATTTTTAATTTGGTTAATTGTGTATTATTTATAATTAATTGTATTTATATTTAATTAGTGATTGCATTATTTTTTATTATTTTTATTTTGATTGTTTTAGGATTTTGGCTAGCCTGGACCCATGTCAGACCCTAGTGGACCCATGTCAGACCCTAGTGGACCCATGTCCGACCCAGCCCACACCCTTGTGAGTATTATTTTGGGGCTTAGAATATTTATTTTATTTTTAGGAGGTTAGTTGGAGAGATTTGGAACTAGTTTGAGCGCATTTGGAACCCGGAACCCAAAACCGAGTTTCGGGAGGGCATTTTGGTAATTTCCCAACTTGGCAACCCCTATTTACTATCCTTGGCCGACCATTTCAGCCCCTCCCAGACCGAACACAGCAGCTCCCACTCCCCCATTTTCATTTTCCTTTTCTTCTTCACTTCTCCTTCTTCTCCACTTCTTCTTCTTCTCCTTCTTCCTCCAAAGTAAGTTTTCTTCCACTTTTCTTCTTCTTTCTTCCATTCCTTCTTCTCTAAGTTAACCCTAACCCTAGATATTTCCCTAACCTAGGTGGGTAGAGCCTAGATTTTGTGTTGGAGCTTGGATTGGGAGCTTGGAAGCTTGGATTGGAGGATTTGGAGAGATTTGGAGATTTTGGCTTGGGATTCCAACTCCCAAGAGGTAAACCCTAAATTTCCTCTTGTAATTACTCTTTTATAGTGTAATTAATATTTTAGAACCTTCCTAGACCCGTAGGCTACCCGTGGGAGGAAGTTGGAACTAGTTGGGTAGTGTTTAGAGACTTTGACATTAGGTTTTGTGTCGATTTCGGGTGAAATCCGAATTTGGCCCAATTTTGGATGATGCCCTAGGTTAGATGGACCTAGGTAGACGTTGTCGGGTGTCGTGAGGGTGAGTGCGTGTCTCCGTTTGGACACGGGAAGCCGCGTCGCGGAGAAACGGGCGTTTCGGGCGAAATTGGGGCTTTTCGTCGTCGCCGATTCTAAGTGCGTGTGCGTTTCCGCCACGGGCCTAGAATCGACGCGGGAGCGCATTTTCTAGGATCTAGGCATCGTGTAGAGCGCGTGGGTAAATTTTGGGCCGATTCCGAGTTCGTTTGGTGTGCGTTTCAGGAGGTTTTCCGAGCCGCGCACCACGTGTTCGTCGAAATGACCGAACGGCCATTTCGACTTGGTTTCCTTGTTTCGGCTTTGTGCGCGCGTTGGGTTAGTATCGGGGAGTGTGTGCTAGAGGTTTCGAGTTATATTTTATATATTTTTGGGTGTTTGGGCGTGTCGGGGTCGTTGGGCGTGCGTTGGTGGGCGTTGTGGGCGTGGTGTGCGTTGTGTTGTGTTTGTTTATATATATGTGTATATATATATTGTGTGTGAGTTTTTATATATATATTTATATATATATGTGTGGTTATGTGTTTGTGAGCGTGTTAGGGAGTGCTTGTGTGAGTGTGTAGGTGAGTGTGTGAGTGAGTGCTTGTGTGAGTGTGTAGGTGAGTGTGTGAGTGAGTGCTTGTGTGAGTGTGTAGGTGAGTGTGTGAGTGAGTGCTTGTGTGAGTGTGTAGGTGAGTGTGTGTGAGTGTGAGTGAGTGTTTATAGGTATATACATATGAGTTTATATATATGTATATATATTTGTATATATATGTATGAGTGTTTATGTGTGTGCTAGTGTGAGTGAGTGTGTGTGAGTGAGGATATATAGATATTAGTATATATGTTAGTGTGTGTGTGTGTGTAGATGTATAGATATATATATTAGTGTATATATATATATAGATATATGTGAGTATATGGAGATATGTGTTTGTGTATATGTGTGTGTGTTTAAGTGTGTGTGTATTAGTGTGTTTGTGAGTGTGTTAGTGTGTGTGTGTGTTAGATTATAAGTGTGTGTATATATATATATATCTAGTGATATATGTATATATATGTGTGTGTATATATATATAGAGTGTTATAGATATATATATGTATAGGCGTGTGTGTGTGTGTGTGTTTGTGTTGGAGGGGGGGGAGCCAGCAGAAAACTGCAGCAGCAGCAGCAGAAAACTGCAACAGCAGCAGCAAAAGCAGGTGCAGTAGCAGCAAAAGCAGTGGCAGCAGCAGCAAAAGCAGGTGCAGTAGCAGCAAAAGCAGTGGCAGCAGCAGCAAAAGCAGTGGCAGCAGCAGCAGATAAGCACAGTAGCAGCAGCAGCTAGTATTCGCAGCGCTAGTAGCAGCAGCAAGCAGCGAGTTCAGTAGCAAGGAGAGTGGTTTAATAGATAGATAGATTAGTAGATTGATAGATATTATAGATTGTTAGATAGGTAGCTAGCTAGATTCATAGATAGATAGATGTTTCTATATAAATAGAATAGATAGATATATAACTAGCTAGATAGTTAGTTAGATTGATAGATTAAATAGATAGGTATTAGTTAGTTGATAGATAAATAGGTAAGTAGATAGATAAGTTGATAGATAGATAGATAGTTAACTAGATAGACTAATAGATAGATAGATAGGTAAATAACTAGTTAGATAGTTAAATTAGATACATAAGATAGATAGATATATATCTATAGATGGATAGATAATAGTTAGATGGATGGATAGATAGCTAGGTATTAGGTATATATCTACCTAAGTGCATAGATATCTATATACATATAGTTATATCTATATCTATAGATATCTAGATAGGTATATATATATGCATTTTGAGTTGGGAAAGGTATATATGGGTAATCGGGTAAATGTGTGTGGATAAATATATACATAGGTATATACATACTTAGATATATATAAATATGATAGATATATATATTATCTAGCCTAGATTAATAACTAGGTATATATTCAATAGCTAGATAGCTAGTTAGAGGGGTTTTAGAGCGAAACCTCAATATCTTGAGATACCAAGGTATTTCAATACCTTAAGATAACTAAGGTATTGGGTTTCGAGCGGGGTTTTTGAGCAATAGCCTAGGATTTGTCTTGGAATGATTTTTATATGTTTATATATATATAATTACGTGTGCTAGCGTAGGTTTTAGCGGGTTTAGGCGGGGTGCGTAGCCTAGGTTGAGGTATCGGATACCGAGGGTATCCCGGTATCTCAAGGAGGCGAGTTTGTGAGTTTTCTAGCTTAATGACCTCGGTTTGACCTAGAATTTCAGGAGCACCCTAGTTTGACCCAGACTTGACCGTAGTTGACTCGGTTGACCGCCAAAGTCAACTTTTGACCTAGTTTTGACCTAGAGTTGACTTTTTGGACCCAGAGTTGACTTTTTCACCCAGATTTCACCGGTTTGACCCGTTTGACCTAGAACGACCCTAGAAACCTATTTTTAGTTATTTTATATCTGTTTAACTCATTAGAACCCTGTTTAACCTTGCTTTTCGCATTAGGTCCTTGCGACACCAGTTCGGATCGCCAGTTGCTCAGGACGTCAGGCGAGTACATTCTCTGATAGTTTTCATTATCTGATATTTATTATGATTCAGCTTCTAGTATAGTATCATCTGATTATTCTGGCACCACACGGGACACTGATTGATATTTCTGGATTCATTTACTTGCGACACGTACATTTCATGTTTCTGGCCTCTATTCTGGAATCACTACTGGCATCACCTACAGGCATCACTACAGGCATCATTCATGTACAGGCTGGACTCATCTTGATTTGCGTGTCGGGTCTTGGATCCACTTGTATTAGTCGGGGCGGGGAAATACTCGAGTAGACATGTAAACATTCCTATCTGGCATCATCAGGAATCACTCCCTCTGGTCTAATCTGGAATGATAGCAGCCGTGCACCCAGTGCGCGGTGAGCCGTACTTACCCCTAGCCGTTTACATGTCGAAACAAGTATTTCAAAGACACCGAGTTCATTCTTTATAGTCTGGACTCTCATGCATTTCTTGACTTGCCTCACTTACATGTTTCTGGACTTGACTCACTACATGTTTTTCATGCTGGACTCACTACACGTTCATGTGCACGGACTTGATCTTAGCTTAGAATTCCTGTATATTGCAGTTATTACTATCTTGCTCTGATACCCATGCATCTTTACCTTTATGCACCAGTGATTTATATATTTCTTGTTTCATACTTGCTTCATTCTTCTTGCTACTTGCTATGACTGTTTTATAGTTTTTATCATTTAAATGGAACTGCTGTTAGAGATGTACTTGCTCCAGTCCTGACTGGACATATTTTTCAGAGTATCCGGAGGATTGGTGTCCGACGTTTTATGGACCTGAGCCTGTCGATGGTGCAGACAGGGACCCTCTAGTTTAGAGGTGATTTCCGGGTTGGTAGCCGGGATCACTAGGATCTTGTTGTTGTTTTTATTAGCTTTAGCACCGGATTTGCCTCCAGTTTTGGATAGAGACCTTGTTTGTATATTATTTTGGATGATGTATTATTATTATAGTTGTTGTGGTTGTTGTAGTAGTTGGTGATGGTTAGACTTTTTAGTTGTTAGACTCTCTGTGTTATCTTATCGTGCTTAGATTCGTGATTGAGTATATTGTGATTATCATTTGATATTGCTCCTCCGTTTGGAGTTGAGATCTTGACAGGCTTATATATTGATTGTGTGGTTGCCCTCCTTTTGGAGAGGTCATGGCCGATTTTTGTGTGAGATTATTATCTAGATAGTTGACCTAGACAGCGTTCTACCGCCGATGCTGCGGCGTAGGCTGGACGTACCCACGACTCATGCCCGATTTTCCGGGTGCGGGTCGTGACATCTCCACCTCCCCGCAACGGCCGCCGGATCCCCTCACCGCTCCTCCTATAAACCCTGACCCCCTCCGCCATTAACCACCCACAGCCACCACCGCCCTCCGACCTCGACAACCCCTGCCATCTGCCACCCGAGCTCCTCTCCGCCACTACCGCCATCACCGCACCCTGACGAACCCCCAGCCGACCCTCGACCCGAGCCGCACCCCGACACAACCACTCCAACGATCTCCGCCGGCCACCGCCACTCCAGCTCCGACAATCCCCCGTCCTCATCGACGGACCCCGGCGATGACCCAACGGCCACAGTAGCGACCTGCAGCCGCACAGTGCCGCCTCGCATATGCCAAATACAGTCGTCTCCGACCCCCCTGTTCAGGTGAATGTTTCTCTCTCCTCGTCGCCTCATTTTCCGTTCTGTTTGTTGTGACACGTACCCTGCGTGACCCTCTCGAAGCCCGTACAATTAGTTTGGGGTATCGCATCCTATGTCGGTCGCAAACTGTGACGCAAAACAAGGAAAATAAACCCCCAATTTCTGAAAATCAAAAATTGTCCCGAACTCCCCAGTTCACTACCGTTTTGCAACCAACTTGATTAATGTTTTCAAAATTGGCTTGAACAGTTATTTAGACCACCTAACTAAGTTTTAAACCCTGTTTTTAGTTTAATTTATTTAGCTGTAGATTGTATTTAATTCGAGGGTAAAAATGACCAAAATATTGGTTATTTAAAATCCTAATTTTCTCGGAACTGGTTGCGCCCGCTAAATGAGACAACTTGGTCGCGTGAGAACTATACCGAAAGGTGCGCACTATCAATACGGACGTGTGGGATTTCGCGAAAGTTGATTTGGATGTACGTGCACACCGGAGTCAACGCGTATCCGTTGATAACACCCCGTATCGGCCCTGTTCTTAAACTTGTTGTACCTTCGTGTACGCTCGTCGTTTCGAAACAAAACTTGAGCCATCGGACTCGTAGCAATACGCTGGTCCTGTGACCCAAGTTTGGTACGATTATGAGAACGTTGACAAAATCCCGTATCGTGGGCCCTACGGCTCCACTTGACGGGCGATTTTGTGATCGTCTCATCGGAATCCAGTTCTGGATATTCTGTTGGGTTTGTATCGTCGTTCTGGCTTATAGACACTAAGTTTGACAAATTTAGAGAACTTTTTCTCTGGCACATTTTTTGGTGCTAAGTGGGCCACATGTGGACCCCACTTTGACCAGAAACTGTCACTTTTGCCCCTGTGTCCAAATTGGACTTATGGACAGGCAATTCTAGCTATTTGATATCTTCTGAACATGATGGTAATATTTATTTCAGCAACCGGAGGAGTACTTGCAGATCCCGCTGATACCAGAGCAGCAGTTGGAAACCAAATCCCAGACAAGTGTACCTTGCCAATCTTGCAGTTCTTGTTATATAATATTCCTTTGATTTATTTATATGTTGTATCTGTTCAACCTAGAACTGTGTGACATTACTTAACATCTGAACAAGATTCGGGTGTCAATGTCGTACGCGGAGTTGTGTAACGTCACCTAGAGATGGATATCGAGACCCTATACATTTTTCGTGCTTGCATCATCAAGTACGTCATACCATAGGACACCTGACACTATTCATGAGACAGAATCTTCCTGAGATATTTATGGTGATTCTGTATAGGTTACATAATTCGTGACATAAATATTGCATGTGCTTAGCTATCATTATGACTTGCTGCATTAGATATGATCTTGCGTGATATGGACATAAGACATCGTGGACATGAGATGTGTGATTACATTGGGTGGGGAGAGACACACAGGCTACAGGTTGATTATATTATTACGGTATCGTAGGCACTCCGAGCTAGGCTCCTACATGATATCACTACTACCGGCTCCCCGATACAGAGCTTGTAGTAGTCTCAACCTGAGTTCTAGTGATGCTCTCATATTGCATATCACTTAGCTGGTTATATAGTTGCCCTGCTGATTTATCTCATATACTATATTTATTTGGCTTGAGTTATTCTTGTACCTTGCTATGTCCCCTGAGGACCTGGAATCCGGATTATGTCCCCAGGTTTAGCAGAGGAGATCTACCCCGAGGTGTACGGGACAGGAGCAGACATTTGAGCAGTACTAGTACCAGAGGACGAGGTGATCGCTGAGGATTTCTCATGAGTATCTTGTTTATTATACTCAGTTATTTCTATTTGTTGGACTTCTATTTCCTGTCTATTGAACTGCTGTATCAGACACATTATCGGATTGTTCCCCGAGACTTTTTATTGAGATTTGTTGGATATAATTGATCTTGATTATTCTGACATTTTTTTTATGTTTCTCTATTATAGATGAGATTAGTATCATAGACCTTACTGTTGTTTTACAGCTTAAGTACACCCGGATGGGTTCATTAAATTGGGTTTGCCCATCGGTGTGTGCTGCTGGCCATTGCCACGTGTCTAGTCCCTTGGTATTTTGGGACTGGGACGTGACAGAAAAATCGTCAAGAAAAGCCATTTTTCTTGTAGTGGAGATATGCCAAAGAGCTATGCATATGGTGATAGAAGTTGGAGTGTGGGAGTGGGTAGATAGTTAATGAGATAAATAGCAGCAGAGAATGCATATGACCAATATGACAAAGGCATAAAAGCATGTGAGAGGAGTGATAAGCCTATTTCAATAATAAGATGATTATGACGTTCAGAGTACCCATTGTACTCAGGAGTGTACGGGGGTGAGGTCAGGTGAGATATCCCATTAGAACTGAGGTATGATGAAAGTGCTTGATATTCCCTAATTTTCATAATAAAGTGTGATAATTTTTTGATTGAAGTAATTCTCCACCCGTAATTTAAAGCGGATAAAAATATCATAGACAATAGATTTTTTTAAGTGGATAAAGCCATATGTATTTTGTAAAATGATCAACAAAAATAACATAATATTTGAAATCATCAATTGAATGTACGGGAGAGGTCCACACATCGAAAAATATTATTTCAAGTGGAGAAGTTGAGGCAAGTGTGGAAATAGAGAAAGGTAACTTGTGACTTTTATTGCATTGGCATGCATTTCAATTGAAACTTAGAGACGATGGACTGGAGATTTCTAATTGAAAATCAGAAACAATCTGCCTAAAAATTGACTACGATGAATGGCCTAAGCGATGATGCCACTCGGACGAAGAGGTCTTGACGCTGGAGAAAGTGACCAACAGAGAAGACTTGATAGAACGGACATGCCATTCATACACACCATCCTTAGTGTGTCCTTGTAAAAGTGTTGTCCCGTGCGAATATCCTTCATAAGAAACAAAGAGGGATTCGATGGATGTATTATTAGATTCACAAAATTAAGAAATATAAATAAGATTTTTACGCATGGTAAGAACAAAAAACACATTATGAAGTGAGAAAGTATTTGAGGGAGTGTGTAGAGATGTAGAACCAGTATGTGAAATAGGAAGACCCGTGCCATCGCCAATCATAACATCGTCAGTCCTTGAATATGGAGCATGAGTTGAGAGATTACTCAGGTCAGTTGTAACATGGTGTGATGCACCACTATCTAGGAGCCGATTGATGTCTTCGGAGTTGTCCGTTTTTGCAACATTGGCACGTGGGTGCCATAGAGTTTGAGGTTGAGATTGCCACTGTCGAGATGCTCGTTATGGCTTGGACTGCATATTTGTTGGTGTCAAGCGAAATAGAAGACATTGTTGAACCTTTTGTCCTTGAGAACGACACCCTTGTCACTTTCCAAAACATTACGGTCCATTATTGCTTGCGGGATGGATAAGCGAAGAGTTCTCGAGTTCTCTTCCGTCGTTGGACGATCTATAAGATGTAGAATGGGGCATGTTTGTGAATCGATTCCAAACCTATTATGTTGCTCTTTTCCTTGATTTAATTAGTGGTTCTAGATGATACCAAAGACATATAAATATATCATTTCAGGGGCTTAATGTTTATTTATCTTCTTTTAGACATGTTGTAGTTTGCTTTTGTGTAGAGATCTCTGTTGATCGAATTATGCCATGTTTGAGAAACCAAAAATCAGGGTTTAATACTGAGATTGATGGATCTAATGAAATTTAAAGAGAAATAAGGGTTTTGTTTATTCGATTTTCGTGATGCCCTAGATCAATAATTTCTTTATTATGGATTTAATTATTGGATAATTAGGGTTTTTGTATAATTTTATCCTATTCAGGGTTTGTTGATCATTTGATGTCCTTGATCATATTTTGTTATATTGTAAGCATAATCATAGAAAATAAAGTGTAAATAAAATTAAAAAAATGACTAAGGTGTTGGCATCGATGACGGGATGTCACAATACCAGGTTTGAGTTAGGGTATGTTAGCCATCAAATTTTAAGTATTAAAGTTCGGGCTTGAATCCGAACCGTCGTTACCCACCATTTGTTAATTGACTATCCCATGTAATTTGTATTTTTGGGCTTCTTTCATTAAGTTAATTCTTCTAGACTTGCGTGTTGGATCTTTGTAATAATGGACTAGTAAAACTACTTTTTTTTATCTTTTATTTGTTTGGATATTTTTCTGATCGATATCAATATCGCAAACTATTTTTTATTATGGATAGTAATATTGTTTCTCTATTATCCTGCACTCACTACAACATCATGAGAAATATAAGAAATTTTATAAACAAGAGAAACATGGTAAACGATGTGTGAACATATAAGGATAGCAACACTAGAACTAATCAATCACGTGTGTACAACATGTATCAATAAAGTTTTGCTAAAAACATATGATAACACTAGCTACTCATGGATCACAAAGCAATATGTATGAAAACTTATAATAGATTCATTTAAGTACTATACTTGCATGTCCAACCGAGATGGAATGAGGTAACAGGTCAATGTCAAGATATGAACGCATCGTGGTAATCCACGAGCAAACAAACTATACGAAATCAAACAATACCACAAAAAAGAATCTCACAAAAAAGTCAATTTAGAATATCTAAATCTCAGGTTTCTTACTAAACAAGTTACTTGGTTATTTATTGTTAAAGTTATATATTTTGTTTAATAGGTTTACTTACTACGAAAGTTTTCTTGTTAGGTCATTCTAAATTCTAGTCTATTAATCTAAAACTGTTATGTTAAGTCTATACCAAGAAAGTAAAAATGGGGTGGAATGATTGACCAAACGGTACTGGCACTTTAGAGTGCAATGGAGAAATGGATCGATGACCCAACGGTCGAATCTTTTGCAATTGTAATAAGATCATTTCTGGACGGTCAACGAAGTCGGGACTCGCATATGGTGCACGAACCAAATGTCAACGATCCAACCATCTAGATTAAATTAATAAATTTTTTTAAAGATTCTGATGTTGGCTAGCGATCAATTTAACATCGAACAACGAAGATACGACTCCGAAAAGGCAAAGGTGTTATAGGACACAATATGGACACATCTTACAGTTATGAAGCAATTTTAGCAATCAAACTTTGTTGAGTGAATCTTTCTACATAGACAAAGGGTCATGCTACGAGCGTAGTGGTGAAGACGAATCATAAAATAAACGATAGGGTTGGGCATGGCGAGCGTACAAAGTCCCTGCTACAAACTCTCTATCATGTCCGGGTTTTTGATTCATAACAAAGCACATTGTGCTGGGAAGCGAGGAGGGTGAGGTAGAAGCTCAATTGATAGGAAATTAATTTGGGATTCAATTGGTGGTGGTTCAAAGAATTTGGAGGTTAGGAAGGCTTTGCAAGGTGGGGACACGAAGGCGACACATAAAATATGAGAGTTTGGGTCTAGGTAGGTTTAGGAATCGTGTAGGACTAAAATTAACAGGTTGAAGGTGGTAGAGATCAAGGCTTGAGATTTATTCCAGCCCAAATAAACGTTTAAGATTAAATCTCTTAGGGATCAGGTTTTAGGTAGAAGCTTAAAGGACCAGAATCTATAGTCAACTCTAAATAAAAAAAAGAGATTAAGCAATCAGATTTTGTGAGTTATATCACGGGTCGTGCTTGGGTGCGGGCTCTAGTGCACAATGGAACTGTTATGGATTTGTAAAACCGTTGCTAAATGGGCAAGCCATGGACTACGGACGGTTGGAATAATTCCAGTGGAAATTATTACTGGACTGAAGTATTGGACCGGGCTCGCAAGCTTTGATATTAATTCCTAATAGATAAAAATAACAGCAGGTGAAACGCTTGGTTCCTTTTTGGGCCTGATCCACCAGGATTAAATAGAAAAATGTTTATAAATTCAAGAAATTTATTTTTAACTATTTTTTAATTCCTAACATTAGTTCAAGGCCTATCAAAATACCAAACAATCTAGAATGAATTCTTAGAAACTCTAATAATTAAAATGGACAATTGGATACTTAGTTGTCTAAGTTCTATACAATTATATGGTCAAGATTTCAAATGGTCATAGAAGTCATTATTAATTAGTTTCATTAGTATTTTTGAGGTTTTAATCCAAAAAAAAAATTCCTGAAAAACCTCTAAAATCATAGAATGGATTTTAGAGTCTTCTAAGGTCGTACCAAGTCTCACTAGAGTGTTTGTAGGTTGCCGAATATGGATATTAGTTTTTAGGTCTATTGGAGACCCGCTTGGTTAAAATCTAAGTATTAATGTTTGGATTTGGACGATTAAGACACGTCTCGTGGAAGGAGACGGTGTTGTTATAAACACAATATGGACACATCTTACAATTATCAAGCAATTTCAGCAATCAAATGTTGTTGTGTGAATCCTTCTTCATAGAGAGGGTCATGCCACGAGCGCAGTGGTGAAGATGGATCACAAAATCGATGGCCAGGTTGAGTGTGGCTAGCGTACAAATTCCATGCTACCGATTGTCTACCAGGAGTAATTAGAAATAAATTTATAAATTCAAGAAATTATTTTTAACTAGGGAATTAGATTAAGACCTATCAAAATACCAAAGAAGATAGGGAGGATTTTTAGAGTCTTCTAAGGTCATACCGAGTCTCACTAGAAAATTTCTAGGCTACTGAGTATGGATATTAGTTTTTAGGTCTAGAGACCCGCTTGGTTAAAATCTAAGTATATATATATTAGTGTTCGGGTTTGGACCCGAACCGTTGTAACCGACGGTTTGGTTTTTATTTTTTCTTTATATATTAATTCTTCAAGACGTGCATATGATGGATCTTTGTAATAATAGACTAGAGTAAATTATTTTTGATCTTTTATTTATTGGGCTACTTTTATGGACCCAGATAATACGATTGAAGGGGGGGTGGGTCTGTTTGGTTCGTTTTTATGATATATTGAAGTGAGAAAATTAAATATTTGTTTCATTGTTAGATACTTGAGTTGTTGTAATGTTAGGATATAATTGCAATGACCGAAGAGATGTTAAATGGTGGAGTTATTAGATCCAACATAATACTTTTATAGGTGATAAATGTCTTAGTTGCTTCTAGTAACGTGGGAGCCCTTCTTCACCAAGTAGTTCTAGCTAGGGAAGCCCTGGAAGATTAATGACATTATCATTTGACTGGACTGACTCTTGACATAGTATATGTACAACATGTTATAATTAAAGACCCAACTTATAAATTGATGAAAGAATCATGCTTTTCTGCATATGAAAGTCTTTGAGAACTTTCTAATTTAGACAAGTCAGTAGGATTTGGTAATTTAGAAAGTCAGTAGGATTTGGTTTCAAAGCGTAGCTTTGTTTATTGATTCTACAGTCCAGAAATTTGTCTAACATCAGACGGACGGTTATTCATTTGATAAATAGATTTTAATTGTCAGCTTCTTGTACAGGTCAGTATAACAAATGCACTGCTACTGCAACAATACTAGTAAGATTTGATTGTTCTTCACAAGCACAGCACAACATTTATTTGCAAAACAAAAATAAATTTTAGATATTTGATTTGGTGGGTGCGCCTGGCAGTAGTGCAAAACAAGGGCGACGCTTCAGGGACCGCAGTAGCAAGCCACTGCTTATGAGCCCTCCCCATGAAAAAAATAAATTTAATATCATAGTGAGCACATGGCCCACGTATCAGATATTAAACTGATAAGAACAGATACTACACTTGATCTTAGCCAAAAGGCCGAGAAAGGTATAATTTGCTAAGGAGCCTCTCAACTGTTTTTGTAGCTGCTGTCACTTCAACATCCTTCCTTACCAGCCGATGTGGGACAAAAAACATCCTTCCTTCCTTCCTTGTACCAAGTAGCTAGCTAGCATTAGCAAGCATATATGCATGTCCGTCCACTTTCCTTGGCTGGCTAATTTGCCTTTCTATCTGACCTTCATGCAGCAGGCTATACCAAGTAGCAAACATATGCCAACTTATTTCAATTAACTTTACCTTCTTGTGCAAACTGATACCCATACTATGAACTTTAGGAGTGATTGGTTTTGGATGTTGTTTATTTATTAAATCTTACTTTCTTATTTATTTAATCTAATCACAAGTCCCTGTCTATAAAGAAGTTACTATATGCAATATATTGAAAGGTTTTCCATTCATATTGATGCAGTCTCTCTCTCTCTCTCTCTCTCTCTCTCTCTTTGTTTCAAAGAATCACAATAACTTATAAACCTTATGTAGTTTTCTAATGAACTTCAAATATTTCCATCTACGAATGTTATGATTTTTTTTTTTACATTCTTACGAAACTTATGGATATAGATAATTTATGTAATAAACAAAATTAGTCTACTCAGTCGAGTTGACTTGTGTAGATAATTAAACACATTCATAATCCATAACATACAAATATATGATGAATCAGACCGATGACATTTTTCTCATATTTCTATATTATCAATAATAAAAAAGCCGGCAACAAGAAAGAGTGTCGGGTACATGATATCATACAACATAAATTACTTAGGACTTGATCAACCAAAGTATGGAAAATGAATAAATTGACACTGTTGAAGTTAATCAAGAACTGAGACATCAAAAAGTTCAATATGACCAAAAAGATCATCTTCAATATGATCTAGTGTTTCTTTTCTTTTCTTTTCTTTTATTAGTTCGACTCGCCATACAAATAACTTGTGTGTGAAAGAGAGAGATAGTTAACAAGTTGTCTTCGGACTTGTCCAACTACTACTTGATTCTATGAATTAGATTTAGGGTCAAGATTTGATATTTTCCTTAGCTTGCTCCAAAGTCTATATCTAGGTAATATGCACCTATGAGCCCCAAGTAATGTCTAATATCTTTTTCTTTGCAAGTGTATAATTACCATTCCGACCCTTGGGTCGTGCCAACTGTGCGGCAGCACAGGGCCTCCAAATTTGGGGGGACTCCAAAAAAAAAAAAAATTAGGGTCAGTTTTGACCATTGCTTTCTCTTTCTCAAACCCCTAAACAAAAAAATGTTGTCGAGTGCTTGTTCCTGAATCCGCTCGAGTCCCGACCCCAGCGGCAGACTGCCACCCCCAACCCTACGGCTACTGCCGCCCGGCCCGGCGACAGCCCCTTTCCAACCACCGCACACCACTACCACTTCGCTACAGTCCTCTGGACTCCTCCCCCAACCCTAAAGTCTCTCTCAAGCCCTCTTTATTTGCAAACCCTCCTTCTTAATCCAACCAAAACCAAAAAGAGAGACGATCAAGAAGAAGAAGAAGGAAAAAAATCAGAAGTAGAGAGAAGGAAACCTAGATCTTGTTTGCAATTTTAACTCATTAAAGGCAAGTCCTCCTCACCTATTTCATTTCAGTTTCCAGGGATTGTGTATCATGTCGCTTAATCGAAGCGGGAATTTTTTTTTTCTTGTAGAATCAGACAAAGGGCACCATCGGAGGATTTGGACCTTGACACCTAATTTCCTCCCGAGTCCCAACTCATCTGCCATTCTTACAGTTAGTAAGTTTCTCTCCCCTGAACATCAAGATACAATATAATTGTTGCAAAGTTAGAGTATGATGCATATATGCATAATTTTATATGCTTCGGTTATATAAGTTATAAAAGTACACTTATAAAAGTTAGACTATGTTGTATGATGTACACAATATGTCAATATAAATGTTCAGTTATAAAAGTTACTCGCCCCTGAAAATCAAGAATCAGGCAAGGGGCATCATTGGAGGTTTTTTTATTTATTTATAGAATTTAGGAATTTGGATGTGCAGGCCTAGTCTTTATTTAAGAAACTGTGATGTCGAAGACTAGAGCTCTTGATGTTGCATTAGATATTGGAGGAAAGATCGTGAAGAAGGAAATTCAATCTGTCGTGGAATAATATATATCCCACCTATTTTTAATTTGTTTTAACTATTTTCTCATGGTTGATCTAGCATCATATTGTTCTTCTTTATTTTACTAGGTATGAGAAGTCTAGAATGCCTCATACTATAAATTTGAATCAGGTTATTCCAAGCGTAAAAAAAAAAAAACAGAAGGATTTGGTTCAAAGTTAAAGAGGAGCTCTTGACAAATTTGTTATAAAACAACCATTAAATATTGAAAAGCATGTGCATGAACCTACGGAGGCAACAACAATAGTGTTGAAGAGCATTTGTAGGAACCTACAAAGGCAACAATAGTAGATGTTGAAGAGTATTTGCATGTACCTATGGAAGAAGATGTTGATGTCCCAGTAGAAGAAAATATGGAGAATCGTGAGGAAGAAAATGTGGTGGAACTTGGTTTGAATGGTAATGGTGATGATAGTAGAGATATTGCTTTGAACATCTATGATCCTAGAAATTGGAATAGTCTTGATCCTAAATGGAAAGATTTATTGGTGAAAAAAGGTCATATAAGAGATTTTTTTAACCGAAAAAGGCCCTAAAGTTGAACTGAAAAGATGTTTCTCCTCTGACTTTTATAAAAAGTACTTACCAAACAGAGAGAAGCATCATCGAAATTGGCTAGTGTATTCCAAGGATCTTGACAATGTATTTTGCTTCTGTTGTAAATTGTTTACGAACAAACCATAACAGAGTCAATTAGCATGATGGAGTAAGGGATTAAGGACACTTGGCTAACAATTTGAAAATACATGAAAGATGTGCAGAGCATATCAATCATATGTCTATTTGGGTTGAGTTGTATGCTAGACTGAAAATTAATCAAGTCATCGACAAAGTTGTGCAGGATCAAATCATCAAAGAAACATAATATTGGAGAAAAGTACCGTGGAGATTGTTTGCATTGGTGAAATATTTGGCTAAACAGATCTTGGCATTTCATGGAAGTAATGAGAAGATAAATGAAGAAAGTAATGGAAATTTTATGGCTTTAGTTGAAATGGTTGTCGAGTGGGATTCAACCTTGAAAGATCATCTCCGAAGGAAACAAAATCATGAGATTCATTACGATTATATGAGTCACAAGATTCAAAATGAGATGATACTCTTTCAAGATTCTAAAATTAAAGGTGCAATCATAAAAATAAAATAAAATAAGCTAAGTACTTTTCAGTAATACTCGATTGTACTCCTGATGTTAGCAAACTAGAACATGTGACATTGATATTAAGGTGCGTTGATGTCTCTACAGTTCTAATAAAGGTGGATTAATATTTTATTTAATTCTTGGTTGTGAATGACACAACAGGTCGAGGGCTGATTGAAGAGCTGCAAAATGTGCTACACTATCATGATCTTGATATTAATAATGTCAGAGGCCAGAATTATAATAATGGGTCAAACATGAAGGGGAAGCACAAAGGTGTATAAAGAACTCTTAGACATCAATCCTAGAGTATTTTATATACCTTGTGGTTCTCATTCTATCAATTTGACACTATCAGATATAGCAAACTCTTATAGTAAACCATTAGATTTTTTTGGAGTTGTGCAACGTATTTATACATTGTTTGCACATTCTACAAAAAGGTGGAAGATTTCGAAGGATAATCTACCAGAAAAATGTTTCCCTTTAAAATCATTGTCAACTACACGATGGGAAAGTAGAATTAATAGTGTGAAAGCAATAGTGACTCAAGCTCTAGAAATAAGAGAAGCTCTACTTCAACTTGCTGAAAGTGAGAAAGAAGCAAAGGTTAAAAGTGATGCTTCTTGTTTGGCATAATACGAACTTAGAAATTTTGAGTTTATTGTGGGTATGATTATTTGGTAAAACATCTTGGTTAAAGTTAATATAGTTAGCAAAGAATTGCAAAGTAAAAAATATGCGTATTGATGTGGCAATGGATAGTGTGAACGCTCTGATTGCTTTTTTCAAGAGTACCGGGAAGTTGGGTTTGAGAAGGCTTTGGGTTGTGCTAAAGAAATTACTGCTACATTGGATATTGATCTGGTGTTTCCAAAGAACAAAAAGATAATAATCCGTAGAAAAAAAAAACATTTTGATGAGATTGCTACCGAGTCTTCTGAACCGGTCCATGAAGAATCAACTTAAGAATCCTTCAGAATTTAGTACTTTGTATATATTGTTGAGCAAGCAATCGGTTCATTGGAAAGAAGTTTTGAGCAATATAAGCAATATCATGACACATTTGACTTCTTATTTACAACAGAGAAGTTAAAATCATTTGATGTCGATGAACTGAAGACAAGCTGCAATAACCTTGAAAAGAAGTTAGAAAATTGTCACATTTTAGACACTAATGGTGAGGATTTATTTAACAAATTACAACTATTACAAAAACATTTACCAGAAGAACAAGATACAACTAGTGCAATCTAATTTTTTTAAAAATAATGAATTGTTATCCAACTTTTTGTCATGCATATAGCATTTTGTTGACCATTCCTGTTACAGTTGTATCAGCAGAAAGAAGTTTTAAAAAAATTAAAAATATTGAAATCTTACTTGCGATAAACCATGTCGCAAGAAAGATTAAATGGTTTGTCTTTGATTTCAATTGAAAATGAGTTTTTGGAAAAAAATGATCATGAAAGTTTAATTGATGATTTTGCTTCTAAGAATGCAAGAAGATCAATGTTCAAAAAGTAGTAATGCACTCACTAGATGTTATCTTTTTGGGTTCTTTTGGTAGTATTGTAATAGATTCAGTTTATTATTGAAGATCTAATGAAAAAGTTTTGTCAGGTAAATTTTAGTGTTCTATACTTTTATTTTTATTTATTGTGGGATTATAGATTACTTATCATTTGGGTATTGATTATTGTTCATTTAATTATATTTTCTCATCAACAGATTGATAAAAGAAGAATTTGAGGCTAGATTTTGACAATTTAAAGGTCATTATGTCTTCTTTCTGAAACATCTTTATTATATACAATGTAATGTGCTTAAATATAGATAATTAGAGCTTTGGTTATTTTGTTTAGTAACTATCAATAGAATCAGTTATAATATACAATCAAGAATATCTCTATGGATTTTGACGAGGATGTTGAATAATACATTTAAAAAATCTTTGTATTGTTTTTTCACGGTCACATATTTAGACTCGCACAGGGCCTTCAATTATTCAGGACCGACCCTGCCATTGGAAAATCTTTGTATTGTTTATTCCATAAAACATAACCATTGAAGTATAGACACTAGCAATATCATGAGCCAAAAATATAGAGCTTCAATAAAAAAAACTACAAAGCTTATACCATCTGGAAGTTTGATTAATTTAATCAAACATCGAACATGTAATTAAAAAGAAAAAGAAAAGCCCAAGTATTTTATTTTTGAGTTGAATCAAACTAGTGGAGCAATGTTAAAATTTCATATTGACCTGATATCCCTTGAGAATAAATCGTGCGCTTATGGTCATAGCGAGGTCGACAGGGAGTCCATTTCTCTGCTACTCTTATCGTTGCTGGTGTTGCCATTGCTACCGGCAGGAACGATACATCGACAAATAGTGATGAGGAAGTTGAAGTTTAGAGAAGGTGATGAAGCCTATAGGAGGTCTAGATGTGGCTCTAAACAGAGAAGATAATTATTTTTTAAAAGTGAATGAAAGAGCGAGATTGTCACGTCCCAGTCCCAAAATACGCAGAACTAAGATATGTGGCAATGGCCAACTATGCATCAAGAGGACTACAGTACAACTCGAATACATATACATTATCCATGTCATAACAACTATCTATAAATTCACATAAAAAAATCCACAACTCTATCAATAATAATATGATCTAAGGAATAGAAAATAATTGTAGAAGATAATAAAGAAAGCATTATTAATCAATGCCTGAATCCCAAAAAAATAACCAGATGACAATCCTATACAGAAGCTTAGCAATAATCTAAAAAAAAATTAGATCCTCAGAGAGACGTAGCAAAATACATAATATACATGTCGAAATGATAAATAGTAAATAATATGCAACAACTAATAGATAGCTCATGATACTAACTGTAACCAAACTACAACTCACAACTAAACTATGTGATATGCACTTGAGGATAATGTTCACACCCTGGGCGGAATGCAGGCTAAAATCGGAATCTACATAGCATGAGACTAGTGGTTTACATATACTCGCAACCTGTTATCTGTAAAATTCCATAACGATCAACAAACGTTAGTGGTATCTGTAAAAAGGATCATCACTCTCATAATTCCTCCGGAGACTATGGTTCACTAATTTGGCTAGCCCAAATGCCTAGTAATTGTCCTCCCCATCGCTATGACACTCTTGATTCGAATCCATGAAACGTCCAGTCTAACACGTGCAATATACAAATTCCTTTATCCAGTGTAACATGTGTCAAAATGTAATAGCACACAAAATGACTGAAAGAAAAGAGCAGGATTCCACATAAATAATACAACACGAAATATACATACATATGAATGTTGTAAATCAAGTAGGCAAGGTATACTTGCCTTATTTTGTCCTTCAGGATGTATTACTTTTGATAACTCCATATCACGAGATCCATGATATCAACGATTTTGGTCTAAATAAATACTATGAGACCACAAGATCATAAATATAGATAATACATTCAACACAATAATCAATAAAGAATACCTCATAATTGACCTACACAATATTTTATAGGGCTTAAACCTACTTTTGGGATTTTTAGATTGTCTATTCGGCTTTTAGAAATTCTAAAAATTACCAAAACATTACTAAAAAATCTAAAAAAATAAAGTTATTTATATCCCCATGATATACCTAATTTTTTTCAGCACCTAATTCTCATAAAATATGGATCGTTATATTTTTTCCTAAGAATTAATACGTTCAAATGGGTCATTAGGTGAGGAAAGAATAATTGCTCCCAAACCAATAATCAATTAGTTCTAAAATCATTAGAGAGCTAATAAAATTTTATGCAAAGTTACCTGGACAATTGGGCGTTATGAACTTTTAAACTAGAGTAAATTTTGAATAGATGAAAACAAGGAAGGCTTACTTGCGAGAACCAAAAGTATTCTAAAAATATTTTAGTCATCTACTTTCAAATATTAGTATCCCTAGATGTTAAGTTTACTAAAAAAAATTGTTTTATTGAAAAATAATGAACAATCTAGGAGTTATTGCAAAATTATAAGGAACATACATTGTTGAAACACATATTTGCACGAATTCTATTAGGGGTTTGAAGTAGTTTATTTCGGGATTGGGGATATGCTTTGGAAATTTATGTAGGAGGTGAATATACCTATAAATTTTTATAACGAAATTAGTTCGTTTTCTCAAAATCACCTCCAAACAAAAATTTTTACCTATGGCTGCTGCTCATCCTCCTCTAGAAAAAAAAAAACCAAACCCAAAACTAAATACTTTTATATAAAGAAAGGAAAAGGTACAATCTGGGTCAAACTTGGGTTTTACGCATGGGTACAGTACATGCGGGCCCTTGAAGTGGGTGCAGATATTTAGGTGACTTTTTGGGTTTTGTTGTATTCTTTTCTTTTTCTTTAATTTAAAAACCTATTTAATAACTAGTTTTAGATTAATTAAATATAAATAATTATCAAATGATACCTAAAAATTATAAAAAGTAGGAGAAATTCTAAATTGATATTCTATGCCTACTATAAAATTTTGGGATTCATGACCACTATTTTTCTAAATTTCCTAAAGTCTTAAACTAAATATTAATAAATGATTTTTAGCCTTTAAATATTCAAAATAAATCGTAGAAAATTCTAAAAATTATCAAACTACTTCTAGTGCATTTCTAGAACATTTATATTACTTCTAATCCGTCATTAGCTCATGTTATGCACAGTTGCACTCCCAATGTTATATTTTACCGATTTTGTGCTTTTTAGTATCGAACACTACCAAAAAGTGTATTTTTTTAACCAAAAAGTGTGTATATTTATTATTATTATTATTATTGTTATTATTATTATTATATATATATATATATATATATATATATATATATATATATATATATATATATATATATATATATATATATATATATATATATATATATATATATAGACACACACATAGAGACACACGTATGTTTATTAACCACTATATTTTATTAACTTCTTTAATTTATTAGGGGAAATTTTGGGGTTTAACAGAGAGATAGGGATGGCTGCCATTGGTAGGGGCATGCATGGTACTGTGCTTAACACATTACCAGCGATAAAAAAGGTGATATAGACCAGGTACTTATTAGTAATTACTATATATAGATATCACTGCAGTCGCGACCCAGAGGGTCCAATTGGTTACGCCCCTTGGTTAGGCTTTATATGATGAAGACATAATTTTCTTTCGATTAGAAACTCTTCGTATCTAGTAAGGTTATTTCAAATTGGACTCAATAGGGTGTAATGGGAAGTATCCGATGGAAATCTTGTCAGCGTGCGACCATTTTATTCCATAGGTAATTTAATGATGTGTCTCAGGTATTTTCCTAAATAGTGATATAATGACCAATAGATTTCTTGCTTATGAGATGATAGCCTATGAGTCCTCTGTGATAATTATCTAAGGGGATATGCAATTGTAAGTAACCTAAGGGCGGGTATGACTTGTCATTTTCCATCTAAGGGGGAGGAAAAAAACATTACAGTATATTCCTGCTTGCGGGTGGATAAGTTGAGAGTTCTCGAGTAGATATCTTCCATTGTTGGATAATCTAAAAGATGTGGAATGAGGCATGTTTGTGAATCAAATCAAAAGGTATTATGCTACTCTTTTACTGAATTTAACTAGTAGTTATAGATGATACCAAGGACATCTAAATATAATATTTCAAAGCCTTAAAGATTTTTCTTCTTCTTTTAGATTTAATAGAATGTGTTTCTCCTTATTTAAATAATTGATGCCATATATGATGAGACTAGTATGGTATCTACTACAAATTCTCTAACAAATTTAGCTTCTTACACATCCATCATGAAAGCTTACCAATTTTCTTCCTTTGCTTTCTAGTAAATGGTTGTTTTGCCTTCTGAGCTTGTTGGAATTGATGAACTTGTGGAGCTAATTGTCGTCATTATTGGAATCTAGACTATACTATTACTAGAGGATTTGGTGTTGCTTGGATTATGAGTATATAACTGCTTCCTTGTAGAACTAGCCTTGGATTATTCCTTTGGTTCATTGGTTGCAGACCTTCCCGAGAATTTTGCATTGCTGATCTCGCACGGTAGATTGAGTGCACTGATAGCTAGGTTGATGTCGTCGAGATCCTTCATCCTAGCCATTAAACCATCTACATTTGTTCTTGGTATGTCCAAACATCGAGCAAAATTTATATATTAGTACTTCCCTTGTGTGCTCAACTTGAGGATACTTGGGTGGTCCCTGCCATTGCTTCCTCTTAGATGAGGGTCCTACATCTCATGGTATTTTTGGATTTTCTATCCTCTAGGCTTTCTTTTCTTTTAACTTTCTCTCTTACTCCCATATACTCCAGTTATCTTTGAATTGATTCAGCACCTACATGATGCTACTTTGTGCTTCAAACTAGCATTAAATACTTCTTGGAAGCCATCCACCTATCCTTCTTCTAAATATATCCACTTGACTGGTAATTTCATGACCGTCTCACCGGAATCCAATTTCGGATACACCATTGAGTTTGTGTCATCCTTCTGGACTCGTAGACACTAAGTTTGCTAAATTTGGAGAACTTTATCTCTTGCACATTTTTCGGTATGAAGTGGGCCACATGTGGACCCCGCTTTAATCCAAAACTGTCAATTCTGCCCCTGTGTCCAAATTGGACTTATGGGTAGTCAATCCTAGCCTTTTCAAGTATTATAAAAATAATGGTGATGTTTGTTACAATATCTGGAGGTGTACTTGGATATCCTACTTTTACAGGAGCAGTTGACGGAGTTCAGAACCCAGGCAAGTGTACCTTGCCAAACCTGCAGAGATCCTGTTATATTATTTTCTTGTGTTCTTTCTATATATATACTTCTGTGATGTACCTGTTCAACCTAAGACCGTGAGATGTTGCTTAGCGTCCGAACAAGATTTGGGTGTCGATGCCGTACGCGGAGTCGTGTAACATCATCTAGAGGGTTGATTCCATAATCCTATATTTTTACGTGCTTGCTTTACAAAATAAGCCATACCGTAGGACACTTGAAACTATTTCATGTGACATAATCTTTCTTGAGTTATTTATGGTGATTTTGTTTAGGAATACAGGATTTGTGATATAAGATTTGCTTATATAGAGATATCATTATGACTCATTGTACTAGCTAGGGGTCATGATCTTACGTATTATAGATATGAGAAATTGTAGACATGAGACATGAAATTACATTGGGTGGGAAGAGACACACTTGCTACAGGCTGATTATTTATATATATACTATAACACTGGTGGTGCTTTAGTCTCTATATCAGTGCTTGGCACATTTACTGGCCCTGGGTGATACTACTTGCTACTATAGGCTCCCCGACACAGAGCCTGTAGTGGTCTCAGCCAAAGTACTAGTGATGCTCTCATTTGAATTTTACATAGCTGGTTACATAGATTGCCCTAAGGATTTATTTTTATTTACTTTATTTTATTTAGCTTGAGTGTTTCTTGTACCTTGATATGTCCCCTGAGGACCTGGATCCGGATTGTGTCCCCAGTTACAACAGAGGAGGATTACCTCAAGGTTTATGGGACAGGAGCTGACGCTGGAGTAGTATTGGCACCAAAGGACGAGGTTGTGCCAGAGGATTTCTCCTGATAACTCAGTTACTTATTCAGTTATTTATGCTTAGTGTTATTTCATACTTGGACTCATGGATATATGTATTAATTTTATTTTCTTTTCTTTATTTTGTCGGGTTGTTCCCCGAGATACTACTTATGTGGACTTGATGATGGACTATTTTATTTTATCTATTATCTTGACTGGTCTATCATATTATATTATAATTTTTTTCTGTGGATGAGATTAGAATTATATACTGTGACAGATGATATAGACTTGTATATAATTATTATAGCTTAAGTGCACTCTAACGGGTCCATTAAATTGGGTTTGCCCATTGGAGTTATGTTGCTGGCCAATGCCACGTGGCTAGTCTCTTAGTATTTTGGGACTGGGGCGTGACATAATTTTTTTGGTGGCCCATGCAGGTCAGACAATATATTGCTTCGGTTTCTACTAAAGAACCAAGCAAACCTGCAAATTAGGATAGAATAAATTATAGGAACTCATCCATTTGTTGACCTGTTCTTGACCTCTATATCGACTTCAAAATAATTTTTTGACTTGTATCCTGCCTTGATTCCTTTGTGCAACTCTCATAGTTTACTTTATATGCAGAGTAATGGATCCATGAGCCAGCGATGAGACTCCCGCGAGTACACCACAAGGTGTTGTGGTCATCTACGATGATGGGGTGACGCCACTAAATGGAGATCCCTCCATTCAACAAGCAATCAAGTAGATCAATACGCCTCGATGTTTCGACGAGACGATATTCAACCACCGTCGTAGTTTAGTCCACCGATGCCCGTTTTTTCACCAGGAGAGCCTATAGATGGACAACAGATGTTCCAAATGTTTTACACAATGATGCAAGCACAACAGCAGGTTCATCAAGAGGCTTAGCGTCACCAGGCAGAGAACCTGAGGAACAGTATAGTAACCAAACTAGAACAGGCGAACCCACCAGCTAGACGAACATTGACGGGATCTATTACTGATTTCTGCCAGCTAAAGCCCCATACATTTTCTGGCAAGAAGGAGCCCACTGAAGTTTATGAGTGGCTCACAAACACTCAACACCAATTGGAAGCAGCTGGGCTTTCGAGGGAGCGTTGGATGACTTTCGTCAGGAAGCAGTTGACGGGCAATGCATATCACTGGTGGCTATCTGAGGAGAGATGTCTCGGACTAAATCGAGTCACTTGGGAGGATTTATCTAGACACTTCCAGGAGATGTACATTCCAGCCATTGCCAGAGCAAAACTTAGGGATAAGTTTAACCGCCTCACTCAAGGCAACATGACGGTAGAAGAGTACAATGCAGAGTTTATCTGTTTGAGTCACTTCGCCCCTACTCTGATTCCGACAAAAGAGGAGAAGGTGGAGAATTTCTTTGATGGACTTAGCTTTGAGCTACAGAGATTAATCGGCTCCGTTGCACCTACTTTATTCACGGACGTCCTTGCTACAGCCCGACGCATGGAGCGCGTCACCAGGAGAGAGTCCAGACTAAAACGGCAGTTCATATTAGCACCAGCCAGAGCACCACAGAGAGGAGCTACAAAGGGACCTAACATGCACTAGCCACCCAGAGCAACTTTGCAGACATTGCCTACATGTCAATATTGTGACAAGCGAGGTCATTACGCGAGCGAGTACAGGCGCAAGTTAGGACTATGCTTGGTTTGCGTATCCAACCAACATTCAGCCAAGGACTGCCCTGAGCGTCGAGAGGGAGCACCGATGGTAAACTGACCAGCTTTACCAGCACCAAGACCAGCCCAGCAGCCACCTAGGCTAGCTTATCCAGTACTAGGAGCACCACATACGGGAGTAGGAGGAGTCAGACCACCATCTCCATGAGGGTATCAGTCGAGGCCACCTTTGGCACCATAGGCAGCACTATTCCAGCAAGCTCGGCAACAGATAGGACCAGCTCAGGGGCGAGGACATGTATTTTCCATGGCTATTGAAGAGAAAGCTTCTGTAGGAGAGGTCATCGCAGGTACTATATTAGTAGCTTCATTACCTGTTGTAGCTTTATTCGATTCTGGAGCATGCATTCATTCATAGCTACTAGCTTCGTAGCCACACATAGAGTAGCTGTCGCACCCCTTCCAAATACTATAAGAATTCTTATGAGAGGCAAAATTATCCCAGTTAGTGACATTTGTAGATCATGTTCGATAGTAGTCTGTGGGAGAGAGATGCGAGCTCAATTCTTGATCTTTTCTATGTCGGATTATGATGTTGTACTTGGTATGGACTGGATAAGTCAGTACCATGCGACTCTAGATTGCCGGCATGGAAAGGTTATATTTAGACCGTCTGGACATTCAGAGTTTGAGTTTCTTCGGGGATCCAAAGAGCATGGTGTTCAACCTACACTTAAGGCACTCTCTGCATAAGGGGAGCATGAGTACCCAAAGGTTTTATCAGAGTTTGTGGATGTATTTCCTAATGATCTTCCAGGGTTACCACCTGATCTGGGAATAGAATTCACAATAGACTTGACTCCAGGAGCGGAGCCTATAACTTTATCAGTGTACCGGCTAGCACCTAAGGAGTTGGTGAAATTAAAAAAGTAAGTTAATGATCTTCTAGAGAAGAGTTTTATTCGGCCTAGTTTTTCACCATGGGGAGCACCCATACTATTTGTACCAAAGAAGGATGGGATGGTACGCCTGTATATTGACTACAGGGCACTGATTGTTGTCACCAAACTGGTATCCCTTGTCGCGCATTGACGATATATTTGATCAGTTGAGTGGTGCTCGTGTAATCTCAAAGATCGATCTCAGATCTGGTTATCATCAGATTAGAGTGCAAAAAAAGGATATACCGAAGACAACCTTTAGGACCAAGTACGGGCACTAAGAGTTCTTAGTTATGTCGTTTGGTTTAACCAATACGCCAGCTGTATTAATGAGTTTGATGAACCGAGTCTTCCATCTGTACTTGGACAAGTTCATGGTTATGTTTATTAATGATATCTTGATATACTCCATGAGCCACGAAGAGCATAAGGAGTATCTCAGAATTATGATGGAGATGCTGAGATGGAAGAGGTTGTACGCCAAACTCAGCAACTGTGAGTTTTGTCTAGATAGGGTACCTTTCCTGGGATATATTATCTCGGGAGAAGGACTTTCAGTTGATCCAGAGAAGGTTGGTACAATAAAAACTTGGCCCACACCTACATCAGTTGCGGAAGTGAGAAGTTTTCTCGGACTTGCTGGATATTATCGGAGATTCGTAGAGAACTTCTCAAGGATTACAGAGCCTATGACGCGGTTGATGCATAAGGACCAGGAGTTTGCATGGACAGAAGATTGCCAGAAGGCCTTTGAGGAGTTGAAGAGACGATTGACGACAGCACCGGTCTTGACTCTTCCTTCACGATCGGGAGAACTCGTAGTTTATAGTGAGACGTCAGGCAGTAGACTAGGATGTGTTTTGATACAACATGGCAAAGTTATCATTTATGCAACAAGACAGCTAAAGGTTTATGAGAAGAACTATCCGACGCACGATCTCGAGCTAGCTGCGGTAATATTTATATTAAAGATTTGGAGGCACTATCTGTACGGAGAGAGGGTAGAAATTTTTACTGATCACAAGAGTCTGAAGTATGTCTATACTCAGAAAGAGCTCAACATAAGATAGGCATTGGTTAGAGTTGATGGTCAATTTTGATATAGATTTGTAGTACCATCCGGGCAAGACGAACGTCATAGTAGACACACTCAACATGAAGCCTACACCGTATTTCTTGACGATGCAGCCCCAACTATTAGAGGATCTACAGAAGCTCAGGATAGAGGTTATTTTTCCAGGGCAGAGAGGGAAGTTGGCAAATCTTGAAGTTAAGTCATCACTAGTGGAGAGGATTAAGGCGACATTGCTTACATATGCTAGGTTCCGAAGACTTAAAAAGAAGACGGAAGCCGGCATACAGATGGGACTTCGAATCCATGAGAATGGGACATTATGGTACAAAAATTGTCTATATGTTCTGAATGGGGAGTTGAGACTTGAGTTGATATCTGAAGCACATAGCTCCATGTACTCTATTCACCCGGGAGGTACGAAGATGTACCAAGATTTAAGGCAGTACTATTGGTGGCATGGGAAGAAGAGAGAGATTGCGTGGTTTGTGGCAAAATATTTGGTCTGTCAGCAAGTTAAGGCCGAGCATCAGAGAACCGCTGGTATGTTACAGCCGCTTCCCATACCCAAATAGAAGTAGAAATATATCACTATGGATTTTGTTACAGAATTTTCAAGAAGCCCCAGTGGGAAGGATGCAGTTTAGGTTATTGTGGATCGGCTCACCAAATCGACATATTTTTAGCCGTTCAGAGTTGAACAGTCCATAGAGATTCTAGCCAACATGTATATACAACAGATCGTAAGGTTATATGGAGTACCGATTAGTATTGTGTCTGATCGTGACTCAAGATTCATATCCCATTTTTGGTCGAGCATGCAGGAGAGTCTTGCACCCGACTCAAGTTTAGCACTTCTTACTATCCACAGACAGACGGTCAGTCGAAGAGAATAATTCAGATCCTAGAGGATATGCCGAGATCATGTATGTTAGACTTTGGAGGGTCTTGGGAAGACCATTTATACTTTATGGAGTTCTCTTACAATAACAGCTACTAAACGAGCATACTGATGGCACCTTTTGAGGCATTGTATGGCAGGAAGTGCAGGTCACCGATATATTGGAGTTACATTGGCGAGCGTCAGATACTCGATGTGGAGTTAGTGATGCAGACATTTAAGAAGGTAAAGAAAATTCAGAGTCATCTTCGTACAGTTCAGGACAGACAAAAGCATTGGGCTAACACACACCGCCGACCTTTGGAGTTTAAAGAAGGCGAACATGTATTCTTGAGGATCTCACATACTTGAGGTACTATTTAATTCGGGAGCAGAGGCAAGCTGAGCCCGAGGTACATTGGGCCATTTGATATTTTAGAGCGTATTGGTGAGGTGGCGTACCGTCTTGCATTACCCCCATCTCTAGAGGGAGTGCATGATGTATTCCATGACTCACAGCTGAGGAGGTACGTGACTGACCCAAGCCACATAGTCGATCATTCTGATATTTCAGTGGGACCGAGCTTGAGGTATGAGGAGCAGCTAGTTGGGATACTTGACATTAGTGAGAAGATATTAAGGGGTCAGACAATCAAAATGGTTCGGGTTGCTTGGAAACATCACTCCCCAGGCGAATCTACTTGGGAGCGAGAGGATGTCATACGCTAGCGTTATCCTCACTTATTCGAAGATGCAGGTATGACCTAAGAACTACCCATAGATTACCATTTCTTTATAAATTTCTTAGTAGTTTAATTCTTAATTGCGATGACGCAATTCTTTTAAGTTGGGTAGATTGTAAATCCCTGATTTTTAGATTTAAATTTTATTTTCTTATTATTGGTATTATGTAATTAATGAGATTAAGGGAGAATTTTCATTAATATTAGCTAATTAGAAAATATAAATTCATGGATAGATATTTATGTATATTTAAATAATTATAAATAACACAAAAAAAATATCTTTGGGTGTACAACTATTATTAAAGTATTGTAGATTTTTCCTGGAAATTATTTGGGGTTCAAACCTATTTATAATGGCTATATATATATATATATATATATATATATATATATATATATATATATATATATATGGTTAATATATAAGAAATAATAAAACCAAACCAAACCCAAAACTCGAAACCCATACCCGCACCAAAAACCCGAAAACTCACACCCGAAACCCAAATCCCCACTATAGTAACCCCCCAACCACCTCCGTTCCTCACCCTGAAACCCCTTGACCCCTTTGATTCCCCTTCCGAACCCCACTTCACTCCACATATATATATATATATATATATATATATATATATATATATATATATATATACCATAGACCAGATCCCCTAAGACATCTTCCTTGCGTCTAGACGACCACCGCTGACCGCTGTCGATCGCAGCTAATCGCTGTCACGCGCCCCCGCGACCAGACCCGCCCAGAATCGCGAACAGTAGAGCTTGAGGTACCCTTCTTCCTATCTCTGTTTTTCCCTACACAGTAAACCAAATAATGAACCGTCGAATCCTATGTGCAGACTACATGACCCCCATGAATCCGGTTTAAATAGTTTAGCTTATCGTGTTCGAGTCGACCGTAAATTGCGACACAAAACAGAAAAAAATGACTTAGTTTTAGGAACATAAACTATTCCAGGTACGTGTGTTTGAGTCCAGTTATCTCCATAACGGCATACGATATTAAAATTTTACTCGAACATACCTTTGGACAGCATAACCTAGTTTTAATCCCTTTAAACACTTTCTTTTAATTCGAATTATGCTATGATTTTTTAATGCTGAAATCTGTCAAAAAATTAATTTCTTAGAACCAAATTTTCTCGATACGGGGTGCGTCTCGCTAAACGAGGCAACTTCGTCACATGAGGATTATACTGAAAGGCGTGTATCGTCAACACGAAAATGTGAGATTTTGCGAAACTTGATTTGGATGTACGTGCACACCGAAATCAACATATATCCGTCGAAAAATATCATATCGACCTATTTTGACACTTGTCATAACTTTGTGTGTGCTTGTTATTTAGCAACGAAACTTGCTTCATCGGATTCGCAGCATTACGCTGGTCCTGTGACCCAAGTTTGGTTCAATTCTGAGAACGTTGACGAAATACCGTTTCACGGGCCCCACGATTCCACTTGACGTGTGATTTCATGACCGGCTCACCAAAATCCAATTTTGGATAGACCATTGAGTTTGTGCCATCGTTCTGGCTCATAGACACTAAGTTTGCTAAATTTGGAGAACTTTATCTCTGGCACATTTTTTGGTGCGAAGTGGGCCACATGTGGACTCCGCTTTGATCGAAAACTGTCAATTATGTCTCTGTGTCCAAATTGGACTTATGGGTAGTCAATCTTAGCCATTTCAAGTATTCTAAAAATAATGGTGATGTTTGTTACAATATCCGGAGGCATACTTGGAGATTCCACTTTTACAGGAGCAGTTGACGGAGTTCAGAACCCAGACAAGTGTACCTTGCCAAACCTGCAGAGACCCTGTTATATTATTTGCTTGTGTTCTTTCTATATATATACTTCTGTGATATACCTGTTCAACCTAAGACCGTGAGACGTTTCTTAGCGTCCGAACAAGATTCGGGTGTCGATGCTATACGCGGAGTCGTGTAACGTCATTTAGAGAGTTGATTCCACAATCCTATATTTTGCGTGCTTGCTTTACCAAATACGCCATACCGTAAGACACTTGACACTATTTCATATGACATAATCTTTCTCGAGTTATTCATGGGAATTTTGTTTAGGCTTACAGGATTCGTGATATAAGATTTTTATATATAGAGATATCATTATGACTCATTGTACTAGCTAGTGTTCATGATCTTGCGTGTTATGGACATGAGACGTTATGGACATGAGATATGAGGTTACATTGGGTGGGAAGAGACACACACACATATATATATATATATATATATATATATATATATATATATATATATATATATACTATAGGTGCTTTAGTCTCTGTATCAGAGCTTGGCACATTTACTGGCCCTGCGTGATACTACTTGCTGCTATGGGCTCCCCCGACACAGAGCCTATAGTGGTTTCAGCCTGATTCCTAGTGATGCTCTCATTTGCATTTCATATAGCTGGTTACATTGCTTGCCCTGAGGATTTGTTTTTATTTGGCTTGAGTGTTTCTTGTACCTTGCTATGACCACTGAGGAACTGGATCCGGATTATGTCCCCAGGTACAGAAGAGGAGGATTACCCCAAGGTTTACGGGACAGGAGTTGACGCTGGAGCAATATTGGCACCAAAAGATGAGGTTGTGCCAGAGGATTTCTCCTGAGTACTCAGTTACTTATTCAGTTATTTATGCTTAGTGTTATTTCATACATGGACTCATGGACATATGTATTAGTGCTATTCTCTTTTCTGTATTGTGTCGGGTTATTCCCCGAGACACTACTTATGTGGACTTGATGATGGACTATTTCTTTTATCTATTATCTTAAGTGCTCTATCATATTATATTGTGATTGTTTTCTGTGAATGAGATTAGAATTATATACTGTGACAGATGATGTAGACTTGTATTTATAATTATTACAGCTTAAGTGCACTCTAACGGGTCTACTAAATTGGATTTGCCCATTAGAGTTATGCTGCTGGTCAATGCCACGTGGCTAGCCCCTTGGTATTTTGGGACTGGGGCGTGACAATACTCCAAAGACAAGTATAACCTGGCTCGACACCAGTCGCCACCTCCTTCTACTAAATTGTTGGTATCCATAATGGATTCTCATGTTATAATCTCAGTACAAGTACAACATGAATCTAGGCATGACCTATACCCATAACAATTCTAAATTAGTAACCTTAAATAGGAACTTAAGCATAGTTGTAGATGTTGGAAAATAAAAGTGATGGGTTATTTGGTTCTATGATGTAAGTGCAATCAAGGATATTTCTTAATAAAGAAATCTAATGCAACATATCCAATACTCTCATAAATATATATAAGATATCATTCCTTATCCTGACACTACCCAATTCTCCTAGCCTAAGATTCTTATCATATTTCTTCCTATGAACATCACTTAGTTCTAAAGCCTAGCTTACAAGAATCATTAAAATCTAACTTGCTTCCTGCCTTATTGGTTCTTGAACAATTGACATGCATTTTGTCCTATAGGATTCCTAAATAAAGTTCTAGGATTAAAGTATAGGCATCAGGAAATCTATGTAGTTTAAGATACATAATCCCCTACTAGCTTAAATACCCAATATTTACATCCTAGAACTAATATCCCAAAATATTTAATTCATATATATCTTAGATAAACAAAGTATAGAATTTAGCCAAAATAATTTGATACTCATTTTGCGGATCTTCATTCTTCGACCTTGTCCATATTGTAAAGCTGCAAGACATCTTCTAATTTTGCATTTTTACTTAGCGAATAAATACTAGGTCAACAAAGACATACAAGCCCTCATGTCAAAAGTGGTGATAAAAATAAAATGAAATAAGAATTTCAAAATATATTTTGAAATCCTAGAATTGAATGAAGGAAATAATGACATTTAATTCTCAATCACAGTTATAGTATTAACTTGAAATATTAGTCTAGGATATTATATATCCTACTTCTACTAAGTGTCCCAACGTTAATCTCGGTATACTTCCACACATTTGTAAACATAATTATCCTCATAACTATGCAGTTTTAAAGAACACTGTGGATCACGATCGTTATCTAATTTTTTTTGACAATAATCCCATTTATCCTAAATCAGGCATTATCTCGATGTGTACTGTGCTTTAGATCCGAACCCCTCGCCACATAGGTTATAGGAAACTTATAAATTATAAATTATATAATTCTTATTTGATGTTAATAGTTTAAATGAGCTAAGCCTTACCCCGGGTACTGTTAGGTTCTACGAATGATGGGAAATTACTAATCAAATTTTACTGGTATTATTATATTATATATATATTAATTGATGTGATCTAGTTGTTCTCTCCTACCCTATATTGCAAACAACAAACACAAAAAATCTATTTATCTTGACCTATGTCAAATTACTAGTTTAGATATGTATGTCGTCTCGTATGTCTACGTATCATGTAATATGGAGATATTTTGTCAATAAAATATTCTATTAAGTTGGAATAATATATTTGGGTTCAGTCTGGATTTGGTAAATTTTGGAGCCCAAATATGGTCAAAGATTTGATTTGATATAATTTAAAAATCTACATTAAATATAAGATTTGATTAGATTTTAAATTTGTATCAAATATTTAATCTGTCATATTTGGACATCTATAATTGGTTTTAGGCTATTTTAGGTGTAATAGGATTATTATTTTATGGTTTCCTATTTAGGAAATCCTATTATGACCTAAAATAGGTTTCTCATCCTATAAATAGTAAGGAGGGTGGAGGCACAAAGAATAAGCACAAGTTGGAGATTCGGGGTGCTCGTCCGCAGGAAATCTAAGAGAAAGTCCATGCTTTGCTCTTAGGACTTCGCCATCCAAGATAGAAGGAAGAAGGAGATCTAATCGAGGAGTCATCAACTTTGGTTAGGGAGATTGCTACGGGTTGTCGAGTGATTTCAATTATAATCTTCTGTTTTTCTTCTTGAGTATGGTGAGGGGGTTGAACCTATTAGGGCAAAGGATTTCAAAATTAGTTTTTGCAACCTTGTAATTTTATCTGAGTTATAAAGGTTAGAATTTGTCCAGGTGACGTAGTCACCGCCATATACTTGTCTTCATCTGTTCGTAGATTGGTTGGTCATCACAGGTGTGTTGGCAAAATGCTTCCGTAACGCGCCTAACATGTGGTATCAGACTGCACGTGTTTTCAATACGTGGTATCAGAGCCAAGTTTTTCTCGAGAGGGAAGGTGCAACTATATCTATGGAGTAAATGAACACTCGTATGATCACCCTCACAGGAAGAAACTGGGCAATTTGAAAGTCAAAGATGGAGGATCTACTCTGGTGCAAGGACTTGCATGGTCCGTTGGAGGGCGACAACGCAAAACCGACGGACAAAGGTGCTGATGACTGGAAACGACTAGATCAAAAGGCTGTTGGATTCATCAGCCAATGTAGGTAATATTTTTACCTTGAAGTAATATTTGTTAGGTAGATAAGTTATAGCCTAAATTCTATGAGTTAGTATATATTTCAGTGAGGGTAGTTAGTGTTAGTTGATATGGTGTTTAAGTGTGGTTATTGAATAAGGGTTGATGTCTTAATATTAGATGTTATGAATGGTTAAGTGTCATGGGTGTCAACCAAGGTATTAGTTAGATAAGTATTAGCTAGTTAATATCCATAGGTAATGTAGTTCATAGTATATTTAACTAGTGTATTTATAATTTATGTTAACCAATACTTAGTGTTAATAGATAATAGCTAATACACTTGGGAGATAGCCTAGTCGAGATAGTTTTAACTTAGAATGATAGGGTTGTCCTAGATTTGACTAGAGTTGACCAATATTGACTAGTTTGACTTTAAAAGTCAACCCTTGACCTAGTTTGACCCTGTTTGACCAAGGTGACCTAGTATGACCTAGAGATTACCTATTTTTTCATTTTTTTAAATTCAATTTATCTTTTATTACACCTAGTAACCTGTACATTCATATTTAGGTGATTATGACACCAGCTTGGGCATCGAGAGACACCCTTTGCTCAGGACCAGAGGCGAGTACATTTCTTTGTTAGTTTTTATTTCATAATAGTGTATATATCTCATGTTCTAGAACTGTATACTTGATTCTGACACAGTAATTTCACGGACTGGTACTACATGGATCTTGTCAGGAGATGTTATCCCTTACCGTGTTCAGCGGGTACTCCTTCATATATATTTCATCGTGTGTATCGGGTATTGATTTAGTGTACTTCGTATACACACACTACTCGTGTTCAGTGTGCTCATATTCATGTACATACACTGCTCGTATTCAGTGTGCCCATATTCATATTTTTAACGTGTCATGATTGGATCAATTGGTATTGGTTGGGGATGAGGGAATAGGAGTTGGTTATGTGATCAAACCCTGGTATATTCGTGTACATGTCGATTACATATCATACATGTAATCGAGTTACCATATTGTATTTGTGTTCAACCTAAACTGATCACATAATGAACTTGAATTCCATGACACATTAGCTAGATTTCCTTTATTTCTATTATATTGCAGTTATTCTATTGTATGTTCTTCATTCAATTACATTACTTGTTCACTCTAGTTCATTATTTTTGTTGTTTAGTTATCTTATATTCTTTTCTATTATCTGTTATATATGCTCGATTATGTATTTGAAACTGCTTTCAGAGGTATGTACTTCGCTCCAATCCTGACTGGATATATTTTTTAGATGATTAGCTCGTAGACCAGTATCCTACGTACTACGGACCGCAGGACGATGTTCCATTAGAGGATAATCATTTAGAGCAGGAGGACTTAGTACCAGAGTCTGAGGAGGTTTTGATTATTGTTTAGACTTGTATTAGACTTTTATTGAGGCTTATGACATATTTATATTATTTTTAGATTCGTAGATGTATTGTGACCCTTTTCCTTCGTTATTCCATCTCGTGCTTTATATTCCTTAGTTTGCATTGTGATTGAGTATAGTTTATCATCTATCAGTTACCATATTATTCCTCCATTTGGAGTTCAGATGATTGACAGGTACTATGTATATATTGTTTGAGATATTTAGATAGTAGAGTTGACACAGCCAGTGTTCTACCAACGATGCTGCAGCGTAGGCTGGACGTACCCATGTACTCGTGCTCGAATATCCGAGTACGATTCATGATACATTTTTAGTGGTGGCCCATGCAGGTCTTCTGTCTAGAGTCGTAATTAGAGCGATATCTTTGTAGTGCTCACCTAGAGTACTGCTACGAGCCTGCATTAGGAAATAAGATTTAGGATGAGGGTATACTCAATCACAACTAGGAAATATTTCCAAATATCTGTTTTGCTATCCTTATCTATTGAATGTTTGCTTTACTTTGAATAAAAAATTTCCTCTATTGATGATATCGTATCCTACTCAATAATGATTTCTTTCTTTAATCTATCTTCAGGATAGCGCCAAAGACGCGTTCCCAGCGCTCAGGCGTAATGTCAGCGAGGTCGGTCACTTCATCGCCTCTGAGGGAAGTACCAGCAGACGCTGTTCTAGCAGCTATATTTCAGAGGTCCGCTTCACCTATCCAGGTGGGTGTTTCCGCAGCAGATTTTGGAGGTGCTCCACCTCCGGTACAGAGGACAGCGTCGACAGTTTCAGGGGATATTCTACCCCCACCATCCGCAGTCGATCAGATGCAGATGTTTGCACTCTTTCAGCAGATAATGGAGGTGCAACAACGTCAATAAGAGGTTATGAGGCAGGGCATTGAGAATGCTCACCAGATTGCGCTCTTAGCAATGGAGAGAGTCATATTAGTCCAGCCACAGACAGTACTACCTCTGTTTATCCCGCAGCAGCCGAGGCCATGAACTATCATAGGTTTCAAGAGGATGGGGCCGAAGGACTTTAAAGGCATTGAAGGGATTATTTATGTTGATGATTGGATCGAAGATATTGAGCAAAATCTGCGACTGGCGCAGATTCCAGAAAATGGACAATTGGATACTTAGTTGTCTAAGTTCTATACAATTATATGGTCAAGATTTCAAATGGTCATAGAAGTCACTATTAATTAGTTTCATTAGTATTTTTGAGGTTTTAATCAAAAAAAAAAAAACCTGAAAAACCTCTAAAATCATAGAATGGATTTTAGAGTCTTCTAAGGTCGTACCAAGTCTCACTAGAATGTTTGTAGGCTGCCGAGTATGGATATTAGTTTTTAGGTCTATTGGAGACCCGCTTGGTTAAAATCTAAGTATTAATGTTTGGATTTGGACGATTAAGATACGACTCGTGGAAGGAGACGGTGTTGTTATAAACACAATATGGACACGTCTTACAATTATCAAGCAATTTCAGCAATCAAATGTTGTTGTGTGAATCCTTCTTCATAGAGAGGGTCATGCCACGAGCGCAGTGGTGAAGATGGATCACAAAATCGATGGCCAGGTTGAGTGTGGCTAGCGTACAAATTTCATGCTACCGACTCTCTACCATGAGTAATTAGAAATAAGTTTATAAATTCAAGAAATTATTTTTAACTAGGGAATTAGATCAAGACCTATCAAAATACCAAAGAAGATAGGGAGGATTTTTAGAGTCTGCTAAGGTCATACCGAGTCTCACTAGAAAGTTTCTAGGCTACTGAGTATGGATATTAGTTTTTAGGTCTAGAGACCCGCTTGGTTAAAATCTAAGTATATATATTAGGGTTCGGGTTTGGACCCGAACCGTTGTAACCGACGGTCTGGTTTTTATTTTTTCTTTATATATTAATTCTTCAAGACGTGCATATGATGGATCTTTGTAATAATAGACTAGAGTAAATTATTTTTGATCTTTTATTTATTGGGCTACTTTTATGGACCCAGATAATACGATTGAAGGGGGTGGGTCTGTTTGGTTCGTTTTTATGATATATTGAAGTGAGAAAATTAAATATTTGTTTCATTGTTAGATACTTGAGTTGTTGTAATGTTAGGATATAATTGCAATGACCGAAGAGATGTTAAATGGTGGAGTTATTAGATCCAACATAATACTTTTATAGGTGATAAATGTCTTAGTTGCTTCTAGTAACGTGGGAGCCCTTCTTCACCAAGTAGTTCTAGCTAGGGAAGCCCTGGAAGATTAATGACATTATCATTTGACTGGACTGACTCTTGACATAGTATATGTACAACATGTTATAATTAAAGACCCAACTTATAAATTGATGAAAGAATCATGCTTTTCTGCATATGAAAGTCTTTGAGAACTTTCTAATTTAGACAAGTCAGTAGGATTTGGTAATTTAGAAAGTCAGTAGGATTTGGTTTCAAAGCGTAGCTTGGTTTATTGATTCTACAGTCCAGAAATTTGTCTAACATCAGACGGACGGTTATTCATTTGATAAATAGATATTAATTGTCAGCTTCTTGTACAGGTCAGTGTAACAAATGCACTGATACTGCAACAATACTGGTAAGATTTGATTGTTCTTCACAAGCACAGCACAACATTTATTTGCAAAACAAAAATAAAATTTAGATATTTGATTTGGTGGGTGCGCCTGGCCCATGCAGTAGTGCAAAACAAGGGCGACGCTTGAGGGACCGCAGTAGCAAGCCACTGCTTATGAGCCCTCCCCATGAAAAAAATAAATTTAATATCATAGTGAGCACATGGCCCACGTATCAGATATTAAACTGATAAGAACAGATACTACACTTGATCTTAGCCAAAAGGCCGAGAAAGGTATGATTTGGTAAGGAGCCTCTCAACTGTTTTTGTAGCTGCTGTCACTTCAACATCCTTCCTTACCAGCCGATGTGGGACAAAAAACATCCATCCTTCCTTCCTTGTACCAAGTAGCTAGCTAGCATTAGCAAGCAAATATGCATGTCCGTCCACTTTCCTTGGCTGGCTAATTTGCCTTTCTATCTGACCTTCATGCAGCAGGCTATACCAAGTAGCAAACATATGCCAACTTATTTCAATTAACTTTACCTTCTTGTGCAAACTGATACCCATACTATGAACTTTAGGAGTGATTGGTTTTGGATGTTGTTTATTTATTAAATCTTACTTTCTTATTTATTTAATCTAATCACAAGTCCCTGTCTATAAAGAAGTTACTATATGCAATATATTGAAAGGTTTTCCATTCATATTGATGCAGTCTCTCTCTCTCTCTCTCTCTCTCTCTCTCTCTCTCTTTGTTTCAAAGAATCACAATAACTTATAAACCTTATGTAGTTTTCTAATGAACTTCAAATATTTCCATCCACGAATGTTATGATTTTTTTTTTACATTCTTACGAAACTTATGGATATAGATAATTTATGTAATAAACAAAATTAGTCTACTCAGCCGAGTTGACTTGTGCAGATAATTAAACACATTCATAATCCATAACATACAAATATATGATGAATCAGACCGATGACATTTTTCTCATATTTCTATATTATCAATAATAAAAAAGCCGGCAACAAGAAAGAGTGTCGGGTACATGATATCATACAACATAAATTACTTAGGACTTGATCAACCAAAGTATGGAAAATGAATAAATTGACATTGTTGAAGTTAAGCAAGAACTGAGACATCAAAAAGTTCAATATGACCAAAAAGATCATCTTCAATATGATCTAGTCTTTCTTTTCTTTTCTTTTCTTTTCTTTTATTAGTTCGACTCGCCATACAAATAACTTGTGTGTGAAAGAGAGGGATAGTTAACAAGTTGTCTTCGGACTTGTCCAACTACTACTTGATTCTATGAATTAGATTTAGGGTCAAGATTTGATATTTTCCTTAGCTTGCTCCAAAGTCTATATCTAGGTAATATGCACCTATGAGCCCCAAGTAATGTCCAATATCTTTTTCTTTGCAAGTGTATAATTACCAATCCGACCCTTGGGTCGTGCCAACTGTGCGGCAGCACAGGGCCTCCAAATTTAGGGGGACTCCAAAAAAAAAAAATTAGGGTCAGTTTTGACCATTGCTTTCTCTTTCTCAAACCCCTAAACACAAAAATGTTGTCGAGTGCTTATTCCTGAATCCGCTCGAGTCCCGACCCCAGCGGCAGACTGCCACCCCCAACCCTACGGCTACTGCTGCCCCGCCCGGCGACAACCCCTTTCCAACCACCGCACACCACCACCACTTCGCTACAGTCCTCTGGACTCCTCCCCCAACCCTAAAGTCTCTCTCAAGCCCTCTTTATTTTCAAACCCTCCTTCTTAATCCAACCAAAACCAAAAAGAGAGAAGATCAAGAAGAAGAAGAAGGGAAAAAATCAGAAGTAGAGAGAAGGAAACCTAGATCTTGTTTGCAATTTTAACTCATCAAAGGCAAGTCCTCCTCACCTATTTCATTTCAGTTTCCAGGGATTGTGTATCATGTCGCTTAATCGAAGCGGGAATTTTTTTTCTTGCAGAATCAGACAAAGGGCACCATCGCAGGATTTGGACCTTGACACCTAACTTCCTCCCGAGTCCCAACTCATCTGCCATTCTTACAGTTAGTAAGTTTCTCTCCCCTGAACATCAAGATACAATATAATTGTTGCAAAGTTAGAGTATGATGCATATATGCATAATTTTATATGCTTCGGTTATATAAGTTATAAAAGTTAGACTATGTTGTATGATGTACACAATATGTCAATATAAATGTTCAGTTATAAAAGTTACTCGCCCCTGAAAATCAAGAATCAGGCAAAGGGCACCATTGGAGGTTTTTTTTATTTATTTATAGAATTTAGGAATTTGGATGTGCAGGCCTAGTGTTTATTTAAGAAACGGTGATGTCGAAGACTTGAGCTCTTGATGTTGCATTAGATATTGGAGGAAAGATCATGAAGAAGGAAATTCAATCTGCCGTGGAATAATATATATCCCACCTATTTTTAATTTGTTTTAACTATTTTCTCATGGTTGATCTAGCATCATATTGTTCTTCTTTATTTTACTAGGTATGAGAAGTCTAGAATGCCTCATACTAGAAATTTGAATCAGGTTATTCCAAGCGTAAAAAAAAAAAAAACAGAAGCATTTGGTTCAAAGTTAAAGAGGAGCTCTTGACAAATTTGCTATAAAACAACCATTAAATATTGAAAAGCATGTGCATGAACCTACGGAGGCAACAACAATAGTGTTGAAGAGCATTTGTAGGAACCTACAGAGGCAACAATAGTAGACGTTGAAGAGTATTTGCATGTACCTATGGAAGAAGATATTGATGTCCCAGTAGAAGAAAATATGGAGAATCGTGAGGAAGAAAATGTGGTGGAACTTGGTTTGAATGGTAATGGTGATGATAGTAGAGATATTGCTTTGAACATCTATGATCCTAGAAATTGGAATAGTCTTGATCCTAAATGGAAAGATATATTGGTGAAAAAAGGTAATATAAGAGATTTTTTTTAACCGAAAAAGGCCCTAAAGTTGAACTGAAAAGATGTTTCTCCTCTGACTTTCATAAGTACTTACCAAACAGAGAGAAGCATCATCGAAATTGGCTAGTGTATTCCAAGGATCTTGACAATGTATTTTGCTTCTGTTGTAAATTTTTTAAGAACAAACCATAACAGAGTCAATTAGCATGATGGAGTAAGGGATTAAGGACACTTGGCTAACAATTTGAAAACACATGAAAGAAGTGCAGAGCATATCAATCATATGTCTATTTGGGTTGAGTTGTATACTAGACTGAAAATTAATCAAGTCATCGACAAAGTTGTGCAGGATCAAATCATCAAAGAAACATAATACTGGAGAAAAGTACCATGGAGATTGTTTGCATTGGTGAAATATTTGGCTAAACAGATCTTGGCATTCCATGGAAGTAATGAGAAGATAAATGAAGAAAGTAATGGAAATTTTATGGCTTTAGTTGAAATGGTTGTCGAGTGGGATTCAACCTTGAAAGATCATCTTCGAAGGAAACAAAATCATGAGATTCGTTACGATTATCTGAGTCACAAGATTCAAAATGAGATGATACTCTTTCAAGATTCTAAAATTAAAGGTGCAATCATAAAAATAAAATAAAATAAGCTAAGTACTTTTCAGTAATACTCGATTGTACTCCTGATGTTAGCAAACTAGAACATGTGACATTGATATTAAGGTGCGTTGATGTCTCTACAGTTCTAATAAAGGTGGATTAATATTTTATTTAATTCTTGGTTGTGAATGACACAACAGGTCGAGGGCTGTTTGAAGAGCTGCAAAATGTGCTACACTATCATGATCTTGATATTAATAATGTTAGAGGCCAGAATTATAATAATGGGTCAAACATGAAGGGGAAGCACAAAGGTGTATAAAGAACTCTTAGACATCAATCCTAGAGTATTTTATACACCTTGTGGTTCTCATTCTATCAATTTGACACTATCAGATATAGCAAACTCTTATAGTAAACCATTAGATTTTTTTGGAGTTGTGCAACGTATTTATACATTGTTTGCAGATTCTACAAAAAGGTGGAAGATTTTGAAGGATAATCTACCAGAAAAATGTTTCACTTTAAAATCATTGTCAACTACACGATAGGAAAGTAGAATTAATAGTGTGAAAGTAATAGTGACTCAAGCTCTAGAAATAAGAGAAGCTCTACTTCAACTTGCTGAAAGTGAGAAAGAAGCAAAGGTTAAAAGTGATGCTTCTTGTTTGGCATAATACGAACTTAGAAATTTTGAGTTTATTGTGGGTATGATTATTTGGTATAACATCTTGGTTAAAGTTAATATAGTTAGCAAAGAATTGCAAAGTAAAAAATATGCGTATTGATGTGGCAATGGATAGTGTGAACGCTCTGATTGCTTTTTTCAAGAGTACCGGGAAGTTGGGTTTGAGAAGGCTTTGGGTTGTGCTAAAGAAATTGCTGCTACATTGGATATTGATCTGGTGTTTCCAAAGAACAAAAAGATAATAATCCGTAGAAAATGAGATTGCTACCGAGTCTTCTGAACCGGTCCATGAAGAATCAACTTAAGAATCCTTCAGAATTTAGTACTTTGTATATATTGTTGAGCAAGCAATCGGTTCATTGGAAAGAAGTTTTGAGCAATATAAGCAATATCATGACACATTCGACTTCTTATTTACAACAGAGAAGTTAAAATCATTTGATGTCGATGAACTGAAGACAAGCTGCAATAACCTTGAAAAGAAGTTAGAAAATTGTCACATTTTAGACACTAATGGTAAGGATTTATTTAACAAATTACAACTATTACAAAAACATTTACCAGAAGAACAAGATACAACTAGTGCAATACTAATATTTTAAAAAATAATGAATTGTTATCCAACTTTTTGTCATGCATATAGCATTTTGTTGACCATTCCTGTTACAGTTGTATCAGCTGAAAGAAGTTTTAAAAAAATTAAAAATATTGAAATCTTACTTGCGATAAACCATGTCGCAAGAAAGATTAAATGGTTTGTCTTTGATTTCAATTGAAAATGAGTTTTTGGAAAAAAATGATCATAAAAGTTTAATTGATGATTTTGCTTCTAAGAATGCAAGAAGATCAATGTTCAAAAAGTAGTAATGCACTCACTAGATGTTATCTTTTTGGGTTCTTTTGGTAGTATTGTAATAGATTCAGTTTATTATTGAAGATCTATTGAAAAAGTTTTGTCAGGTAAATTTTAGTGTTCTATACTTTTATTTTTATTTATTGTGGGATTATAGATTACTTATCATTTGGGTATTGATTATTGTTCATTTAATTATATTTTCTCATCAACAGATTGATAAAAGAAGAAATTGAGGCTAGATTTTCTATGTCACGACCCGATTCCGTAGAATCGTTGGGGCGTCCCCCGAATCGTGATGCCGTGCGGACCTGGGGTTGCGCCCGCACAAGGCTAAAGTATTTTGCATAACAAGCACATATTCAGAGTACGCAGATAAATTGAAACACAGATTTGAAACATAGAAAAGTTCTCTTTATTGATAATGAACATCTATTACAAACTCTTGAACGAGTTAGCTACTATGCCGCACGGGCTTACAAAAGTGTTGACTCAAAATGAGATAGCAGTCCTGTACATTACATCCCTTTATAACTTCAAAATGTATAGACCTCCAGGCTGGAGGACGGCTTTGCCATGGAGCTGCATTTGTGTATGAAGAGTTGCAAGCTCCTGGATTAAAAGGCTTCTAGGGCAGCGCGATCAGGATGCGCCAACAGCTGGACTGGATTGGGAAGACGACTTCGCTCCTCGCTCGGTTCGCCTTAGTGCGGAGAACCTGTTTCAACGAGGGTCAGCATGTCAAAATATACTGGTGAAGGCGAGCTAGCCGAACTATACCAATCAACACGTTGTTTTAATGAAGCATGCATATTTGTGGGTTTCTATCTTGCCTTAGTTCATTTACAAGTAAGCAGCATATATAATTTACTGAAATGAACATGCCACCGTTCGGTAGATTTTACCTTTCTGTCTGAATGACCTGCACAATACTTACCTTGCCTTTCCTGCCACGAAGACACAAGTTAGTTTGCAACAGGTTTAAATATACACGTTGGGATCACTGGCCAGAGGCCGTTATGGACAATAGTCATTGACGAGGATGTATGCAACGATAGCACGTGGTGCGCTGCAAGCATCCCGTCAATCACGTGAGACTAAACGTTGAGTTCCGCCCGGACCGGATCGGTGCCAGTGCCCCAGTGACCGTCCGCGGAACCATTTACCTTGTGCACAAGTGGTCCGTGATCAATAGTTCATAACACGTTAAATATTTATGCAGTTGAGGCAGCACGTTGTACAAGACAAGTAACATTGCATGATTCATTTTCATAGCCTCATTGAACAATTTGTCGCATACAAGATATGATTTATAGTTAGCACAATTTATAGAAGAATATGCATTCTAACTAAAATTGGTGCATATGGTGAACATTCCAAATGAACAAGCATGCACATGAGTAACCGTTCCCAAGTTGAATGACAAGCAATACAATCCAAGTCCATTCCCTTTTTATCTTGGTTTCTTTTAGTTATTACTTGGTATCGTTTGATCAGGGCAAAGAAGAGTTCAAGCTTTTAGGGTGTGAAGCTTGGAAGCAGGGCTAGCTAATCGGGATGGTAGCCACTCACTTGGATGGTCAGAAGGGAGAAGGAAAGAGGCGTTCACGACTCTGCTCGCAAGCTGCCTACTGCTCGTTCACCTGCACACGAACAGCTCGATCAGTATCTTCCTCTCTTTCCAATCTCGAAATTGAAATACAGTTCAATGAACGAAAACAATGAAAACCATCGAAACCGTTCAAGGAAAACAAGCAAATCCCAAAACCAACTCAAAGCATGAAAGCAACAAGCGACATCGAAAACCGAGGCAATAAAAGATAGCAGCGGAGAGGTCCCTCCTGACTCTGCGGCTAAGTCGATCCCGGGGGCACGGTCCACTGAATATGGGAATCGATTCCGAAGAAACAAATCCATAACGAGGACGAGTTCTTAATTCAATCTATCCCGATCGAACGATACCGTCTTGTGTTTCTTAGCCGCGCTCTCCGCACCGGGAGAACGGGGCGCTACATCCTACCCAACCAATTGGAAGTTTTGTCCCGAAACTTAAGAATAGGGCCTACCGTTAGGGATTTGGATGTCGAGGATGGCTAGCAGAGTAGAGCAATTTAAAGGTCATTATGTCTTCTTTCTGAAACATCTTTATTATATACAATGTAATGTGCTTAAATATAGATAATTAGAGCTTTGGTTTTTTTGTTTAGTAACTATCAATAGAATCAGTTATAATATACAATCAAGAATATCTCTATAGTTTTTGACGAGGATGTTGAATAATACATTTAAAAATCTTTGTATTGTTTTTTCACGGTCACATATTTAGACTCACACAGGGCCTTCAATTATTCAGGACCGACCCTGCCATTGGAAAATCTTTGTATTGTTTATTCCATAAAACATAACCATTGAAGTATAGACATTAGCTATATCATGAGCCAAAAATATAGAGCTTCAATAAAAAAACTACAAAGCTTATACCATCTGGAAGTTTGATTAATTTAATCAAACATCGAACATGTAATTAAAATAAAAAGAAAAGCCCAAGTCTTTTATTTTTGAGTTGAATCAAACTAGTGGAGCAATTGAGAATAAAGCGTGCGCTTTTGGTCATAGCGAGGTCGACAGGGAGTCCATTTCTCTGCTACTCTTATCGTTGCTGGTGTTGCCATTGCTACCGGTAGGAACGATACATCGACAAATAGTAATGAGGAAGATGAAGTTTAGAGAAGGTGATGAAGCCTATAGGAGGTCTAGATGTGGCTCTAAACAGAGAAGATAATTATTTTTTAAAAGCGAATGAAAGAGCGAGATTGTCACGTCCCAGTCCCAAAATACGCAGAACTAAGATATGTGGCAATGGTCAACTATGCATCAAGAGGACTACAGTCCAACTTGAATACATATACATTATCCATGTCATAACAACTATCTATAAATTTACATAAAAAATCCACAACTCTATAAATAATAATATGATCTAAGGAATAGAAAATAATTGTAGAAGATAATAAAGAAAGCATTATTAATCAATGCCTGAATCCCAAAAAAATAACCAGATGATAATCCTATACAGAAGCTTAGCAATAATCTAAAAAAAATTAGGTCCTCAGAGAGACGTAGCAAAATACATAATATACATGTCAAAATGATAAATAGTAAATAATATGCAACAACTAATAGATAGCTCATGATACTAACTGTAACCAAACTACAACTCACAACTAAACTATGTAATATGCACTTGAGGATAATGTTCACACCCTGGGCGGAATGCAGGCTAAAATCGAAATCTTCATAGCATGAGACCAGTGGTTTACATATACTCGCAACCTGTTATCTGTAAAATTCCATAACGATCAACAAACGTTAGTGGTATCTGTAAAAAGGATCATCACTCCCATAGTTCCTCCGGAGACTATGGTTCACTAATTTGGCTAGCCCAAATGCCTAGTAACTGTCCTCCCCATCGCTATGACACTCTTGATTCGAATCCATGAAACGTCCAGTCTAACACGTGCAATATACAAATTCCTTTATCCAGTGTAACATGTGTCAAAATGTAATAGCACACAAAATGACTGAAAGAAAATAGCAGGATTCCACATAAATAATACAACACGAAATATACATACATATGAATGTTGTAAATCAAGTAGGCAAGGTATACTTGCCTTATTTTGTCCTTCAGGATGTATTACTTTTGATAACTCCATATCACGCGATCCATGATATCAACGATTTTGGTCTAAATAAATACTATGAGACACAAGATCATAAATATAGATAATACATTCAACACAATAATCAATAAAGAATACCTCATAATTGACCTACACAATATTTTTTAGGGCTTAAACCTACTTTTGGGATTTTTAGATTGTCTATTCGGCTTTTAGAAATTCTAAAAATTACCAAAACATTACTAAAAAATCTAAAAAAAATAGAGTTATTTATATCCCCATGATATACCTAATTTTTTTCAGCACCTAATTCTCATAAAATATGGATCGTTATATTTTTTCCTAAGAATTAATACGTTCAAATGGGTCATTAGGTGAGGAAAGAATAATTGCTCCCAAACCAATAATCAATTAGTTCTAAAATCATTGGAGAGCTAACAAAGTTTTATGCAAAGTTACCTGGACAATTGGGCGTTATGAACTTTTAAACTCGAGTAAATTTTGAATAGATGAAAACAAGGAAGGCTTACTTGCGAGAAACAAAAGTATTCTAAAACTATTTTAGTCATCTACTTTCAAATATTAGTATCCCTAGATGTTAAGTTTACTAAAAAAATTGTTTTATTGAAAAATAATGAACAATCTAGGAGTTATTGCAAAATTATAAGGAACATACATTATTGAAACACATATTTGCACGAATTCTATTAGGGGTTTGAAGAAGTTTATTTCGGGATTGGGGATATGCTTTGGAAATTTATGTAGGAGGTGAATATACCTATAAATTTTCATAACGAAATTAGTTCGTTTTCTCAAAATCACCGCCAAACACAAATTTTTACCTATGGCTGCTGCTCATCCTCCTCTAGAAAAAAAACAAACCTAAAACTAAATACTTTTATATAAAGAAAGGAAAAGGTACAATCTGGGTCAAACTTGGGTTTTACGCATAGGTACAGTACATGCGGGCCCTTGAAGTGGGTGCAGATATTTAGGTGACTTTTTGGGTTTTGTTGTATTCTTTTCTTGTTCTTTAATTTAAAAACCTATTTAATAACTAGTTTTAGATTAATTAAATATAAATAATTATCAAATGATCCCTAAAAATTATAAAAAGTAGGAGAAATTCTAAATTGATATTCTATGCCTACTATAAAATTTTGGGATTCATGACCTCTATTTTTCTAAATTTCCTAAAGTCTTAAACTAAATATTAATAAATGATTTTTAGCCTTTAAATATTCAAAATAAATCGTAGAAAATTCTAAAAATTATCAAAATACTTCTAGTGCATTTCTAGCACATTTATATTACTTCTAATCCGTTATTAGCTCATGTTATGCACAGTTGCACTCCCAATGTTATATTTTACCGATTTTGTGCTTTTTGGTAGCGAACACTACCAAAAAGTGTATTTTTTTAACCAAAAAGTGTGTATATTTATTATTATTATTATTATTATTATTATTATATATATATATATATATATATATATATATATATATATATATATATATATATATATATAGACACACACATAGAGACACACGTATGTTTATTAACCACTATATTTCATTAACTTCTTTAATTTATTAGGGAAAATTTTGGGGTTTAACAGACAGATATGGATGGCTGCCATTGGTAGGGGCATGCATGGTACTGTGCTTAACACATTACCAGCGATAAAAAAGGTGATATAGACCAGGTACTTATTAGTAATTACTATATATAGATATCACTGCAGTCGCGACCCATAGGGTCCAATTGGTTACGCCCCTTGGTTTGGCTTAATATGATGAAGACATAATTTTCTTTTGATTAGAAACTCTTCGTATCTAGAAAGGTTATTTCAAATTGGACTCAATAGGGTGTAATGGGAAGTATCCGATGGAAATCTTGTCAGCGTGCGACCATTTTATTCCATAGGTAATTTAATGATGAGTCTCAGGTATTTTCCTAAATAGTGATATAATGACCAATAGATTTCTTGCTTATGAGATGATAGCCTATGAGTCCTTTGTGATAATTATCTAAGGGGATATGCAATTGTAAGTAACCTAAGGACGGGTATGACTTGTCATTTTCCATCTAAGGGGGAGGAAAAAAACATTACAGTATATTGTTGCTTGCGGGTGGATAAGTTGAGAGTTCTCGAGTTGATATCTTCCATTGTTGGATAATCTAGAAGATGTGGAATAAGGCATGTTTGTGAATCAAATCAAAAGGTATTATGCTACTCTTTTTACTGAATTTAACTAGTAATTATAGATGATACCAAGGACATCTAAATATAACATTTCAAAGCCTTAAAGATTTTTCTTCTTCTTTTATATATAATAGAATGTGTTTCTCCTTATTTAAATAATTGATGCCATATATGATGAGACTAGTATGGTATCTACTACAAATTCTCTAACAAATTTAGCTTCTTACACATCCATCATGAAAGCTTGCCAATTTTCTTCCTTTGCTTTCTAGTAAATGGTTGTTTTGCCTTCTGAGCTTGTTGGAATTGATGAACTTGTGGAGCTAATTGTCGTCATTATTGGAATCTAGACGATACTATTACTAGAGGATTTGGTGTTGCTTGGATTATGAGTATATAACTGCTTCCTTGTAGAACTAGCCTTGGATTATTCCTTTGGTTCATTGGTTGCAGACCTTCCCGAGAATTTTGCATTGCTGATCTCGCACGGTAGATTGAGTGCACTGATAGCTAGGTTGATGTCGTCGAGATCCTTCATCCCTAAGCCATTAAACCATCTACATTTGTTCTTGGTATGTCCAAACATCGAGCAAAATTTATATATTAGTACTTCCCTTGTGTGCTCAACTTGAGGATACTTGGGTGGTCCCTGCCATTGCTTCCTCTTAGATGAGGGTCCTACATCCCATGATATTTTTGGATTTTCTATCCTCTAGGCTTTCTTTTCTTTTAACTTTCTCTCTTACTCCCATATACTCCAGTTATCTTTGAATTGATTCAGCACCTATATGATACTACTTTGTGCTTCAGACTAGCATTAAATCCTTCTTGGAAGCCATCCACCTATCCTTCTTCTAAAGCCACCATATATCCACTTGACTGGTAATTTTATGACCGTCTCATCGGAATCCAATTTCGGATACACTATTGAGTTTGTGTCATCTTTCTGGACTCGTAGACACTAAGTTTGCTAAATTTGGAGAACTTTATCTCTTGCACATTTTTCGGTACGAAGTGGGCCACATGTGGACCCCGCTTTGATCCAAAACTGTCAATTCTGCCCCTGTGTCCAAATTGGACTTATGGGTAGTCAATCCTAGCCTTTTCAAGTATTCTAAAAATAATGGTGATGTTTGTTACAACATTTGGAGGCGTACTTGGATATCCTACTTTTACAAGAGCAGTTGATGGAGTTCAGAACCCAGGCAAGTGTACCTTTCCAAACCTGCAGAGATCCTGTTATATTATTTTCTTGTGTTCTTTCTATATATATACTTCTGTGATGTACCTGTTCAACCTAAGACCGTGAGATGTTGCTTAGCGTCCGAACAAGATTTGGGTGTCGACGCCGTACGCGGAGTCGTGTAACGTCATTTAGAGAGTTGATTCCATAATCCTATATTTTTGCGTGCTTGCTTTACCAAATACCCCATATCGTAGGACACTTGAAACTATTTCATGTGACATAATCTTTCTTGAGTTATTCATGGTAATTTTGTTTAGGCATACAGGATTTGTGATATAAGATTTGCTTATATAGAGATATCATTATGACTCATTGTACTAGCTAGGGGTCATGATCTTACGTATTATAGATATGGAAAATTGTAGACATGAGACGTGAGGTTACATTGGGTGGGGAGAGACACACTTGCTACATGCTGATTATTTATATATATACTATACTACTGGTGGTGCTTTAGTCTCTATATCAGTGCTTGGCACATTTACTGGCCCTAGGTGATGCTACTTGCTGTTATAGGCTCCCCGACACAGAGCCTGTAGTGGTCTCAGCCAAAGTACTAGTAATGCTCTCATTTGAATTTTACATAGCTGGTTACATAGATTGCCCTGAGGATTTATTTTTATTTACTTTATTTTATTTGGCTTGAGTGTTTCTTGTACCTTGCTATGTCCCCTGAGGACCTGGATCCGAATTGTGTCCCCAGTTATGGCAGAGGAGGATTACCACGAGATTTATGGGACAGGAGCTGACGCTGGAGTAGTATTGGCACCAGAGGACGAGGTTGTGCCAGAGGATTTCTCCTGATAACTCAGTTACTTATTCAGTTATTTATGCTTAGTGTTATTTCATACTTGGACTCATGGATATATGTATTAATGTTATTTTCTTTTCTTTATTTTGTCGGGTTATTCTCCGAGATACTACTTATGTGGACTTGATGATGGACTATTTTCTTTTATCTATTATCTTGACTGGTCTATCATATTATATTATAATTTTTTTTTGTGGATAAGATTAGAATTATATACTGTGACAGATGATGTAGACTTGTATTTATAATTATTATAGCTTATGTGCACTCTAACGGGTCCATTAAATTGGGTTTGCCCATTGGAGTTGTGTTGCTGGCCAATGCCACGTGGCTAGTCTCTTAGTATTTTGGGACTGGGGCGTGACATAATTTTTGTGGTGGCCCATGCAGGTCAGATAATATATTGCTTCGGTTTCTACTAAAGAACCAAGCAAACCTGCAAATTAGGATAGAATAAATTATAGGAACTCATCCATTTGTTGACCTGTTCTTGACCTCTATATCGACTTCAAAATAATTTCTTGACTTGCATCCTGCCTTGATTCCTCTGTGCAACTCTCATAGTTTACTTTATATGCAGAGTAATGGATCCATGAGCCAGCGATGAGACTCCCGCGGGTATACCACAAGGTGTTGTGGTTATCTACGATGATGGGGTGACGCCACTAAATTGAGATCCCTCCACTCAACAAGCAATCAAGTAGATTAATACGCCTCGAGGTTCCGACGAGACGATATTCAATCACCGTCGTAGTTTAGTCCACCGATGTCCGTTTTCCACCAGGAGAGCCTATGGACGGACAACAGTGTAAAACTCCTATTCCTAAAAATCGTAAATACCCTTTTTAATTATTAATTATTAATTTAATTATAGTAATTAATGTCTAATTAGGTGAAATAGATTTTTAATAATTTTTATTTTAGGTGTTGGTGCACTTAGGGGATTTATGGGACCATCTGGAATTTTTCTAAATTTATTTCATGTAGGAGACCCTTTGGACAGTTGCTAGCTTAATGGTGTGCACAAATATTTTTTTTTAGAATTTTCTATGTATTTATTATATATGTGCATTTAGGGGATTTATGGAGCAATTATGAATTTTTCTAAATTTATTTCATGTAGGAGACCCCTTGAGCAGTTGCTAGCTTAATGTTATGTATTAGTGTAATTCTAGATTTTTCCTATGAGTATATACGTATATATAAATATATATATATATATATACATATATATTTTATAAGAATTTAGAAAAGAAAAGAAAAGAAAAGAAATACTAATAATAAACTAATACTATTAAAAAAATCTATTAATAAACTAATACCAATTCCTACTAAACTACAACTACCCATTTTCCTAACC